>CAUYUJ010015525.1:223933-326433 GCA_963575745.1 Prorocentrum cordatum | reverse complement strand
CGTCCCACTTGACCCGCGTTCTCGTGGCCATGCCGCGACTGTCCTTCGGGGGCTGCGCGGGGCCCGCACGCCCGGAGCGGAGACTCTGGGGCAGGGGGGGCGGTGGCCGGCGCCTCCCCTCACCGCTTGTCTTCCTTTCTGGAGGGCCACACAGGCACACAGGCAGATGAACGTGGATGTCCATGGACATGCAGGGAATCTATGGGGGAATGGAGGGGCACGACAGCCAATGAAACATGGACACACATGGGGGATCCTGGAAGTTGTGATTACTCATATGTGTGTCTCCCCGGGCGCCTTTCTTCCTGCCGATCGGGGCGCCGATGACGGTCAGGGGAGGAAGGCCGTACCGATACCGATGCCCGTCCTGCGTTTCCGCTTTTTTTGAGTCTCTTTGGTAGAGGGCCATCGTCGTCGCGGCTGGATCCAGCTCGGGAGCCTCAGGAGCCTGGTCAGAACGCATCCTGGCAGAAGTCTGGGGAGCAGCGGTGTCGCTATGTTGTCTGCTCCATTGCCGATCGGGGCGTGAATGACGGTTTCTCGGCGCTCTCCTCCTCCTCCTCTTCCTCCTCCTCCTCCCTGTCTTCCTCACCCTTCTGTTACTCCTCCTGCTCCTCCTCCTCCTCCTTTGCCGAGCGGAGAGTCAGTGATGATTTCTTGAGGCTGCTCTCCTGTCAATCGGGGCGTCGATGATGCTTCTGACCTGGGCTCTGCTTGTGCTGCGGGTTGGGGCTTCACGGTGATTGGTTGAGCCCCTCCTCCTGCCGGTCGGGGCCTCGGTGCCGTTCCGTTTTGCGGCTCTGCCCAGCCTGATCGGGGCGCCGACGGGCGATCTCTTACCAGCCTGGAACATATCCCTATCCCTATGCTGGGCATCTCCTCACCACGATGCCAATCTTAGGGATTCCCTTATTTTTTGAGGGCGCATCCCTAAGATTGTCATCGCCTTTTGGCGTGTCAATCTTAGGGATAGGGATAAGTTCGAGGCTGATAAATCTCTTGAAGCTCTCGCCTCCTCCCGTCGGCTCGGGCGCCGAAAGGGCGATCTGCTGAGACTCCCGCTGGGGCCTCTCTGTGCCTTGGGCGCGGCCACGTGCCCTCCCCATGCAGACCGAGACCAGCAGAATGAGGCGGAGGAGGGGGCAGTAGGAGGAGTGGGGTGGAGCGGACGCCATCGCGATGTGAGCCAGAAGTGAAACGACCTCCTGGAGGAGGAAGGAGGGGAGAGGGAGGAGAGGTGGGAGACGAGGGATGATGATGATGATGATGATGATGATGATGATGATGATGATGATGATGATGATGATGATGATGATGATGATGATGATGACTGCTGATGAGGTTGATGATGATGAGGCTGACAATGCTGTTGATGATATTGGCACTGCTGGTCATACTGATGATAGTGATGCCGATGATGGTAATAGTAGTCATGTTGATAATGCTAATGATGGTGATGATGGTGATGATGACGATGCTGATGTTGATGATTCTGGTGACGATGACGATGATGATGATGATGCTGATGATGATGATGATGATGATGATGATGATGATGAGGCTGACGATGCTGTCGATGATACTGATGATTCTGGTAATCCTGGTGATACGGATGCCGATGATGACAAACATTTATCATGATCATTATGATGATGATCCTTATGATGATGCTGATGATGATGATGCGGATGATGGTGCTGCGGATGATCTTAATAATTATGACGCTGATTTCTGATGATTGTGATTATGATCGTGCTGATGGTGTGGATGCTGGAGATGATGATCCGTGCTGCAGATGATGCTCATGGTGGTAATGATGATGGTGGTGGCGGTTATGATTATGGTTATGGCGATGCTTCTGATGAGGGTGTTGCTATTGATCTATTGCTGATGGTAATATTGCCGATGTACACGACGAGGAGGGTCAGACTGATGATGAGGGTGAGGATGATGATGCTGATGCTGATGCTGAGGCTCATACGGTTGATGATGATTACGACACTGCTGCTGCTGATGATGACGATGATGCTGACGATGCTACTGATGACGATTCTGATGATGGTGGTGATGCTGATGCTGCTGCTGACGATGATGCTGTTGATACGGCTGACGATGATGTCGATGATACTGATGACGATGGTAATGATGCTAGTGATGATAATGATGCTGCTGCTGATGAGGATGCTGACGGTGAAGGTGATGGTGATGCTGCCAATTGTGGTGGTGATGTTGATGACGATGATGCTGATCATGGTGATGACGTTCGTGGTGGTGGTGGTGGTGGTGGTATGGGTGGTGATGGTGGTGGTGGTGATGATGATGATGATAACGCTGGTGCTGAGTCTGGCTATGGTAATGGTGCATCAGATCGTGATGGTGATGAGTTTGGTTGTGGTGGTGATGCTGATGCTGATGGTGATGGCGACGGTGGTGGTGGTGGTGGTTCTTGTGGTGGTGGTGGTTAGGAAGAGGATGAGGGTGAGGATTAGGACGAGGATGATGATGCTGATGATGCTGCTGCTGCTGATGATGATGATGATGGTGACGATGCTGATGATGCTGGTCATGATGATGATGATGATGCTGCTGATGATGATGATGATGATGATGAGGATGATGATGATGATGATGATGATGATGATGATGATGATGATGATGATGATGATGATGATGATGATGCCGATGGTGCTGATATTGATGATGATGCCGAGGATGAAAAACATATAGAGAGAGAGAGAGAGAGGGACAGAGAGAAACAGAGAACGAGAGGAGAGAGGAGAGAGGAAAGAGGCAAGCTAGGTGCGCCCGCGCCACATGTGTCATCCTATCCCTCCCTCCCGTCCCTCCGCATTGCGCCATATTTTTCTGTATTCGTGGACGCGTGTCGTAGCCGACTTCGAACTCCAAACAACGACTTGATTGTATCATGCGCAATTGGAGAAGGGAGCTACGCATATCTGTGGAAGAGGAGGAGGTGGCGGGTGAGCAGAGCATGGGCAGGACGGAAAGGAGAAGGAAAAGGAGGATGAAGAAGGAGGATGAGGACGAGGACGAACAGCAGCAGCAGTAGCAGCAGGAGCTGGAGTGTAAGGGGCGGGAGGAGCAGGAAGACCAGGGGAAGGCGGAAGAGGGGAAGCGAGGGAACGACAAAGCTGCCCGCGCTGGGGTGAGATCGCCATTCCACACGACGGGAGCAAGCCGATCCGAAGATGAGGCCCGCGCTGCAGCAGGAGCACCATTATGAAACACCGAGAGCTGCCGGATTGTAAGGAGCCCTGAGAACAATTTCAATCCTGTGTGCCGAGAAACATCACGCAAAGAAGGCGGAGCGTCTTGCGGACAGGGCCAGGGGACAGAGACGAGTCGTATCCATATTGTGTAATTGTAGACGAGAGAGGTAATTACTATCGCCCCCTCGCCCTCTTCTGCTGCGCCGCCATTATCCTCCAACTGAGGTTTGGTGGCGCCATCTTATAGCATGAACGCCTCTGGGATCCTTGCAGCTGTTTGTTCTTTGTAGTGTTCGCGCGCGCGGGTGGCCTCCCTCTTCCGGCCGGCTGTTCTATACACGCGTACCCTAGTACAGTTGCCTATCGGTCATTTGTTCGTTATGTCGAGGGGGAAGCCCCCCACCTCGAGGTTCAACATGAGGACAACATTCAACCATGTAAAGTGCATGAAGAACAACAATATTATTCACGTAAGCGTTCCCTGCGGGTTCCAGTTTCGCAGGTAGCGGAACTATTTGGTAACATGCTGGACATCAGCCCGACTGCTCACCGCAATGCCTCTCGGCTGTGTCGCAAGCCTCGGGGCTGCTGGGACCAAACACATACGGAATGGCGACGGATCCGGATCATATCGGTATTTGAGGAACGGATATTGGGCCCGTGCCTACCGTACAGGTGCATGGTGAATTACATCTTGGTAAAAAAAGATCCTTCGCGGCCGCGGCCATTGATTGTGTCACTGGCGCGGCCGCGGGGCTTCCGCATAATCCCAGCAAGCCAGATTCCGCCAAACGCGCTGATCCGCCTACGTATGAGCTTTGCCGCGGGTAGGCCAGATACCCCGCGGGATGGCCATCTTGCGGGAGAGGATGAAGTTGAATGGTATGGGAGCCGGGGCCCCCCGCGCTCCCCGCTACCAGCGTGCGTCGGTCGAGCAGGCTCACGTCATTAGCTCCGACTTGTCCGACGGTGCTGTCTTTTTGGCATCGCCCACCGCGTGGCGATTGAGTTCGCCAAGAGCCGCGCGTGGCCGGGGAATTTGCTTGACGAACGCATCTCGCGCATCAGATACGTGGCGAGTGCTAAGGAGCAGTTCGAAGTGGCCAGGGCCCCAAAGCAGACGGTTGTCATGATTCACGAAGACATGCAGGAAATGCTTGACAGCACTAAACAGAAGGTGCTGGACAACGTTGTGCTGGTAGAGGATTGCCTCCGTTTTTCTGCAGCAGCACAGCGGCGAGCGCAGCATCGCGGCCGCGAACCTCCTCAAACCCAACTGTTGCGCCCTCCGCAGAATGGCGATCCAGCGTTTCGAGGACACCATCGTCGATGTGGCATTTCTAGTGCTAGACCTGCGGACCTCGTCGGATCACACCAT
This sequence comes from Prorocentrum cordatum, assembly GCA_963575745.1. Classification (NCBI taxonomy): domain Eukaryota; class Dinophyceae; order Prorocentrales; family Prorocentraceae; genus Prorocentrum; species Prorocentrum cordatum. The sequence goes on along the minus strand of CAUYUJ010015525.1, from coordinate 321,825 downwards.
GTCAAAGTCGGCGCCCCCGAGCATGCATCAAAGGGCCCACCGGTGTCTCGGGACCATGTCTCGGGCACCAGTTCGGAATCCGTCCTGCCGCGGGGCATTGAAACTGGAAAGCGGATGCGGTCCAGCCAGCTTTCAGATCGTCGACGCTCGGCGCGCGTGACGTCGTCAGGCAAGGGCAGCTCCGCGGAGCGCTGGGGGGGGGCGACTCCCTTGTCGGCACAGGCAAAGGAGGAGACCACGACTTCAAGATGAGAGTGAGCTATGAGCCCGGCGACAGACCGCCACCGAGCTGCCGCCACGAACCAACATTGTGGGAGAAGGACACGCAAGCGGCCTCTTCATCATCGGCGGTTCTTCCCCAGGTGTTCAAACGCACAACACCACGCAGGACTACCGTGCGGTCGCGTCGACGGGGGACGAAGACCCGCGCTGGAGTCTGGTGGGCGACGCTTCGTGGTCGTCATGGAGTGGCACGTGGTGGGGCTCCTGGTCGCTGGTGGAAATAACAGGGCTGTGGCAGCCGCTGGAGCTATGATGATGAGTGGCATGATTCGTTTCGCGCGTCCAGTTAGTGAGGGATGACGTCGTGTCACTGTGCGACGAGCGTTCTGGAACGCGGGCGCGCCGCGAAGGTAAGTTGACATGTGAGGAGTGCGTTAATCGGGTTCGGTTAGTCCGATGGACAATGTTGGGAGTAACTCCATCCCTTCCACTGGCGCTGAACAACTGTTTTTGGGGTTGGCGCCGTGGGGGCCAATGTGCCTTGGGGTTGAGTGAAGGCCATCATGCATGAAGACCTGCCGAAACAGCTGACAGCTCCCCTTGCGTTCTTAGCCGTCGCGCTCTGGGCAGCTTGCCCAGGGCGCTGAGCGTTATTTAATGTGCTGACGTCCGTCTTTGCGCGGGCCCGCGCGTTGACGGGCAGGGGGGGGGTCATTCGTAACGCTCCCCTCGCCTTCTTGCTGCGCCGCCGTTGTCCTCCAAGTAAGGGCCGGCGGCGCCATCTTATAGCATGAGCACGTACTGTTATGACCATTGCAGCTGCTTGTGCTTAGGAAAAAGTGTTCGTGCGCGCGGCCAGCCTCCATCCTTCGGCGGGCTATTCCATCTACACCTATTCGAGTACATTTGCTCTTACCGGGCTTTTATTCGCTATGTCGACGGGGAGGCCGCCCATTCCGAGGTTCAACATGAGGCCAACACGTGACCTTATACAGGTACATGAAGAACAACATCCTGAACATAAGCCGTTGCCTACGGATTTCATTCTCGCAGATATCGGGGCTACTGAGAAACATGCTAGAAAGAAAACAGGGAGGGAGGGGGGAGGGAGGACACATGAACGAGGGGGACGCTAGAGGGGGATGATGATGATGATGATGATGCTGATGATGATGATGCTGATGATGATGCTGATGATGATGATGCTGCTGATGTGCCTGCTGCTGCCTGCTGATGTGATGATGATGATGATGATGGATGCTGATGATGATGATGCTGATGATGTGATATGATGATGATTGCTGATGAGATGATGATGAGGATGATGATGATGATGAGAGGAGGAGGGAGGAGGAGTGAGAGGAGGAGGAGGAGGACGACACGGAGGATGAGGAGAGGAGAGGAGGAGGAGGAGGACGACACGGAGAGGAGGAGGAGGAGGAGGAGGAATGAGGAGGAGTAATACGATAAGTCGGAGAGGGGAGGAGAGAGGAGGAGGAGGAGGAGGAGGAGGATGAGGAGGATAGCAGGCGGGAGGGATGAGGCGTGTCTTGCTGCAGGTCCTCCGATTCCTCGGTGCCCCCCCGTTTCTGGCCCTCGCCTGCGCCCCCCCCCCCCCCCCACCTTCGGCAGGTCTACAGCTTCCGGCGGCCAGAGCTCGACGACTGGATGCGAAAGCTGCTGAAGAGCAGGGGCGCGAGCGGCGACGAGGAGAGGGGCTGAAGGGGCTCATGCGTTTGATTCGTACCGTTGCGGCCCGCAGGTGTTCTGCGCCAGTAGCCAGCGAGCTCGTTGGGGCATAACGGGCGTCATGACCCCCGTGCCCCCCCCCTATGACGTAACGCTCCCCCCCCAGTGCGTTTCCGGGCACTGCCGCCGTGCGCATCGTGATATTCATAGGTGTCCGCATAGGAATCCGCATTTGAGTTTGGTTCGCAGTCGTCGTCGTCGGTGTCGTCCTCGTCGTCGCCGCCGCCGCCGCCGTCGTCGTCGTCGTCGTCGTCGTCGTCGTCGTCGTCGTCGTCGTCGTCGTCGTCGTCGTTGTCGCTCATCGTTCGTCACTCGTCGCTCATCGTCGTGGTGCGCGGCGCGGACGCAGCTGGATTTTTCATTAAAAAAAGATTCCGGGCCGATGACTGCAATCATTTCGGGGGTTGGAGGGGGTCGATGACGTCGCGTTTCGCGCCGGCGGCGTCTTGGAATATTTGGGAATGACACAGGCCGGGTAGCATCAGCATGTTGGTTGCGATTTGCACCACAACGCCTGTATACACCACAATTCCTGCCTGCACCACAGCGCCTGTGTACACCACGCCGCCTATGTACACCACAGCAGCCGCGTGCAACACAGCGCCAGTGTCTGCCACCGTGCTAGCTGGCACCACAGCGATTGTGTATACCACGGCGCCTGCGTACACCACGTCAGCCGTTTTTTTGGGGGGGGGGCAAGGCCCCAGGAAGACGGCGGTGACAGACGCCCCCTGCGCACGCCACGGGCGCACGGAAGCCCGCCGCCGCCGACGACGCGTGGGCCGTGGCGGCTAGGGGCGGCCGCCGACGACGCGTGGGCCGTCGCGGCGAAGCCCGCCGCCGCCGACGACTCGTGGGCCGTCGCGGCGCGGGGAACCGCTGACGACGCATGGGCCGTCGCGGCGGGGCGCGCGAGTGGCGCCGAAGAGTCAAGCGGCTAGCCCAGCCGCGTGGCGGCGGCGGCGGCGCTCGGAAGGCCTGGCGCCTCGCCAGCGGCCGCGCCGTCGGCGAGGCGAGCCGAGGTGGTGGGGTGCTGACCCCGCCAAATGCGGTCAGCCCGAAATCGTCGGATGCGCCCAGCCTCGCCCACGTGTGGGGCGCTCTGAGCCGCTAAAGCTTTGATGCAGCCGAGGCGCTCCCTGGCGTAGGCGTGGCACCTCGCGCGCAGCACGTAGCCGAAGGCACGTTGCACGATGTGGCCGAGGGCGTCGCGCGCCCGCGGCGGGCCGTCCTCGGCGTCGGTTTCGCCCCCAGCAGGCACCGCTGGTCCCGCCGACGTCTGTGCCGTGGCGGGCCGTGGGGATCGGGACTTCGCGGCTGCCTCCGAGGTCCACCCGCGGGTGGCCGTGGCTCCGACCTGGCCGCTGGCCGCGGCGGCGTCCTGGGCCGCAGCTTCCCCCGCTGGGGCAGGCGGCGGGCCCCACGAGCTCGACGCTGGGTCCTGGCCGCGGGCCGAGCCAACCTCGCCTTGCGGTCGCGGGCTCCTGCCCCACAGCACTCGGCGTGGGGTCCTGGCCCCGACCAGACCCGAGCACTCCTGGTTGGCTGTCGGCGCCGTCGGCGGCTGCCGCGGCTGCCGCCACCGCCGCCGCGAGGGCCACGCCTGCTGCCGCACTTGACGGCGCCGCCTTCCGGGCCATTGAGGCGATCATGGGGACGCACGGGGACCGATACAGCACCTGCTTCGACTTCTTGGTCCGCGCCGTGCGCAGACACGCCGTGCAGTGCCATGAACCCGAGCCGAGCGTGCCGAACGTGTGCTCGGTGAGGAGGAGGAGGCGGTCCTTGTTGGCCTCGTCGCGGGCCACGTGGCCGTGTCTGCTGTCGAGCATGTCGGCGGCCGCTGGAGCACCAGCCTTGGCCACCCAGTGCGCGACGCCGTCGACGAAGAGCTGGGCACGCAGCTGCCTCTGTCTCTCGGCCGAAGGGGCGCGCAGGTGGTGGGCGATCCCTCCTGCGACATGGTCGGCCTCGTAGTTGCCACGGCGCTGCTTCCACGTGATGATGCCGCGGGTGACATGGGCGGTGCTGGCGTGGCCCTTGATCTTGACGATCGTGAGCCCCGCTGGGCCTACGCCACCGAAGTCGTGGAGCGCCTGCCACGCCTGCCGCGCGAGAGATGCCCCCGCGCTGAGGACGCCAGCGTCGTGCGGGCCTCGCCCCGTAGGTTGATGCCGTCGACGACGTAGCCGGCGTCGCAGTGCAGCTCGATGGGTGGGATGGCATGCCGCAGGACGATGAGCACCGCCAGCAGCTCCGCGCCCTCGGTGCTCTGCCAACCCTGGGGTCCGCAGGATCTACTTTTCAGATCCGCCAACTTCAAACATACTTTTATAGATCCGGACGCTCGGATCTATAATTGAGCTTGGATCTATAATTATAGATCCAGGCCCAACATGAATATGTATAAACGCGCATGCGTTTAGTGTCTACACTATCATAGCATTACACATGTACACGCACACACATGTGTACATCAATACGTGCATATATATATATATAGATATATATATATGTATACATACATATATATATATATATATATATACATTTATATACATTAACACACAGCTGCATGCATGCGTATTCTAGTAGAACATACAGAATGCGTACAAACCCCCATGGCTAATGTCCGTATATGTACAGCTTATCATACGAATCGGGTGCGTATGGTACGATTCGAAACATCACGGGGCCGCGTGTGCGTGTATACACGTATGCGGGGTCTATCGGACGTACAATGCCCCAGGGGTAACGGGCGGGAAGGGGAAGGCGGGGCGGGGAGGCGGAGCGAGTGTAGAAAACCAGAACCGTCCTCTTTACCCGCCCCAGCTGGTAACTTCCAGCAGCTATTGGACTGAGGGCTAGAGGGGGGCGAAGTTCAACACCGGTGGCCCACGCTGATTGATTTAGAGCTTTTGCTATATGGATGGAGGATCATTTTCAGAAAGTGGGGTTCCGTGCTCATTCGTAGTTGACAACGGCTACACGGATGGATGGTGAATTGTATTCCGCCTCCTCCTCCTCATCATCATCATCATCATCATCCTCGTATAGCCGTGTTGGCTTTTTTTCCAGGAGTTGTTTTCGCTGATATATTGGGCTCTGATTTGATATCTCGGGGCCATGGCCCCGAAGAGCAAGCCGAGCGAGTTCGTCGCCCTCTCGGACTCGCTGTTGCCCCTCCTGGAGACGTGCAGCCTCGTACCGTACCGTGAGGACACTGAGCACTCCAAAAACAGAGGAGGAAGGAGAGTGCAGGAGGAGAAGAGGAGGCAGGGAGGAGGGGTAGGAGGGAGCAGGGATAGGAAAGGGAGAGAGGACGGGAGGAATGATAGGATAAGTTTTTTGGGGGGCAAGGGAGGGCAATAAAGAGGCACCTCGGGAAGACCTGGTGGAGGGGAAAACGGTGCCCCCCCCCCCGTCTCGCTTCAGGAGAACACAGGCCGTCGCGACATCGAGGAAATCAAGAAGCATACCGCCATAATCTTGAAGGTGCCGAGGGGCATCGGCCAGAAGCCGCTCGAGCTCGTGCTCGCGCAGGTGGCCGCCCAGAAGCCCGAGTGGAAGCTCAAGAAGGGCGAGGTGAAGCCCTGGGGGACGAGCATGGCCAAAAGGCTGCGGGCCATGCGTCGAGACGTGGACCAGGCCTTGATCAAGCAGCGCAGCATGGACAGGGATGTACCAGAGTGGCTCCAGCCCTTCGTGGAGGACGCGGACGACGACGCGGAGCTGCCGAACCCCGACCACTACGCCTTCAAGTACGACGCGGAGCTGCAGGTGGTAAATGGGAAGGGGAGATGGGGGAGATGATGGAGAGGAGAAATAGGGGTGAGATGAGGTGGAGGACGGGTCCCGAGAGGAGCGTTCCGATGACGACGACGCCTGGAGCCAGCCGAGCACGTTCGCTCTCCCATCGGACCTCGGATCAGTCTACGAGCGTGACCGCGACGACGCGATCGAGCAGAGCGACGACGAAGACGAGGTACGTCGGCGTTTCGAAAGGGGAGGGATAGGAATGAAGGGGGCAGGGAGAGAGAGAGAGAGAGAGAGAGAGAGAGGGGGAGGAAATAAAACGGGGGGATGGATGAGAGGAGAGACGGGCCATCACCGGCAGGTGGCTCAGCGGCAGAAGCGGCTGCCGAACGACACGCTGGGCGCCGCGGAGAGCTCCCTTGCGCTCGAGGTGGATCCCGAAGCCGAGCCCGCAGATAATGTTGTAGCCCATTGGAGTGACGAGATGGCGTGGACTATCCCCACGCTGACTAACATCCAGCTGAAGGCGATGCGCGACTCTGCAGAGCCGACGTCGCAGAAGTCGCTGACGCACTTCACGATCGAGAACGAGGACGGCGAGATGTGGAAGATTCTCCAGAAGAACCAGCGGAACATCTCCATGCTCTGCGTGATGAAGGGGGCGCAGCAGAAGCTGCAGCTGGTGGTGACTGATATCACGAGTGAGAAGGGTCAGGAGGACATCTTGAATGGCATGATTGACATCTGCAAGCGGATGTCCACGTACAAGCTCGAGAAGGACGACGCCGAGGTGGAGAAGGTCGTGCTCAAGAAGCGGATCAAGAAGGTCGAGGGCGCAGAGGCGGAGGTTGCGGCGGGCGCTGCTAAGTCGGGCGGCGCCGCAGGGTCGGATGCCGCATCGGGCGCTTGGACCCCTAGCGGCGCCAAGAGGAAGCTGTCACCGACATCCCAGGAGAAGGCGCCGCCGATGAAGCGCCCCGCGGCCGCGAGCGAGCTCGCCAGCAAGGACGGCTATCCCGACGGCGAGTGCGCCGCCGAGACGTTCGACGCCAAGCCCATCGTCGCGGCGTCCGGTGGCTTGGCGGGCGAGGTAGCTTGGCGGGATGCCAAGCAGGAGGGGAAGAGCGAGGATGAGGAGGGGCCGAAATGGCAACGGATGATGAAGACAAGGGTGAGGAGGATAAAGAGGAGGGGCTGGGAAAGTGGGGGGAAGACCACGAACTCTGGAGGGTGAGGAGGAGGAGGAGGAGGAGGAGGAGGAGGATCGGGGAGGAAGAGAAGGGGAGGAGGACGAGGAAGAGGAGATAAGGGACGCGGAGGACGGAAGAGGATGAGGAAGAGGAGGAGGAAGCGGCGAGAGGGACGAGAGCACGAGGGCAGGGTCCTCTCCCGTCCGTACACAGGTCTACTCGCAGATGCAGCAGGCTCCGCCCTACGAGACCGAGGCGTACCAGGAGCGCTGCTCACCGGGACACAAACGTGATGATAAAGGATGGCAGCTCCGGTGGGGGGCTCGAGAAATCTCATCGCTGAGATTCCATTGAGGTTCCACTGAGGTTCCATTGAGGCCCCCCTGAGGTCCCACTGAGGCCTTGAGAAATCTCAGCGTTGAGAAATCGTTGAGGTTCCATTGAGGTTCCACTGAGGTCCCACTGAGGTCTTGAGAAACCTCAGCGTTGAGAAATCGTTGAGGTTCCATTGAGGTTCCACTGGTTTCACTCAGGTCTTGAGAAATCTCAGCGTTGAGAAATCGTTGAGGTTCCATTGAGGTTCCACTGAGGTCCCACTGAGGTCCCACTGAGGTCTTGAGAAACCTCAGCGTTGAGAAATCGTTGAGGTTCCATTGAGGTTCCACTGAGGTTTCACTCAGGTCTTGAGAAATCTCAGCGCTGGGATTCCATTGAGATTCCACTGATGTTCTATTGATGTCCCGCTGAGGACCCACTGAGGTCTTGAGAAACCTCAGCGTTGAGAAATCGTTGAGGTTCCATTGAGGTTCCACTGAGGTCCCACTGAGGTCTTGAGAAACCTCAGCGTTGAGAAATCGTTGAGGTTCCATTGAGGTTCCACTGAGGTCCCACTGAGGTCTTGAGAAATCTCAACGCTGAGATTCCATTGGGATTCCACTGAGGTCCCACTCAAGTCTTGAGAAATATCAGCGCTGAGATTCCATTGAGGTTTCGCTGAAGTTCCAACTGAGGTCCCACTGAGGTCTTAAAACGCTGAGGTTCCCCTGCTGTCTTGAGAAAGCTCAGCGCTGAGCGCGTCGAGGACGCCGCGGCGACGCAGATGATCGATGCCAGTGACTCGGAGGACGGGCCGCCTGGCAACATTTAGGGCGACACGGCCTGAATATCGATGAGGATCACCATTCCGATCCGACGTCTCTCATTTGTTTCGAGGGCCGCGTAATAGGTCAAGCAGCTTTGAAAGCGCGAGCTCGTGAATCGATGCTCGTGATGTGCCGCCCTATGCGCGCGGGGTTTCAACTCACACATTCGGGGCGCTGGTGTTGCAAGGCCTGGCGAATTGTCGGTCAGGGATCGCAGTGCTGGAAAACATCAAACTCGACAGGAGAGGGCAGGGAGCAGGAGGGCGAGGGAGGAGGAGGGAGCAGGGGGAGGAAGGGTAGGGCGACAATACGATGATAACAAATTCTCGTCTTTAGTTTAATTCCCGTGTACACAGCCGCAGCAATTTGGTTGCAAGCGCCCAGTGCGAGCACCCGATTTCTGGCCACGTGAGACCCCGATGGCTCCCCCCGCCCGCTGCGTCGCCGCCAAGCAAGAGGTGGACTCCGATGCGGAGACGATGCACGTGGGGGAGGCTCTCGGGTCCCGTGAGCCCGCTGGGGTCCCTGCGGCCGATGTGGCTTCTGAGGGGTCCGTTGGGCTCCCTGAGGCCCCAGAGGCCATGAGGGCGCAGCCTCCAGCAGGGGATCCAAGCGCGGCCGTCGACGCTGGCGCCGCCGACACCGGCACCGCAGGCGACGATGCGGCCGCCGAGGGACCCGAGGACCGACAGGGCTCTCTCCTCCTCCCCCTCCTCCTCCTCTTCCTCCTCCTCCTCCTCCTCCTCCTCCTCCTCCTCATCCCCCGCACTAGCCAAATCCTGGTTCGTCCAGGTTCACGTCGCCACCGCCAGATCTCTCGTCCCCACCCCCCTTGGGTTGCAGCTTGACTGGCTCTTGGGGCGGCTCGCGGCGGGAGACTGGTGGAGCTTTGCCAGGACGCAGTGCTGGTTCTCAAGCACGGGGGGGACTGGCTCCGAGTCCAGTTCGAGACGCACGATACCTTGGAGGACGCGATCGAGGCCGAGGTTGAGAAGATGATCAGCGAGCAGGGCCACGACGTGAAGAAGCTCACGCTCGACCTGAAGAACAAGTTCCTTCGTCAGGAGCGATAGCGGTGGCTTACCGTGGTCGTCGTCGTCGTCGTCGTCGTCGTCGTCGTCGTCGTCGTCGTCGTCGTCGTCGTCGTCGTCGTCACCCTCATTCTCCCCCTCGATCCTCCTCCTCCTCCACCCCTCCACGTCCAGCCTCAACCTTCGCTCGCTTCGATGCCAGGAGACGCTGGCGCAAGAGGGCATCTTCGGACAGGAGCTCGTGGAAGAGGTGGCGGCCCCGCAGTTGAGCAAGAGGGACCATGAGCTCAAAGTGTTCTTTGACAAAATGGCGGCGGTCCTACTGGGCCAGGGCGGGGCTCGGGGAGGATGAGGGGGAGAGGGGGGAGGCGAGGGCGGGCATGCTCTCCGCCTCATCCCCTCCCTTGTCCTCACCGCCGCGCCCTCTTTCTATACTTACCCTTCCCCTCTTCCTCATCCTCCTCCTCCTCATCATCATCCTCCGCACTTCCCCCTTCGCCGGTCAGAAGGGGGGAGGGGCGGCCCGCCCTAGGTCGGGTACCGCTTCGAGGCGCGCGGCGGCAAGGGCAACCCCGCGGGCGGGAAGTGGGACAGGCGCATCACCGGAAAGAGCCAGGAGTCCCAGGAAGACAAGCGTAAGTACCAGGATTTGAAGGGGGACCGCACTGCCCAGAATGACTTCCGCGCGAGGTGGCTCGAGAAAAAACACAAGGCTCGGCTCAAGGACAGCGCGAGGACGTGAAAAGACAACTCCGAAAATCAACTTCTTCCCCGCTCAAGTTCCACTGAGCCTCTGAACATCTCACCGCTAGGAGTCTCATTGAGTTCCCACTGAGGTCCCACGAGGTCCTGTGCGCTGAGATTCCATTGAGGTTCCACGGGTGTCCCGCTGAGGTCTTGAGAAATCTCAGCGCTGAGATTCAATTGAGGTTCCATTCGTTGAGGTTCCATTGAGGTTTCGCTGAGGTCCCAGTGAGGCCTTGAGAAATCTCAACGCTGCGATTTCGTTGAGGTTCCATTGGGATTCCACTGAACTACCACTGAGGTCCCTCTGAGGTCTTCAGAAATCTCAGCGCTGAGATTTCGTTGAGGTTCAGGTGATGTCCCACTGAGATCCCACTGATGTCTTGAGAAACCTCAGCGTTGAGAAATCGTTGAGGTTTCATTGAGGTTCCACTGAGGTTCCATTGAGGTCCTACAGATATCTTGAGAACTCTCAACGTTGATATTCCATTGAGTTTACACTGAAGTACCGCTGAGGTCCCACTGAGGTCTTGAGAAACCTCAGCGTTGATAAATCGTTGAGGTTCCATTGAGGTTCCACTGAGGTCCCACTGAGGTTCTACTGGGGTCCCACTGAGGTCTTGAGAAATCTCAGCGCTGAGATTCCATTGAGATGCCACGAGGAGACGCAGTCGTTCCAGGAGCAGCACACGTCCAAGCGCTGGGCCGACAGGCGGTACTTCACCCTGGGTCGCATGCAGCAGGAGGAGGGGGGCGGCGAGCAGGGTCTCAGGATCGCGCTCTTCTACGCGCTGAAGTGCTTGGCGATTGGAGGATATATATATATATATATATGTATATATGTATATATACAAATATGTATACATATGTTCTAACACACCGTGGCGGGACGGGTCGACGAGAGCTTGCGTGCGGGACTAAACCATATATCATCGAGACCCCACTGGATTTGGTTTCAACCCGCAGGCCAGCTCAATGTGTGATCGAAACTTGTAGAATTGGACCCCTAGGACACTGGGTGCGCTGGTCAACCTGGAAGAACGTGCTGCAGTTCCTCTTTCAGACAGATGGATATACAGAGGAGGCCTCCAAGACCTGGACGCTGACCAAGGACCGCTGGAACGATGCCAAGAAGGTCGCATGCTCCTACAAAACCACCCAACTCCTTCTCCTGCTCCTGCTCCTCCTCCTCCTCCTCCTCCTCCTCCTCCTCCTCTCCCTCTCATGCTATACATATCCCCTCTTCACCGTCATCTTTAAAGAATTCACGCGCTCCTCCACCTGCTCATCGAAACTCCTCCTACTCTCTCCTCCACTCCGCCACTCTTCTTCCTCCTCCTCCTCCTCCTCCTCCTCCTCCTCCTCCTCCTCCTCCTCCTCCTCCTCTCCTCTCCTCTCCTCATATGCTTCTCCTCTTCCCCCTTTCCTCCTCCTTGTCCCCCTCCTCATCATCATCATCCATCTCTGAATTGTGAGCACGGCCTTCAGGTCGGCGAGCTGAAGCTGACCAAAGAGGCATTGTCCGCGCTGAACGCGATGCAGGCCGAGGGCGAGCAGAAGCATGGGGCACCGCAAAGTGTACGCTCGGGTACATCGACGGCAGCACCTTCGTCTGAGGGTACGGGCTCTACCGCTGCGACCGTGCGCACACGTGCGCCGATCGTCGGCAAGCAGCCGTGCCCATCCATTTCGACGCCTGTTAAGGTAAGCCGCCGTCTGGATGACCGCCTTAAGGATGGCCGCCCGACCAAGCTTGCCAAGACAGGCGACGTTGACAAGGGGAAGATCATCGTCGATGAGGGCGAGGTCGCGGGTGCCGAAGATCCTTGCGATGAGGCAGAGGTGGAGGATGACGGCTCCGCGGTGGAGGGCGAAGAGGCTGAGCAGCCAGCGGATGCCGAGGAGGAAGAGGCAGAGGCTTCTGCAGAGGTTGGAGGCGGCGGCAACACCGGAGCAGGGGCCCCTGCAGAAGAGGCTGCCGCCGCCGCGGCGGCAGAGGCCGCCGCCGCCACCGCCGCCGCCGCCGCGGCGGCGCGCGGGGGCAGGAAGAAGGAGAAGTCCGAGTTGGCCAAGTGGATGCAGGCAGCGAAGGAGACCAAGCAGAACTACGGTACAACGTGGTCGGCCGCCACTACGCTGAAGCTCGACATCTCGGAGGCGTCCACCCCTGCTTTGGCCTGCGTCAACAATCCTCCCATCATCAAGCCGTTCCACGATGCCATGGGCGACATCACCAAGGCCATGCGGCGTGACCCGCTGTTTCCAAAGTTCGTGACTACTGATATCACGCAGTTGCGCCAGGATGCGGTGAGGAACAAATGCGTCACGGAGTTCGACAAGAAACTGGAGGAGTTCCCGAAGCTCCTGAACAGCAAGCTGCTGGCCTTGCAGTCCGAGACCAGGATGCTCATGGCCACTATCACCGCCCGCGAGAACGAGAGCATTCGTCAGGCGAATGAGAAGGAGGGCAAGGACACCAAGGCGCCAGCCAAGAAGCGCGCCAAGAAGTCGGATGCCCCTGCGTAGGCAACGAGCTCCACTTCGAGCACGTCTGCATCTTCGGCGTGAGCTAGCTTGGGCGGGTGCTCAGGGCCTTCAGGTGGGCGAAGGACTGTTTCATCTCCACGTCCACATCTCCATCCCCACACCTGTCCACACCCACCTCCACTCCACGTCCACGTCCACTCTTGCTCCTTCCGTCTGGCCACTCCACATTGTGCCCAGCGCTTCTCTCTCTCTCTCTCTCTCTCTCGTTCTCCCTCTCTCCTTCTCCACACCCCCTCTCCCTCTCTCTCTGCTGCCTGCCAGGACTGACGCGGCTACGACGTCGACCGCATGCAGGTCATCGTGCACGCTGCGCCCAGCTCAGGACACTAGGTCGGGACCTCGAATCTCTGGCACAATATCGGGCTCCTCCTACCCTTCAGGCCTTCAGGAATTCACCCCCCCGAGCCCTCCCGAACCCTCTCGAGCAGTCCAGAACCCTCCTGAGCCCCTCCGAACCCTCCCAAGGCTGCCCAAACCAATCTGGACCTGTCCGACCCCGTCCGAGCCCGTCCGACCCCGTCCGACCCCGTCCGAAGCCGTCCGAACCCTCCCTGGGGCCTCCCAGAGACCGCTGAAGTACCGCTGAACTTCGACCGCTGAAGTTACCGCTGAAGTATGCTCAAACCCTGTAAAAACACAGGGAAAACCATCCAAAACTCAACGTTGAGACAACCGCTGAACTACCGTTGAAGTTCCGTTGAAGTTTCGCTGAGGTTCTGTGGACCCCCCCGAGCCTCTCAGGACGCCCTGACCACCTCCCGAACGCTACCGAACCCGTGAGGACCCCTTCGAACGTGTCCAGGTAACCGTTAGATCGCTCCAGCTGGGACGTCACTGAGATCGCCTTGCTTTCCCACCTCCCTCTCATCCTGTTCGTCCTCCTCCTCCTCCTCCTTCTTCTCATCCTCCGCCTCTTTCCCCCTCCTGCTCCTCATCTCCCTCCTCCTCCTCACAATCCTCCTTCTCCCACTCCACCTCCTTCCTCCTCTCTGGTCCCCTCTCCGGTCCCCTCCTTGGTCCCCTCTCCGGTCTCTCTTCGGTCCTCTCCAGTCCCCTTTCTAGTCCTCGCTTGTCGTTTCCCAAAGGAGCCTCTGGCATCCTCGGGCTGTTCGACGGGGGCTGACCGCCGCTGGGGCGCGGTCTTGTCACCGCGCGCTTTTGCCGTGCCCGCGAGCGCAATGATCCCTACCGCTGAATCTTCTTGGGGGCCGTGTTAAGCCATCATGAGGCCCTCGTGGGCCGTCGCTCTAAACTTGTGTTTGGGAGTGCCAGCCCTGGGGTGTTGGGATCACTGTGTGAGTGTGCTGGCGCTCGACTGTGCGCGTTTCAGCTGCCTCTCCCCCACCTAGTCCTGCACTCTCTCATCTCCTGTCTACTCGGCACGCTTTTGGTCAGAACGAGCGGAACCGATGATACTGAACACGTGCATGCCTACACGTATGTGGTATGTGTGTGCGTGTTTGGGCCCTAATGTAGGCACGTCTCTGCGATAAACATGCGCAAGTAGACGTGCGTGCATGCTCTCACGTGTGCCAAGGCGAATGTGCACAATGGGTTACCCCATTATTCTGTTTACGTGCTCACGTACATTTACGTATGCAGACCTGCGCATTGGTACATTATACATGTGATGTATGCGTATCGGGTGTGAACGTTGAGGTTCCCCCAATTGAGGCTTTGGTGAGACCCCATATCATAATAAATATCAGCTCTGACTGTCCACCGAGATTCCATTGAGGTTCCACTGAGATTTCATTGATGTCCCTGCACATTTTATGGACGTCCTTGTGAGATCCCGCAAAGACCGTGGGAGATCACACTGGTGCGATTTCCGTGTGCTTTAATGCTGTCCGCGCACCTTTATTTTCTCGCTCTGCCCTCCATCTGCTGCGGGTTATGCTCATTTAACTTGCATGACCGCAGGCGCGGCAGCTCAAGTCTTTGAAGTTGGGGAAGGGGGATGCTCGGCCGCAGAGAGCCATGCAGCGTCCGTCCAACCGCCCCAGGGTGAACATATCCAGATATATTCCAGAGTACGAGCGGGCCATTTACGAGCAGGACGCAAGTGTTTGAAAACGTGCCCCCACGTCCCGTGTTAGGTGTTTTGCATGGGCTCCAGAGGAGCTCGCCGAGAAGAAGGAGGGTGGTTCGAAGCTGCTGGACCTTCTGAAGCGTTTGTATGTGGTGGGAAAGATATCCTCCCAAGACTTCTCGGTCGCATGTTACTGCGCGGAGATGGCGGGGGTGTTGGGGGGGGGCTTCTCCGACTACGCCCGCCCCCCTAACTTGCAAAGTGGTAAGTATTGCACTCACTTGGACAAGATCTTCAAGATGCCAGAACTCTTCGAGTATCCAAACGTTCCGTGTCGGCCAACTAAGAAAGATACTTCTGTGACTTCAATAGACACTAGAATGTCGTTGGCGTATGAATCTTTGTGGGACGAGGTTCAAAGGGACCCATCGGTGCTTGCCAAATTAAACGGCCTGAGTCTTCCAGATGCATATTACCAGCACACGATATACAGACAATGCATGTCACAAGGGCATCCCGAACCCATACCCCTAGCTATTTACACCGACGGTGTACGATACACATCAGCTTTGAATTCAAACACAGATTCATTACTCGGGGTCTGGGTTGTCAACATGGTCTCCCAGAAACGCCACCTCGTGTGTTCATTGGGAGAAAACCAGTTTTGCTCGTGCGGGTGCAAGGGGTGGTGCACATATTGGGTTATCCTACGGTATCTCAAATGGAATCTGGAGGCTCTGGCAACGGGACGTCGACCCCAGTTGCGCTGGAATGGTGACCCCGTCGATGATGCCCATGTTTTGAAACAAAGGATCCAGGAGCATGGAGAAATGCTGGGGTTCAGGGCGGAGGTTGTGTGGATAAAAGGGGACTGGGCGGACGCCAACAAGACCCATGGCCTGCCGTCAGTTACAAGTGCGAACAATTGCTGCCCGTATTGCAACGCCAGTAAAAGTGACATGCATGTGCACTTGGAGAGCGCGCAGCTCGATGGGGAATGGCCATGGGAGCCAGTGGAGGCAGGATACTACGAGCGATTTTGCACGTCTTGCGAGCACCCGATCCACATACAGGACGAAGCAGCTCGCAATCTGTTAGTAAGGAGATGCTCTTATCACAAAGGTCGGAATGGGTACGGGCTCACTGTAGATGAGGCTGTGTACGCTCTCTTACCAGGTGTGAGCGACATAAAAACGGGGTAGACCGCGCGGGCATTCAAGCGTAAACCGTCCGCGTAAGAACGCGCGTAAGCGCCTCTTCTTCCCCGCGGCGTGCCGCGCTGGCGGCTTGCGTAAGCTACCGCGTAAGGTCGCCACGTCGTCGTGCGTCAGTCCCCTTTGTTTTCGTCGCTCAGGTGACGTCGCGGTGCCGTCGGATCATATGATGAATGTGAAAGACGTGTTTACGAGGAAGACACCGTTCACCATCATGTTTTGGAGAACTCCCAGGGATCCGCTTCGTACCCGAAAAGGTTTCCACCATTGAAACTCTCCGGTCGTTTGAAGCTCCCCCCCCCAACCGTGACCCAAGGGGGGAGATGGGTCAGGTATCCTTGGCCTTTGTCAGATGGCAGTGGGGGAGATGTCTATGCGCTGGGTGAGTTTCAATGGTTCTGCCAGGTCCCGCAGTTAGAAGAAACCAGATTTTCTGCAGTCAGCTAGGGATCGAACCCACGACATCAATGGCAATCGACACCATGCACACTTTGTGTTTTGGCCCGATCCAGAAGCTCATTTCAACAATTGTATGGCGAATTGTTCTGCAGAATTGCTACGATGTTAGGGGTGGGAAGGAGGTGAAAATCGACGTGAATATAAAACGCATACGGGAGGAACTTTTCAGGTGGTACGATCACGAGGGGACTGACTGGGGTGAGCGGCTCTCCGATTTAACGTCAAGCATGCTGGGTGGAGAACCCACTTTACAAGCTGACGGCTCCCCTTTCGGTGGGGCGCCAATGCGCTTGAAAGCTTATGAGACACTGTGTTTTCTCCCATTCGCAGTTGATTTATTGAAGAAGCATCCACGAGTTGATCATTACCACGATCTCCTCAAGGCAGGGGAAGCCATCATAGAATTCTTTGCGGTGCTGAAGAGGGAGGACGTGCGAGTATCGAACCGTGGTCTGCAGCAGTTGTTTGACCTGATGCAACTTCATCTGGTTAGGTGTGATGCAGCGAATATCGACTTTCAGCCCAAGCACCATTTCGCCTTACACATGGTCAGGAGGAATCTTTTTGTTTGCACGCGTGCTTTCAGCAGGGGGGGCACACTGGTGTAAGCAACACAGTGGATGAGGTTTAAAATTTGGACCCCCATGGCAAGCCACTAGCCCAATACATTCTAACACATCGAATAAAACCTTCTCCCCATGACTACCCTCCGACGTATTGGTAGGTCGACCAAGCATATAACCCTGAGCTGGCTTTACCTAGAGAGTGTTATCTGAAAACGGGTGGGTTAGAGTGTGCGTTGCCAGACAGCGAATATAAATGCTTAAGATCTTTAGGATTCGATGGCACGGCAATCCACGGTTCTACGCAGTCTGGCAAGACGAAAGCTTGAATATGACGCTCCGTACCGCAGCCGAGAAGGCCAGTCGGATCAAGTTCGAGTTCCGCATTTTCAAAATCTTCGGCTTGCTAGCAAACCTTGGCATCAGCCGCTACATACACGCTCCCAACATTGCTTGACACTTCGAGTAGGTCAGTTGGCATGGCGGCTGCCGTGGACCCAAATCCCATGACCAACGATGCTGACACGCTGATTCCGTCGTGGCTCCAAGAACGAGCTTATGATATTGTAGAGAAGGCGGGACTGCCGTATGAACAGGCGATGCCTCAACAATCGGGGCACATGTATACTGCATTGTCCGTCTCCGGTCCCCTCCCTGCCCTCTCTCGCACCCCCAGGGGGGATGATGAGCAGAAGAGGAGTCGTAGGGGAAGGTGGAGGAGGAGGAGGAGGAGGAGGAGGAGGAGGAGGAGGATGCAGAACATGAGTTCCCCAGGCATACATGCCATACACCATCGACAGGTGCCAGCTTCTGGATATGGTCCAGACGGAAGCTCACTCGTGGGACACGCCAGTTCAATTTCGTCACATTGATCTTCTTTTGGTGTTCGCTGGCGCTGCGAAGGCAATGACCATAGTGAATGAGTCGTTGGGCGGATGTGCACGTCGATTTGAAGTTTTGCGCGACCCCTGGGAAAATGTGAATTCCCTCATGGGGGCCCTCTACTGCACGTGGCTGGCAGCGCATTTGAAACCGCGTGGCCTCGCTTGGTTTTCACCAGAGTGTAAGACCTGGCTGTCGTTCCTGTCTCGAGGCACCTTCCATCGCCTTTGCAAAGGAGGCGGCATTTTAGGTAGAGAGAGCGATGAAAGGGTACTGAACGGCAATGTTTCCAGCATGATTATGAGTTGGCTGCTATATTTCATAACGTTCCGAGGCGCCTTCGTTGCAGTCGAGCAGCCAATCAGGTCTCTGTTGTTTCAAGCTCCATGGATGGCAACTGCCCTAGGAGATTGCAACTGCAAGAGGTACGTGACGAACCTTGGAAATTTCGGAGGGCCTGCCCTGAAGTGCCTCGAGATATATACCAACATGCCAGGCGACATCGCAGCATCTCAGCTTGTGCGCACTGGGAGGAAGCGGCGCCTCACTAAGAGGCTCACTCGTAGAGATAAAATGGGGCGGACGACTGGCAATCGCAAACCCCTGTCGGCCAGCCAGGCATACCCGACGCAATTCGCCGCCAAGATTGCAGAGAGCTGCATGCAGGCCCTAGGAAAGCAGTGACGTGCAATCAGAGCAGCCGACTTTTGAAAACAACTGTTCAAATCAAACGGGACTACCAAACATAACCGACATAGAAACACTACTGTCTTAACCAAGCTGTTTCTGCACGCATTGTTTTTGCCATCTCTGCCAATTAGCCCCTATCGTGCATGAGGCACTGCAACGGTGTTGCAGCTACCGCGCAGTGGTGAAGCACCGGTTACGCAGCGTGCCAGATTTAAGCCCGCCCGTCCAGCGGGACCTCTAGAGGCTGAAGCGACCTTGCACAGATCTCGAGCTGGCTGAGTGCCCCACGCGTGGGTCACACGAAAATGTGGCGTTCGATCCTGTGGCGAGCTAGGATTTGAGGGCGGGTGGAAGAGGTTCCCTTGAAGTCCCACTGAGGTCCGATTGAGGTCTTGAGAAATCTCAGCGCTGACTTATCGTTGAGATTCCATTGAGGTTCCATTGAGGTTCCATGGAGGTTCCACTGCGGTCCTACAGAGATATTGAAAAACCTTAGCGCTGAGATCCCGTTGAGATTCCACTGAAATACCATTCAGGTCCTTCTGAGGCCTTGGGAAATCTCAGCGCTGAGATTTCGTTGAGGTTTCATTGAGGTCCCGCTGAGGTTCCCGTGAGGTCTTGAGAAACCTCAGCGTTGAGAAATCGTTGAGGTTCCACTGAGGTTCCACTGAGGTTCCACTGAGGTTCCACTGATGCCCCTCTGAGATCTTGAGAAATCTCAGCGCTGAGATTTCGTTGAAGTTCCAGTGATGTCCCACTGAGGTCCCACTGAGGTCCCACTGAGGTCCCACTGAGGTCTTGGGAAACCTCAGCGCTGAGAAATCGTTGAGGTTTCGTTGAGGTTTCATTGAGGTTCCACTGAGGTTCCACTGAGGTCCTACAGAGATCTTGAGAAATCTCAACACTGAGATTCCATTGAGCTTCCACTGAAGTACCACTGAGGTCCCACTGAGGTCTTGAGAAACCTCAGCGTTGAGAAATCGTTGAGGTTTCATTGAGGTCCCGCTGAGGTTCCCGTGAGATCTTGCGACAGCTCACCCTTGACATTGCCATTGAAGTTCCACTGAGGTTCTGATGGGACCTTGATAAAACTCAGCGTTGAGATTACCATTGAGATTCCATTGAGGTTCCATTGGGGTCCAACTGGGTCCTGTAGGTAGCAGCATCGGCTCAAGAGTTCAACTAAACCATTGTTTGAACAATGCACGAGCCAGATCTCCGCCTACGAGTCACGATGCCGCCGCCAGGCACCCAGGATGAGCTGAACTTCACGTTCAACCTCCCTTTGACAATTGAACTCCGCAGGCACGATGCAGATGAGGCGGAGCTCGCACAACGAGGGTGCCACGCTCCAGACCAGCAGCCGCCCAGCAAGAAGGGGCGTTCTGACGACGGCGCGTCCAGTGCGACACCAACGATTCCTCAGTATCGTGCGCTCTACGTTCCAGGCGGTGACGGCATCAAAATCATGTACCCGAAGGTATCCAGAGCGGAGCCAATGAAGCAACCAGAAGCAGCAGCCAACGGAACCGACAAGGGGGTCGGGTCCAATACGGGCAACGACGGAGGCGGTGCCGTCGCCACCAGTGCCGTTCCTAAGGGTGATATCATTTGCTTGGACCCACCATCGCCCCCGACCACGCCCAAGATGCCAGCCGCAACCATCCCTGCGACGGCCGAGGAGCTGGAGAAGACTGATTCCCCATCCGCCGCGGCTCAAGAAGGCCGCTCACCTAGCAAGCCCCTGCCCATGCATCTCGAGGAGCGCAGCATCTTGGAGGAGATCAACGGCCTGCGCCTCCAAATTGGGGCAATAGATTCGCAGACGCAATCTGGTGAGCCGTATCCTGACTCGCAGCTGCCAGATGCTGAGTCGCAGTTGCCAGCAGCGGAGGAGCCGATGCTGCCAGATTCTGCGCCTCTTGCCGAGTGCGATGCGTACGAGGCGGCATCGCAGGTCGTTTAGTGCAGGAGTGCAATTCTGGCGAGCAGACGTTCATCGATAGGGATGGCGAGGGAGGTTCGGGAGGGGAAGGGACATGAGAGGATACCACTGGATTGCGGATGTGCGTTTTGCAGTTCTGCCAGCCAGAGCTCAAGTTTCAACGGAGGCGCAGTCTGCGTCGTCAAGTTTTTGGCGCCTTGAGTTTTCTGAGGGGGCGCACTTGGCGACTCGTGCATGCGCTCTGAAGTTTCGGAGGCGACAGGGAAGCAACGGCGAAATAAATGACACAATGGGTCAGCCTCGATCAGCTCGGGGTGGTCACCGGTCCATCCCAATGATTGCGTTGAGATTTCTGACTGCGTGTTCTGGGGCGCGCTGATATATCAAGGCCTTCGGCCTATCCCGCCTCCGTGCCTGGGCCGTGGGTTCTCTCAGGGGCCTCTCGGGCGCTTCTTGGGAAATTCTCAGGGGATTCTCGGGAGACACGGGACCTCTTAAGACGCCTGCCTCCAGGAGGCTTCTGAAAACCTCTTGAGGTTTCTTGGAGCGTCTTGGCGGGGGCCTTGGGCCATCTACTAGCACCCTTGGGTTTTGGGGCCTTCTCGGAGGCCCAGTACCGTTTCGTGGCGATCTGATGAACTTCGCGGGCCGTCTTGGGCGTTCGGAGGCCCGAAAAGCCGAACAGACAAACATCAACCAAACCAGTCAACATCAGAAACACAAGCCGATGTTCACAACATAACAATGGCACGGAACGCCGCCTCCCTTCGCTGCTTGGCTCGGGCGGTCGTCTGCCGCCCCGACGCCGAGTTCCGACGCCGCCCCGCGACCAAATCAACAATAACGCATTCCACAAACATTGCCAGAAAATCTTAAAGTAAAGCAAATGCAACCACGCAGCAATTAAACCAATGCGAGCACACTTTGACAAACGATGTGGTGATACTGTTTGTTGTTGCTTTCGCCCACTACCCCTGTGCACGGCGCGCTCCTTTAAGGTGGCCGAACCAATGTGTTTGTGCAAGGCGCTACACCTGCGAATTCACATGGTACATGTGTGGTACGCTTTGATATAGGTGTTTGGTGTATCATATGAACGAATACATTGCGAGCGGCGCTGGTGTGAAAAATGATACGCATACCGTGGCACTGCACACGTGTACACATCTACACATAATACCATCCATACTAACGTAGAGTGCATACTGCGTGCAATTTACACACAGTGATGCTATATTATGCACAGAACATGCTCTACAAATACATAACGTCATATATATAGTTGTATATGTATGATATACAATAAACAAACCATTTATAAATATATACATATATATGTATATATATATATATATATATATATATATATTACTTTACACGTGTTTACTATGTGTATAACATCATATGATATTTGTAATATAAACATTAAAATGAGCATGCATATCGTTATACAACCCAACATGACATTCATCCAAACCTAGGATCTGATCCAGGCCTTGGATCTACAACATCATCTCCGCGCGCCAGGATCTGATCCAACAGGCCGGATCTGAAAAGTAGATCCTGCGGACCCCAGGGAAGGCCCAACCAGCGGCGCGCCCAGCGCCATGGTGCGGCTGCCGACTCCGGGATCGACTTCCTCGGGGCCTGGAGGTAGCTCGACGACCGCTGCCGCTGCCTGCGCGCCACGGCCCTCGGCCAGCAGCGCATCGCACAGTGAGCCGTCGCAGCGCAGTGGCTGGCCGACGAAAGGCTCGCCTGGCTCACCGCGGCGCCAGCGGACGTGGTCGAGGAAGCCGCCGCTGGGTGGCTTCAATTGGAGCTTCTGGGCTGGAAATAGCACGCGCTCGGCAAGGCACTTGCCAACCGCGTTGTCCTCCCGCGGCAGCGGCAGGGCGATCTCGCTCGGGGGGCGGAGGCCGTGGTCCTGGATGGCGCTGCAGCAGAGGTGCCTGTGCCAGAGGTTGCCGACGTGGTTGGGGCAGAGCTCGCTGGTGTCCGCGGGGGCGCGCACCTCGGGTTGTTGCTGTACTTCCTGGCGTTGGTCCACTCGCCGTCGACGATGCAGGGCCTGAGGTAGCCGCGCTGCTCGCTGGTGAGGTTTGGGCCAGCCCCGTGCTCCGTGGGAGGTGCCGCTGCTGCGGGCCGTCCACCGCCGAAGCTGGCCGAAATTGATGCCGACGTCGAGCCAGGGGGCGCCGTGCTTGCTGAGCTGCTTGGCCTGCAGGTGCTCGCAGCTGCGGCCGAGCAGCTTCTTGGTGAGCCGCGGGCCGACGCTGCGATGAAAGCCGTCGTGCGTGGCCCATGCATCGGGCGAGGCCGCCTCCCAGCCCGTGCGGCGCATAGGCAGGGGGGCGGCCTCCGCGGGGCCGCGGCAGTCGGCCCAGCTGCCCGGCGCTGCCAGGGCCGCCGCGAAGGCCTTGTCCAGGGCCTGTCTGGGGAGGCACCGCTCCCAGACAGCCCCGTGCAGCGTGCGCGCTGGGTCACGCGTCGCCTTGAACGCGGGGTCGTAGTCCCTGCTGATGGTGGCGAAGGCGGCGGTGCGACTTTTGCCTGAGGGCCTGATCTCGACTGATCTGAGCGCCATCGCGCGCGCGGTGTCGAGGGCGGCGTCGCCGAGCCCCGTGCAGCAGACGCCGTAGGCAAAGCTGGCCGCGACCCCCTGCTTGGACATCCTTGCAGCGACGTGGCGGCGGTGCCCTGGGCCCAAGTGCCCCCGGAGGCGTGGGGCCCGCCTCGCGGCCTGCTTGGGGCGGTGCCGACGGGCGAGCCTGGGCGCCCGTCCAGCCAGGGCGTAATCCACTCCAAGGTTGCGGGCGGCGCCCGCCGGCCGCGCCGTGGCGGCCTGGGCCAGACGGCTCTCGAGCGCCGCGGCCGCTGCGGGCGTGTCGGCCAGCAGGAGAGACTTCTTGATGGCGACGTGGATGTCCACCGTGCGCAGCTCGCTGACGGCGCTGGTGAGACTGGCGACGAGGTCGTCGGTCGCGCGCCTGCTGCCTCCCACTCGCTGGAAGACCAGGTCGTCGATCGCGACTGACGGGGCGATGCTCGGCGAAGCCCGCAGGGCGCGGTCGAGCGGGCTGAGGGGGATGAGCTTCATGAAGGAGGTGGCCCACACGTCCCCTGCGAGGACCGCCTGCTGAACTTTGATGAGGTCCGAGAACGCGCCTTTGAGCTCCAGCGCCCGGGGCACGCGGTAAAGGGAGACTCGGGGCTTCATCGCCCAGGCTGGGGAGTCGTGCTGGGCGGCGGCGTCGATGAGGTGCTGGCGTTTCAGCTGCTCGAAGGCCTTCCGCAAGTCGAGGACGGCCGCCGCTGAGCTCCAGTCGAGGTCGGGCCTCTCGCCGCGCTTCGCCTTGAGCCACTCGCTCCAGGCCAGCTGCTGCCCGACCGCTCGCTCGCAGGCCTTGCCTGCGCAGGCCCGCCGGAAAGCCCCGGGGCGGGCCCTCTCCCTAGCGGCCGCGACGTTTCGCCGTAGTCGCCCGTGGGCGCGGGCCAGGGCGGCGAGGAGGGCGATGGGCCTTGCGCCACCCTCCCTCTTGCTGAGGAACACAAGCTTGTCGATGAAAAGGGGGGCCAGCGGCGCTCTTGCTCGACCCCCATGAGCACGTCCGTGGTGGTCTCGACGCCGCTGTCGTCGAGGGCGTCGAAGTCGCGGGGGCAGAACGCGTCGAAGCTCGTGCCCGTGGTGGCGGCGAAGCTGCGAACGACCTCGCGCGTGCGGTTGACGGTTGGCCGCGGCGGCCGCTCGCCGAGGTCGTCGGGCCACTGCGTCGGCGCCGCGTGGGCGCCGACGTTCCAGTAGCGCGCCCACTCCTTGACGAGCAGCTCGACGCAGGCCTGCTGGTCGGCAGGGGCTGGCAGCGGCGGCCCTCCCTCGCCCGTCGGGCGCGTCAGCGGCCAGCGGGCGAGGGTGCCAGGGCATGGGCTCGCGCGTGAAGGCATGCAACCCCTTGCCGCCCAGCGCGTGCTGCTGGTCGATCCAGTTTTCAAAGCGCTGCCTCGCCAGCCCCATGGCGTGCTCGATGTGTTTCTTGGAGATGACGCTGGCGAGCTCCGCGAGGTTTCCCGCCGACGGCGCGTCGAGGGCGTCGAAGGCGCTGCCGATGAGAGCCAGCGCCTTGCACGTGTTGGTCCGCTGCTGGTCGGCCATGTCCCAGTCCGTGTTGGGCGGCAGCCGGGGGCTGAGCCTGCGCAGGTTGCGCAGCCCGTCGAGGCGCGAGTGCGCGGTGCTCAGCGAGGCGGCCCAGCGCGCCTCGAACGCCCACTGGGAGATCCACTGCGTGCTAGTGTCCAGCTTGGGGTGCCTGGCCAGGTTGGGCTTGCTGGCGAGCACCCACTGCAACGTGGGCGGCTTCTCCCTGCCGCGGTGCTCGCTGCCCTGCTCGCCAAGGCCGCGCCGATCGATCAAGACCGTCTCAGTCAGCCTGATGACGCGCTTCCAAGCCTCGTCGACAGAGTCAGCGCTGGCGATCGTGGAGCGTGCGTCGGCCCAGGCAGGCTCGTAGTCCTGGGAACAGCAGCCCAGTGGAGGCGGCCGTGGGAAGGGCTTGGGCGCTCGCATGACCTCGATCCAGGGCTGGACCTTCTGGGTGGCAGTCTCGATAAGAACGGGCCGATGCGGCCCGGAGTCCCGGTCGAGGAGCGTGGTGGCGGTGGCCGAGGCGGCGCGGCGAGACCGCGAAGTAGTCGATCGCGCGCGCCGAGGGCCTGACGGTGCCGACTGTTGGGCTGATGACCACGCCGTTGATGTGCCCGAGCCACGCGGCCTCGGAAAACAGTTGCGGCGTCATGTTGACGTCGCCGCCGATGATGAAGGGGAGGCTAAGGCGCCGCACGGCCGACCTCACATCATCCAGAATGAGGAGGTTGGCGGCCGAGAGGCCCTCGGCGGTGTGGAGGTAGACGTTGATCCACACGAAGCCCCCCCCCCCTGATGACGCCGCTGTGGCGTGCGATGGCGCTCGGCCTGGGGCGAGCACGCCGCTGCGCAGCCCATCGCCTTCGAAACGCCCGAGGCCGTGGCGCCTGGGGGCGAGGCTGATCAGGTCTCCATGGCCTGGGCGGCCGCCGTCAGCGTCGGTGGCAGGCCAGCCCTGGCGGCCCAGCCGAGCTGCCACCTCGGCAGCGCGGCCGGTGGAGAGGTGAGTCTCCTCGGCGGCGACGAGGTCGCACTGCCTGAGGTCATCCTTACCCAGCAGCTGGTCCAACGTGGCGTAGGCGTTCGTGTTCAACGAGAGGCCACGCCAGATGCTGCCGATGGCGGGCTGCCCCTTAGCTCGGGGCGGCGGCGGGTGCAGCAGCCGCGGGGGGCGTGGCAGCCGCTGCTGGGCCGTCGGTGGAGCCTGCGGGTCCAGGTCCACTTCGAAACTTTTTGCCGACGTGCTCTCGCAGGACGGCCATCGCGTCGCCGAGCCGCTTGCGCTGGTCGCCGTCAGCAGTGTGAGCAAGAAGGCCATTAGGGTCTTCTGCAGAGAGGGCCGCCCTGAGGATGTTGGCGTCCATCATCTCGGGCCTGTGCCCAGCCTGCGCCGCTGCCGGCGGGCCTGCGCGCTGCTGTGGCTGGGTAACGGCCGCTCCGCCTGCCGAGCCCGCGTCGCCCATGGGCACGTCGGCGGAGGGGGCGGCCGGCGGTGCGGCCGAGGCCCTGGCGAAGGCCGCGACCTGCTCAAGGAGCTCCTTGACGAGGGCCGCGGGTCCTTGCCCGACGTGCTGAGGGCGGTGACCTTCTCGAGCAGCTCCGCGGCAGGGGGTTGGGCCGCGCCTGAGAATGCCGAGGCTGCCGCGGCACGGGCTTCCTCGTGCGACTCGCGGAGGGCTCGGGCGATGGCCTGCCGGGCGTCCAGCTTGAGCAGGCGATCCGAGATGTCGGCCGCCGTGCGATGCTCCTTGGCTTCCTCGGCCTTGGACTTCTTGCCGATGCGCTCGAACTCCGTGGTGGCCTCGCGGGCAGCACAGAGACCGCTGGCGCGGGCCGCCCTCCTGGCTTCGACCTTGTCGATCTGCGCCTGCGAGAAGAGCGCCTTGGCAGCCTCTCGCTTCTCGGCAGGCAGCTCGGCAGCGCGCTGGAGCTGCTTGTCGTCGACGCGCGGCGGATGCCACGCGCTGGTGGCGGGGCGCTGGCCGCCGGGGCTCCGAACCCACGGCGCCAAGGGCTTCCGCCCGCCCTGGCCGGCGTTGCCCCCGCCCGAGCCGCCGGCGCCGCCGCTACCGCTGTGGCGGCGACCTTGCGACCAGTAGCGCCAGGGCCGCCCCTGCTCGCAAAACGAGCACTTGGCCTGCCCCTGCGGGTTGAAGGCGCCGCAACCACCGCGCTTCCAGAACGACATCGCTGGCCAGATGCCCTGGGACAAAACTGGGTGGGGCGGAGCCACTCGGCAGCGCGAAGCTCGACCGAGGGCAGAGATGCAGGGTATGGCCGCGGACTAGCGGTGTCCACGCTGCCTCTGGGGAGACGTAGCAACTTTAGCCAAAGTAGCTACGGACACCACGTCAGCCGTGTGCAACACAGCACCAGTGTACACCACAATGCCTGTGTGCAGTACAGCGCCTGTGTGTACCACGGCGCCTTGTGTGCACCACAGCAACCGTGTGCAACAAAACACAATTGTGGTATATAGAATTTTAGAAAAGGGGATGCTTATGACAAAATGGACCGCCTACATATTCAACTGAAAGCAAACATTTTATATGGAATTTATGAAATAATCCTTATGGACAAAAGGAGCGCCGCTGGAATCTACGAGTCCTCCGGGAACCGCCCGCATCATTATAATTCCCATGTGCGTCCAGGAGGCTCCAGCTAAATTGGCCGTCCGAAAACCAAGTGGACTGATTCAATCGACCACTATGCGGTGCAGATGCGCACGTGCGCTGTAGCGCCGACCCGCACGACAGGGGGGAAGGGTTAGGGAGGAGGAGGAGGAGGAAAACGAGGAGGAGGAGAAAGAGGAGGAGGGGGAGGAGGAGCAGGCGCAGTGAGGAGGGAAAAAACGTCGCATTCTATTATCAGCAGTTCCCTGGCGTGGCGGTTAGCTGTCGGCAGCAGATCCTCACCGACATGCTCCTTTTACCTGTCCTCTACCTGTCGGCAGCAGATCTTCACCGACTTGCTCCTTCTACAGGGTGTACACCAGCGCTGCGTTGCACGCGGATGCTGTGGTGTAGACGCGCGCTGTGGTGTGTACCGGCGCTGCAGTGCACGCAAGCATTGTGGTGCAGACAGACGCTCAGTTGCACATGGCTGCTGCGGTGTGCACATTCGCTGTGGTGTACACCGGTGCTGTGGTGCACGCAAGCATTGTGGTGTACAGGCGCTGCGTTACACACGGCTGTTGCGGTGTACGCAGGCGTCGTGGTGTACACAAGCGCTGTGGTACACGCGAGCACTATGGTGTACACAGGCGCTGTGGGGCAGATCGCAACCTACATGCTGTTCGCGTCGTCGTCGTCGTCGTCGTCGTCGTCGTTGTCGTCATCGCTCGTCGCTCGTCGATCGTCCCTCGTCGCTCATCGTCGTTGTGCGCGCGGGCGCGGCTGTGGTGCCAGAGCCGCACGGCTGGGGGGGGGCGTTACGTCATACCCCCCCCTGCCCGTCCCCCCCCCATGACGCCCGTCATCGCCGAAAATAAAGCAACGCGCTTTTGGTAGCCTACCTCGCCCATGAACGTGGAGATTGGCTATCGAGGGCCGAGCAGTGATAAATATGTGATGCATCGCCGATTCCAGCTCGATGTTTCCCCCTCTGGGCTGGTCACTCTTATCGTTGCCTCTCACACCAAGACCCTAGAATGCCCGAGTCGATCCGATTTGACCCATCCACCTCGTGCAGGCGGCTACCGAGCATCGCCAGACGCACCGCCTCGGCCTGTCGAAGATTGTAGAAGCTTCGCTCTCTCGAGCGCAGACGTGGCCTCCCCTTGTACTGGCTGTGCCCTCGTTGTGCGCCGTGTCAGTCGACTGGAGGCCGAGACCGTCTTGGTCTGGGCGTTCGCCAACCTTGGCAGGGATGGGGAGCGCCTGGGCCGGTACGCAGAGCTAGGGAGTCGGCATCTTGACCGCCGCTGCCTTGACTGCCACCAAACACACCGCCTCGGCCTGTCGAAGATCATCATCGCCTGTTGGTCTCGATCGCAGACGTGTCCTCCCCTTGTACGGGCTGTGCGCTCGTTGTGCGCCGTGTCAGTCGACTGGAGGCCGGTACCGTCTTGGTCCGGGCGTGCGCCAGCCTTGGCAGGGATGGGGAGCGCCTGGGCCGGTGCGCAGAGCTAGGGAGTCGGCATCCTGACCGCCGCTGCCTTGACTGCCACCAAACACACCGCCTCGGCCTGTCGAAGCTCATCATCGCCTGGCTTTCTCGATCGCAGATGTGTCCTCCCCTTGTACTGGCTGTGCGCTCGTTGTGCGCCGTGTCAGTCGACTGGAGGCCGGTACCGTCTTGGTCCTGGGCGTTCGCCAACCTTGGCAGGGATGGGGAGCGCCTGGGCCGGTGCGCAGAGCTAGGGAGTCGGCATCCTGACCGCCGCTGCCTTGACTGCCACCAAACACACCGCCTCGGCCTGTCGAAGATCATCATCGCCTGGCTTTCTCGATCGCAGATGTGTCCTCCCCTTGTACTGGCTGTGCGCTCGTTGTGCGCCGTGTCAGTCGACTGGAGGCCGAACCCCTTGGTCTGGGCGTCGCCAGCCTTGGCAGGGATGGGGAGCGCCTGGGCCGGTGCGCAGAGCTCGGCATCCTGACCGCCGCTGCCTTGACTGCCAAACACACCGCCTCGGTCGAAGCTCATGCTTTCTCGATCGCAGATGTGTCCTCCCCTTGTACTGGCTGTGCGCTCGTTGTGCGCCGTGTCAGTCGACTGGAGGCCGATACCGTCTTGGTCTGGGCGTTCGCCAACCTTGGCAGGGATGGGGAGCGCCTGGGCCGGTGCGCAGAGCTAGGGAGTCGGCATCCTGACCGCCGCTGCCTTGACTGCCACCAAACACACCGCCTCGGCCTGTCGAAGCTCATCATCGCCTGGCTTTCTCGATCGCAGATGTGTCCTCCCCTTGTACTGGCTGTGCGCTCGTTGTGCGCCGTGTCAGTCGACTGGAGGCCGATACCATCTTGATCTGGGCGTTCGCCAACCTTGGCAGGGATGGGGAGCGCCTGGGCCGGTGCGCAGAGCTAGGGAGTCGGCATCCTGACCGCCGCTGCCTTGACTGCCACCAAACACACCGCCTCGGCCTGTCGAAGATCATCATCGCCTGGCTTTCTCGATCGCAGATGTGTCCTCCCCTTGTACTGGCTGTGCGCTCGTTGTGCGCCGTGTCAGTCGACTGGAGGCCGATACCGTCTTGGTCCGGGCGTTCGCCAACCTTGGCAGGGATGGGGAGCGCCTGGGCTGGTGCGCAGAGCTAGGGAGTCGGCATCCTGACCGCCGCTGCCTTGACTGCCACCAAACACACCGCCTCGGCCTGTCGAAGATCATCATCGCCTGGCTTTCTCGATCGCAGATGTGTCCTCCCCTTGTACTGGCTGTGCGCTCGTTGTGCGCCGTGTCAGTCGACTGGAGGCCGATACCGTCTTGGTCTGGGCGTTCGCCAACCTTGGCAGGGATGGGGAGCGCCTGGGCCGGTGCGCAGAGCTAGGGAGTCGGCATCCTGACCGCCGCTGCCTTGACTGCCACCAAACACACCGCCTCGGCCTGTCGAAGATCATCATCGCCTGGCTTTCTCGATCGCAGATGTGTCCTCCCCTTGTACTGGCTGTGCGCTCGTTGTGCGCCGTGTCAGTCGACTGGAGGCCGTACCGTCTGGTCCGGGCGTGCGCCAACCTTGGCAGGGATGGGGAGCGCCTGGGCTGGTGCGCAGAGCTAGGGAGTCGGCATCCTGACCGCCGCTGCCTTGACTGCCACCAAACACACCGCCTCGGCCTGTCGACGATCATCATCGCCTGGCTTTCTCGATCGCAGATGTGTCCTCCCCTTGTACTGGCTGTGCGCTCGTTATGCGCCGTGTCAGTCGACTGGAGGCCGATACCTTCTTGGTCCGGGCGTGCGCCAGCCTTGGCAGGGATGGGGAGCGCCTGGGCCGGTGCGCAGAGCTAGCGAGTCGGCATCCTGACCGCCGCTGCCTTGACTGCCACCAAACACACCGCCTCGGCCTGTCGAAGATCATCATCGCCTAGCTTTCTCGATCGCAGATGTGTCCTCCCCTTGTACTGGCTGTGCGCTCGTTGTGCGCCGTGTCAGTCGACTGGAGGCCGGTACCGTCTTGGTCTGGGCGTTCGCCAACTTGGCAGGATGGGGAGCGCCTGGGGCCGGTGCGCAGAGCTAGGATCGGCATCCTGACCGCCGCTGCCTTGACTGCCAACCAAACACACCGCCTCGGCCTGTCCGAAGATCATCATCGCCTGGCTTTCTCGATCGCAGATGTGTCCTCCCTTGTACTGGCTGTGCGCTCGTTATGCGCCGTGTCAGTCGACTGGAGGCCGATACCGTCTTGGTCCGGGCGTTCGCCAACCTTGGCAGGGATGGGGAGCGCCTGGGCCGGTGCGCAGAGCTAGGGAGTCGGCATCCTGACCGCCGCTGCCTTGACTGCCACCAAACACACCGCCTCGGCCTGTCGAAGATCATCATCGCCTGGCTTTCTCGATCGCAGATGTTGTCCTCCCTTGTACTGGCTGTGCGCTCGCTATGCGCCGTGCCAGTCGACTGGAAGCCGATACCATTTTGGCCCAGGCGTTCGCCAGCCTTGGCAGGGATGGGGAGCGCTTGGACCGGTGAGCAGAGCTAGGGAGTAGGCATCGTTACTGCCGCTGCCTTGACTGCCACCAAACAGACTGCCCGGTACTGCTGAAATTCGACAGACAGTTCTCGCGGGCTCAGATGTGGCCTCCCCTTGTACTGGCTGTGCGCTAGCTAAGCGCCGTGCCAGTCGACTGGAGGCCGATACCATTTTGGCCCAGGCGTTCGCCAGCCTTGGCAGGGATGGGGAGCGCCGGGGGGGGGGGGGGGGGGGGGGGGGGGTGGGCCTGGCGGCGCAAGCTAGGGTGAAAAAGCGTTTAAAGGGTCCCGGCATCTTGACCGCCGCTGCCTTGACTGCCACCAAACACACCGCCTCGGCCTGTCGAAGATCATCATCGCCTGGCTTTCTCGATCGCAGATGTGTCCTCCCCTTGTACTGGCTGTGCGCTCGTTGTGCGCCGTGTCAGTCGACTGGAGGCCAGTACCGTCTAGGTCCGGGCGTGCGCCAACCTTGGCAGGGATGGGGAGCGCCTGGGCTGGTGCGCAGAGCTAGGGAGTCGGCATCCTGACCGCCGCTGCCTTGACTGCCACCAAACACACCGCCTCGGCCTGTCGAAGATCATCATCGCCTGGCTTTCTCGATCGCAGATGTGTCCTCCCCTTGTACTGGCTGTGCGCTCGTTATGCGCCGTGTCGGTCGACTGGAGGCCGGTACCGTCTTGGTCTGGGCGTGCGCCAACCTTGGCAGGGATGGGGAGCGCCTGGGCCGGTGCGCAGAGCTAGGGAGTCGGCATCCTGACGGCCGCTGCCTTGACTGCCACCAAACACACCGCCTCGGCCTGTCGACGATCATGTGACCAGTTCTTTCTTGCTTGGGGCATGACGGGTGTCATGGCCTTCGCCGCCCCCCCCCTATGACGTATCGCTCGCCCCACCAGTGCGCTCCGGTCACTGCCGCCGTGCGTATTGGGATCCGCGTAGGTGTCCTTGTAGGAATCCGCATAGGAGTCTGGTCCGCAGTCGTCGTCGTCGTCGTCGTCATCGTTGTCGTCGTCGTCGTTGCGGCGTCGTCGTCGTCGTCGTCGTCGTCGTCGTCGTCGTCGTCTCTCGTGGCTCGTGGCTCGTGGCTCGTCGCTCGTCGCTCATCGTCGTCGTGCGCGCGGACACGGCTGGAGCCTGTTTTTTTTTCCGGGCCGATGACGGCAATCATCTGGGGGGGTGGAGGGGGTCGATGACGTCACGCTTCGCGCCGGCGGCGCCTGGGGATGTTAGGAATGATGGAGGACGGGTGGCACCAGCATGTAGGTGGCGATCTGCACCACAGCGCCTGTGTACACCTCAGTGCCTGCGTGCACCACAGCGCCTGTGTACACCACACCGCCTATGTATACCACAGCAGCCGCGTGCAAGACAGCGTCAGTTTGTGCCACCGCGCGCGCAGGCACAACAGCTCTTGTGTACACCACAGCGCCTGCGTACACCACATCAGCCGTGTGCAACACAGCTGTGTACACAATGCTTGCTTGCATTCCAGTGCCTGTGTACACCACGGCGCTTGTGTGCACCACACCCGTGTGCAACACAGCACCACGGTTTCATGTAGAATGTTAGAAGGAACCATGATGACAAAATGGATCGTTTGTGGATTCCACCGAAAACGCCAGTAACTTTCTGGACAAGGGAGCGCCAGGGAAATCTACGAGGCCTTCCGAGTTCGCCCGCATCACCGTAACTCCTCCCATCTGCGTCCAGGAGGCTCCAGCTAAATTGGCCGTCCGAGTACCAAGTGGGCCGATTCAGTAGATTCTGGGGTGCACGCTGAGTTTCGCACGTGCGCTGTAGTAGCGCCAACCCGCACGACAGGGGGTAAGGACGAGGAAGAGGAGGAGGAGGAGGAGGAGGAGGAAGAGGAGGAGGAGGAGGAGGAGGAGGAGGAGGAGGAATCGGAATCGGAATCGGAACAGACGCGAAGCGTCACAATACAATGCCGCCCCCTGAACTCCTCAAGGAAGACGAGGAACAGGTTGAAAGCGAAGGCGGACCTGATGACCCAGTAGCTGCAGAAAAGGAAACCGAGACCTTCACCATATCTCAAATACAGCCCACAAGTTGACAGCGACTAAACAGGTAGGATTAAGCTCGATACGGCCGTATACGTGGTCAACGGGCAAGTCTGGCATAACTCGCAGAAGAACCTCAACTGCAAGACTTTATAATGCCGAGCTCGCTACCTCCAGAACTGCCTCGCCCACTGCCTCCCTTGAAGGCCATATAGATCATGTCCCTCAGCACGGTTGCACCACCTGTAACACACTTGAGTGAACACTGATGGAACTCCCCACGACAACAAACCGAATAACACCAGCCTGTAAAAAGACCTCTCCGTGACACTCTCCACGGTGAACGGGGAAAAATGACCATTCGGCACAAGCACAATCAACCACGCTAGTCCACTCCAGCATGATAGTTGACACTGCCCGATGGGACCGCGTGGTGTAAGAACTCCCATTCCGACAAGAAGGCGTATTGAGAGCGACTTCCCGCCAACATTGTGAACAAAGACAATTCCACAAAATGCCCAGGAGCCGATTTGCGACATCACCAGATAGCAGAAGCAATAGCACCGCGCCACCAGAAACATTGTCATACCCTCCCCTGGCGGGATTGGGAGATACACGCAATAAAGCTGATGACGACAGGTGATACAGCAAAAGCAACTGCAGCGCACCTCCAGGAACTGCCATACCCTCCCCAAGCGGCACTGGGAGATACACGCTTTGAAGCTGAAGATGCCTGGTGCGGATGTCGCACTGCTCTGGAAGGCACTGTTGGAAGTCGTGCTGCTGGTAACGACCACGCTCACGCTGCTGCTCGGTGCACTCGAAAAGTCCGAGAATAACAGACAGCATGCGGCAACACCACAGAAAGACTCCCTGCATGAATGCCCGAATTCGCTCTGCTTAGCCACCGGGATCGGCTGCGCAAGCCGCGGCGCGGCAGACCCGGTGCCCCTCAGGCGCCGACGTGGAGGCGCAGAGCTAGGCGGAACATGACTCGTTGAGCCCAAACGGGTACGGAGCCTTGGCCCACCTGTGCTTGAGAGCCTCTCAATAGAGGAGGAGGAGGAGGAGGCCGAGGAGGAGAGGATGTGTACGTGAAGGGGAGCGAATTATCAGCACTTTCTCGGCGTGGCGCTTCCGAGCAGATTCCTCACGTACAGGCTTCTTTCTACCTGTCCTATTCACGCAGGCACTGTGGTGTACAATACGCTGCGTGGCACGCGGATGCTGTGGTTAAGACAGTGCGCTGTGGCGTGCACAGGCGCCGCGGTGCACGCAAGCATTGTGGAGTACACAGGCGCTGTGTTGCACATGGTTGCCTCCGGTGTGCACATGTACACCGGCGCTGTAGTGTACGCGAGCACTGCAGTGTACACAGGCGCTGCGTTGCACACGGTTATTTCGATGTACGCAGGCGCTGTGGTGTACACGCGCGCTGTGGTGCACGCGAGCGTTGTGGTGTACACATGCGCAGAGGGGGCAGATCGCCGCCTACAGGCTGCTCGCGTCGTCGTCGTCGTCGTCGTCGTCGTCGCTTGTCGCTTGTCGCTTGTCGCTTGTCGCCTGTCGCGTCGTGCGCGCGGGCGCGGTTGTGGTGCCGGAGCCACACGGGGGCGGGCGTTACGTCAACCCCCCCCCCGCCCCCCCCCCATGACGCCCGTCATCGCCGAACATAAAGAAACGCTCTCCATCATAGCTTCGTCTCGAGCGCAGACGTGGCCTCCCCTTGTACTGGCTATGCGCTCGTTGTGCGCCGTGTCAGTCGACTGGAGGCCGCTACCGTCTTGGTCTGGGCGTTCGCCAACCTTGGCAGGGATGGGGAGCGCCTGGGCCGGTGCGCAGAGCTAGGGAGTCGGCATCCTGACCGCCGCTGCTTTGACTGCTACCAAACACACCGCCTCGGCC
Organism: Prorocentrum cordatum; assembly: GCA_963575745.1. Lineage (NCBI taxonomy): Eukaryota > Dinophyceae > Prorocentrales > Prorocentraceae > Prorocentrum > Prorocentrum cordatum. Next base: position 286,971 of record CAUYUJ010015525.1, on the reverse strand, counting down.
TGTCGAAGATCATCATCGCCTGTAGGTCTCGAGCGCAGACGTGGCCTCCCCTTGTACTGGCTGTGCGCTCGTCGTGCGCCGTGTCAGTCGACTGGAGGCCGATGCCGTTTTGGTCTGGGCGTTTGCCAACCTTGGCAGGGATGGGGAGCGCCTGGGCCGGTGCGCAGAGCTAGGGAGTCGGCATCCTGACCGCCGCTGCCTTGACTGCCACCAAACACACCGCCTCGGCCTGTCGACGATCATCATCGCCTGGCTTTCTCGATCGCAGATGTGTCCTCCCCTTGTACTGGCTGTGCGCTCGTTATGCGCCGTGTCAGTCGACTGGAGGCCGATACCGTCTTGGTCCGGGCGTTCGCCAACCTTGGCAGGGATGGGGAGCGCCTGGGCTTGTCGCAGAGCTAGGGAAGTCGCATCCTGACCGCCGCTCCTTGACTGCCACCAACACACCGCCTCGGCCTGTCCGAAGATCATCTCGCCTGGCTTTCCTCGATCGGCAGATGGGTCCTCCCCTTGGACTGGCTGTGCGCTTCGTTATGCCCCGTGTCAGTCGACTGAGCCGTACGCGTCTTGGTCCGGAGTGTAGCCAACCTTGGCCAGGATGGCCAGGCGCCTGGGCCCGGTGCGCAGAGCTAGGGAGTCGGCATCCTGACCGCCGCTACCTTGACTGCCACCAAACACACCGCCTCGGCCTGTCGCATCGCCTGGCTTTCTCGATCGCAGATGTGTCCTCCCCTTGTACTGGCTGTGCGCTCGTTATGCGCCGTGTCAGTCGACTGGAGGCCGGTACCGTCTTGGTCCGGGCGTGCGCCAACCTTGGCAGGGATGGGGAGCGCCTGGGCCGGTGCGCAGAGCTAGGGAGTCGGCATCCTGACGGCCGCTGCCTTGACTGCCACCAAACACACCGCCTCGGCCTGTCGACGATCATGTGACCAGTTCTTTCTTGCTTGGGGCATGACGGGTGTCATGGCCTTCGCCGCCCCCCCCCTATGACGTATCGCTCGCCCCACCAGTGCGCTCCGGTCACTGCCGCCGTGCGTATTGGGATCCGCGTAGGTGTCCTTGTAGGAATCCGCATAGGAGTCTGGTCCGCAGTCGTCGTCGTCGTCGTCGTCATCGTTGTCGTCGTCGTCGTTGCGGCGTCGTCGTCGTCGTCGTCATCGTCGTCGTCGTCGTCGTTGCGTCGTCGTCGTCGTCGTCGTCGTCGTCGTCGTCGTCGTCTCCCGTGGCTCGTGGCTCGTGGCTCGTCGCTCGTCGCTCATCGTCGTCGTGCGCGCGGACACGGCTGGAGCCTGTTTTTTTTTCCGGGCCGATGACGGCAATCATCTGGGGGGGTGGAGGGGGTCGATGACGTCACGCTTCGCGCCGGCGGCGCCTGGGGATGTTAGGAATGATGGAGGACGGGTGGCACCAGCATGTAGGTGGCGATCTGCACCACAGCGCCTGTGTACACCTCAGTGCCTGCGTGCACCACAGCGCCTGTGTACACCACACCGCCTATGTATACCACAGCAGCCGCGTGCAAGGCAGCGTCAGTTTGTGCCACCGCGCGCGCAGGCACAACAGCTCTTGTGTACACCACAGCGCCTGCGTACACCACATCAGCCGTGTGCAACACAGCTGTGTACACAATGCTTGCTTGCATTCCAGTGCCTGTGTACACCACGGCGCTTGTGTGCACCACACCCGTGTGCAACACAGCACCACGGTTTCATGTAGAATGTTAGAAGGAACCATGATGACAAAATGGATCGTTTGTGGATTCCACCGAAAACGCCAGTAACTTTCTGGACAAGGGAGCGCCAGGGAAATCTACGAGGCCTTCCGAGTTCGCCCGCATCACCGTAACTCCTCCCATCTGCGTCCAGGAGGCTCCAGCTAAATTGGCCGTCCGAGTACCAAGTGGGCCGATTCAGTAGATTCTGGGGTGCACGCTGAGTTTCGCACGTGCGCTGTAGTAGCGCCAACCCGCACGACAGGGGGTAAGGACGAGGAAGAGGAGGAGGAGGAGGAGGAGGAGGAAGAGGAGGAGGAGGAGGAGGAGGAGGAGGAGGAGGAATCGGAATCGGAATCGGAACAGACGCGAAGCGTCACAATACAATGCCGCCCCCTGAACTCCTCAAGGAAGACGAGGAACAGGTTGAAAGCGAAGGCGGACCTGATGACCCAGTAGCTGCAGAAAAGGAAACCGAGACCTTCACCATATCTCAAATACAGCCCACAAGTTGACAGCGACTAAACAGGTAGGATTAAGCTCGATACGGCCGTATACGTGGTCAACGGGCAAGTCTGGCATAACTCGCAGAAGAACCTCAACTGCAAGACTTTATAATGCCGAGCTCGCTACCTCCAGAACTGCCTCGCCCACTGCCTCCCTTGAAGGCCATATAGATCATGTCCCTCAGCACGGTTGCACCACCTGTAACACACTTGAGTGAACACTGATGGAACTCCCCACGACAACAAACCGAATAACACCAGCCTGTAAAAAGACCTCTCCGTGACACTCTCCACGGTGAACGGGGAAAAATGACCATTCGGCACAAGCACAATCAACCACGCTAGTCCACTCCAGCATGATAGTTGACACTGCCCGATGGGACCGCGTGGTGTAAGAACTCCCATTCCGACAAGAAGGCGTATTGAGAGCGACTTCCCGCCAACATTGTGAACAAAGACAATTCCACAAAATGCCCAGGAGCCAATTTGCGACATCACCAGATAGCAGAAGCAATAGCACCGCGCCACCAGAAACATTGTCATACCCTCCCCTGGCGGGATTGGGAGATACACGCAATAAAGCTGATGACGACAGGTGATACAGCAAAAGCAACTGCAGCGCACCTCCAGGAACTGCCATACCCTCCCCAAGCGGCACTGGGAGATACACGCTTTGAAGCTGAAGATGCCTGGTGCGGATGTCGCACTGCTCTGGAAGGCACTGTTGGAAGTCGTGCTGCTGGTAACGACCACGCTCACGCTGCTGCTCGGTGCACTCGAAAAGTCCGAGAATAACAGACAGCATGCGGCAACACCACAGAAAGACTCCCTGCATGAATGCCCGAATTCGCTCTGCTTAGCCACCGGGATCGGCTGCGCAAGCCGCGGCGCGGCAGACCCGGTGCCCCTCAGGCGCCGACGTGGAGGCGCAGAGCTAGGCGGAACATGACTCGTTGAGCCCAAACGGGTACGGAGCCTTGGCCCACCTGTGCTTGAGAGCCTCTCAAGTTGAGAGGAGGAGGAGGAGGAGGCGGAGGAGGAGAAGGAGGTGGACGTGAAGGGGAGCGATTATCAGCACTTTCTCGGCGTGGCGCTTCCGCAGCAGATCCTCACGTACAGGCTCCTTCTACCTGTCCTATGCACGCAGGCACTGTGGTGTACAATAGCGCTGCGTGGCACGCGGATGCTGTGGTGTAGACAGGCGCTGTGGCGTGCACAGGCGCCGCGGTGCACGCAAGCACTGTGGTGTACACAGGCGCTGTGTTGCACATGGTTGCCTCCGGTGAACACATTTACACCGGCGCTGAAGTGTACGCAAGCACTGCAGTTTACACAGGCGCTGCGTTGCACACGGTTGTTGCGATGTACGCAGGCGTTGTGGTGTACACGCGCGTTGTGGTGCACGCGAGCGCTGTGGTGTACACAGGCGCAGGGGGGCAGATCGCCACCCACATGCTGCTCGCGTCGTCGTCGTCGTCGTCGCTTGTCGCTCGTCGCGTCGTGCGCGCGGGCGCGGCTGTGGTGCCCGAGCCACACGTCAGGGGGGGGCGTTTCGTCATCCCCCCCCCGCCCCCCCCCCCCATGACGCCCGTCATCGCCGAACATAAAGAAACGCTCTCCATCATAGCCTGTCGGTCTCGATCGCAGACGTGGCCTCCCCTTGTACTGGCTGTGCGCTCGTTGTGCCCCGTGTCAGTCGACTGGAGGCCGATACCGTCTTGGTCTGGGCGTTCGCCAACCTTGGCAGGGATGGGGAGAGCCTGGGCTGGTGCGCAGAGCTAGGGAGTCGGCATCTTGACCGCCGCTGCCTTGACTGCCACCAAACACACCGCCTCGCACTGTCGACGATCATCATCGGCTGTTGGTCTCAAGCGCAGACGTGGCCTCCCCTTGTACTGGCTGTGCGCTCGTTGTGCGCCGTGTCAGTCGACTGGAGGCCGATACCGTCTTGGTCCGGGCGTGCGCCAACCTTGGCAGGGATGGGGAGCGCCTGGGCCGGTGCGCAGAGCTAGGGAGTCGGCATCTTGACCGCCGCTTCCTTGACTGCCACCAAACACACCGACCGCCTCGCACTGTCGACGATCATCATCGTCTGGCTTTCTCCAGCACAGACGTGTCCTCCCCTTGTACTGACTGTGCGCTCGTTGTGCGCCGTGTCAGTCGACTGGAGGCCGATACCGTCTTGGTCTGGGCGTGCGCCAACCTTGGCAGGGATGGGGAGCGCCTGGGCCGGTGCGCAGAGCTAGGGAGTCGGCATCTTGACCGCCGCTGCCTTGACTGCCACCAAACACACCGCCTCGCACTGTCGACGATCATCATCGCCTGTTGGTCTCGACCGCAGACGTGGCCTCCCCTTGTACTGACTGTGCGCTAGTTGTGCGCTGTGTCAGTCGACTGGAGGCCGATACCGTTCTGGTCAGGGCGTTCGCCAACCTTGGCAGGGATGGGGAGCGCCTGGGCCGGTGCGCAGAGCTAGGGAGTCGGCATCTTGACCGCCGCTGCCTTGACTGCCACCAAACACACCGACCGCCTCGCACTGTCGACGATCATCATCGTCTGGCTTTCTCCAGCACAGACGTGTCCTCCCCTTGTACTGACTGTGCGCTCGTTGTGCGCCGTGTCAGTCGACTGGAGGCCGATACCGTCTTGGTCTGGGCGTTCGCCAACCTTGGCAGGGATGGGGAGCGCCTGGGCCGGTGCGCAGAGCTAGGGAGTCGGCATCTTGACCGCCGCTGCCTTGACTGCCACCAAACACACCGCCTCGCACTGTCGAGGATCATCATCGCCTTGCTCTCTCGAGCGCAGACGTGGCCTCCCCTTGTACTGGCTGTGCGCTCGTTGTGCGCCGTGTCAGTCGACTGGAGGCCGATACCGTCTTGGTCCGTGCGTGCGCCAGCCTTGGCAGGGATGGGGAGCGCCTGGGCTGGTGCGCAGAGCTAGGGAATCGTCATCTTGACCGCCGCCGCCCCGACCGCCACCAAACACACCGCCTCGCACTGTCGACGATCATCATCGCCTGTTGGTCTCGGCCTGTCGAAGATCATCATCGCCTGTTGGTCTCGGCCTGTTGTACTGACTGCCACCAAACACACCGCCTCGGCCTGTCGAAGATCATCATCGCCTGTTGGTCTCGAGCGCAGACGTGGCCTCCCCTTGTACTGGCTGTGCGCTCGTTGTGCGCCGTGTCAGTCGACTGGAGTCCGATACCGTTTTGGTCTGGGCGTTCGCCAACCTTGGCAGGGATGGGGAGCGCCTGGGCTGGTGCGCAGAGCTAGGGAGTCGGCATCTTGACCGCCGCTGCCTTGACTGCCACCAAACACACCGCCTCGCCCTGTCGAAGATCATCATCGCCTGTTGGTCTCGAGCGCAGACGTGTCCTCCCCTTGTACTGACTGTGCGCTCGTTGTGCGCCGTGTCAGTCGACTGGAGGCCGATACCGTCTTGGTCTGGGAGTTCGCCAACCTTGGCAGGGATGGGGAGCGCCTGGGCCGGTGCGCAGAGCTAGGGAGTCGGCATCTTGACCGCCGCTGCCTTGACTGCCACCAAACAAACCTACTCGCACTGTCGACGAGCGTAAAAGCTGGGTCTCGAGCGCAGACGTGGCCTCCCCTTGTACTGGCTGTGCGCTCGTTGTGCGCCGTGTCAGTCGACTGGAGGCCGATGCCGTCTTGGTCCGTGCGTGCGCCAGCCTTGGCAGGGATGGGGAGCGCCTGGGCCGGTGCGCAGAGCTAGGGAGTCGGGATCCTGACCGCCGCTGCCTTGACTGCCACCAAACACACCGCCACGCACTGTCGAAGATCATCATCGCCTGTTGGTCTCGAGCGCAGACGTGGCCTCCCCTTGTACTGGCTGTGCGCTCGTTGTGCGCCGTGTCAGTCGACTGGAGGCCGATGCCGTTTTGAGTCCGGGCGTGCGCCAACCTGGGCAGGGATGGGGAGCGCCTGGGCTGGTGCGCAGAGCTAGGGAGTCGTCATCTTGACCGCCGCCGCCCCGACCGCCACCAAACACACCGCCTCGCACTCTCGAAGCTTGGCTTTCTCGAGCGCAGACATTGTCTCCCTTGTACTGGCTGTGTCAGTTGACTGGAGGCGGATGTCGTTTTGAAAGGGTGTGCGCCAGCCTTCCAGGGATCGGGGGTTCTTGGGCTGGTGCGCAGAGCTTGGGAGTCGGCAACTTGACCGCCGATGCCTTGGCAGTCACCAAACACAGCGCCTTGCACTGTCGAGTATCGTAAAAGCCTAGCTCTCTCGAGCGTAGACGTGGTCTCCCCTTGTACTGGCTGTGCGCTCGTTGAGCGCCGTGTCAGTCGACTGGAGGCCGATACCTTTTCAGTCTGGGCCTTTGTCATCCTTTGCAGGAATGGGGAGCGCTTGGGCCGGGCATCTTTACCGCCGCTGCCTTGATTGTCCTAAACGCACCGCCTCGCAATGTCGAAGTTTGGTTCTCTCGAGCGCAGACGTGGCCTCCCCTTGTACTGGCTGTGCGCTCGTTGTGCGCCGTGTAAGTCGACTGGAGGCCGGGATGGGGAGCGCCTGGGCCGGTGAGCAGAGCTAGGGAGTCGGCATCCTGACCGCCGCTGCTTTGACTGCCACCAAACACACCGCCTCGCACTGTCGACGAGCGTAAAAGCTAGGTCTCGAGCGCAGACGTGGCCTCCCCTTGTACTGGCTATGCGCTCGTTGTGCGCCGTGTCAGTCGACTGGAGGCCGCTACCGTCTTGGTCTGGGCGTTCGCCAACCTTGGCAGGGATGGGGAGCGCCTGGGCCGGTGCGCAGAGCTAGGGAGTCGGCATCCTGACCGCCGCTGCTTTGACTGCTACCAAACACACCGCCTCGGCCTGTCGAAGATCATCATCGCCTGTAGGTCTCGAGCGCAGACGTGGCCTCCCCTTGTACTGGCTGTGCGCCTCGTCCCGTGCGCCGTGTCCGTCGACGGAGGCCGGATGGACTTTGTCTGGCGTTTGCCAACCTTTGGCAGGATTGGAGCGCTGGGCCGGTGCGCAGAGCTAGGGAGTCGGCATCCTGACCGCCGCTGCCTTGACTGCCACCAAACACACCGCCTCGGCCTGTCGACGATCATCATCGCCTGGCTTTCTCCTGCGCAGACGTGTCCTCCCCTTGTACTGACTGTGCGCTCGTTGTGCGCCGTGTCAGTCGACTGGAGGCCGATGCCGTCTTGGTCAGGGCGTTCGCCAACCTTGGCAGGGATGGGGAGCGCCTGGGCCGGTGCGCAGAGCTAGGGAGTCGGCATCTTGACCGCCGCTGCCTTGACTGCCACCAAACACACCGCCTCGGCCTGTCGAAGATCATCATCGCCTGTTGGTCTCGAGCGCAGACGTGGCCTCCCCTTGTACTGGCTGTGCGCTCGTCGTGCGCCGTGTCAGTCGACTGGAGGCCGATACCGTCTTGGCCTGGGCGTTCGCCAACCTTGGCAGGGATGGGAGCGCCTGGGCCGGTGCGCAGAGCTAGGGAGTCGGCATCCTGACCGCCGCTGCCTTGACTGCCACCAAACAAACCTACTCGCACTGTCGACGAGCGTAAAAGCTGGGTCTCGAGCGCAGACGTGGCCTCCCCTTGTACTGGCTGTGCGCTCGTTGTGCGCCGTGTCAGTCGACTGGAGGCCGATGCCGTTTTGGTCCGGGCGTTCGCCGACCTTGGCAGGGATGGGGAGCGCCTGGGCCGGTGCGCAGAGCTAGGGAGTCGGCATCCTGACCGCCGCTGCCTTGACTGCCACCGAACACACCGCCTCGGCCTGTCGAAGATCATCATCGCCTGTTGGTCTCGAGCGCAGACGTGGCCTCCCCTTGTACTGACTGTGCGTTCGTTGTGCGCCGTGTCAGTTGACTGGAGGCCGATGCCGTTTTGAGTCCGGGCGTGCGCCAACCTGGGCAGGGATGGGGAGCGCCTGGGCCGGTGCGCAGAGCTAGGGAGTCGTCATCTTGACCGCCGCCGCCCCGACCGCCGCCAAACACACCGCCTCGCACTCTCGAAGCTTGGCTTTCTCGAGCGCAGACGTTGTCCCCCCTTGTACTGGCTTGTGTCAGTTGACTGGACGCGGGAGTCCTTTTGAAAGGGTGTGCGCCAGCCTTCCAGGGATCGGGAGTTCTTCGGCTGGTGCGCAGAGCTTGGGAGTCGGCAACTTGACCGCCGATACCTTGGCAGCCACCAAACACACTGCCTCGCACTGTCGAATATCGTAAAGTAAAAGCCTAGCTCTCTCGAGCGCAGACGTGGTCTCTCCTTGTACTGGCTGTGCGCTCGTTTAGCGCCGTGTCAGTCGACTGGAGGCCGATACCTTTTCAGTCTGGGCCTTTGCCATCCTTTGCAGGAATGGGGAGCGCTTGGGCCGGGCATCTTTACCGCCGCTGCCTTGATTGTCCTAAATACACCGCCTCGCAATGTCGAAGTTTGGTTCTCTCGAGCGCAGATGTGGCCTCCCCTTGTACTGGCTGTGCGCTCGTCGTGCGCCGTGTAAGTCGAGTTGAGGCCGGGATGGGGAGCGCCTGGGCCGGTGAGCAGAGCTAGGGAGTTGGCATTTTGACCGCCGCTGATTTGACTGCCACTAAACACACCGCCCCGTACATTCGAAGAGCGTAAACCATTGGCTCTCTCTTTCGGGTACAGACGTGGCTTCTTTTGGAGGCCGGTCCGTTCTGGTCCGGGCGTTCGCCAACCTTGGCAGGGATGGGGAGCGCCTGGGCTGGTAAGCAGAGTTAGGGAGTCGGCATCTTCACCGCCGCTGCCATGACAGCCACCAATAACTTTTCGTCGCACTGTCGAAGACATAGTTCTGTCGATCGCAGACGTGGCCTCCCCTTGTACTGGCTGTGCGCTCGTTGTGCGCCGTGTCAGTCGACTGGAGGCCGATAGCGTCTTGGTCTGGGCGTTCGCCAACCTTGGCAGGGATGGGGAGCGCCTGGGCCGGTGCGCAGAGCTAGGGAGTCGGCATCCTGACCGCCGCTGCCTTGACTGCCACCAAACACGCCGCCTCGCACTTTCGAAGATTATCATCGCCTGGCTTTCTCGAGCGCAGACGTGTCCTCCCCTTGTACTGGCTGTGCGCTCGTTGTGCGCCGTGTCAGTCGACTGGATGCTGATGTCTTTTCTGTCTGGGCGTGTGACAGCCTTGGTAGGGCTGAGGAGCGCCTGGGCCGGTGCGCAGAGCTAGGGAGTTGGGATTTTGACCGCCGCTGCCTTGACAGCCAACGAACACACCGCCTCGCCCTGTCTAAGATCGTAAGAGCTTGGCTTTGTCGATCGCAGACGTGGCCTCCCCTTGTACTGGCTGTGCGCTCGTCGTGCGCTGTGTCAGTCGACTGGCGGCCGATACCGTTTTGGTCTGGGCGTGCGTGGCAGGGATGGGGAGCGCCTGGGCAGGTATCTTGACCGCCGCTGCCTTGTTTGCAGAGAGCATGGCTTGAATGGCGAAAAGCTATAAGATGCTCACGAATCCGCTGTCACTTAGTCCTCGTTTGCGGCGTCGGGGCCAGGAGCGTCACCAATGCAAGACGCCTACGAAACGAAACGAATCGTCGTTGTCGTCGTCGTTGTCCTCGTCCTCCCTATCCGTATTTCTCTTGGTTTTCAGTTTTCTAGAGTTCATGTCCAGGCAGTCTTCCTGTTTCGATCCTGTGCCCACGCGCCATATGGCCTCTGCACAGCATCTGGGAGTCGCTGGAACGAGGATCGATGTTTAGATTTTTGAGTACGAAGGGCACAGAAACCCTGGCCCTTTCCCCACGGCACGGCCAGGCTTTCGCCCCGAGTCGTTGTTTGACGGTATGTGGGCCCGGCAGGGGCCCCCGAAGGCCGCAAACCGCGAGAATTTGTTATCTGGATCTTTTCCAGAATTTGTCGGCGAGCCGGGGGGGAATGTGAAAAGGAGAAGGCCTTCTCAGATGGCGTCTGGCAGAGAATTCTCAGAAGGCGAACGGGCTTCTGAGAAGGCACGCCGCCTTGTGAGAAGGACTTTTCATTCTCACTTCCCCCCTCGCTCGCCGCCGAAGGACGCTGGATGTCCAGGTCGTTGCGTTGCCTGGGTCTATCCAGCAGTGGCGAGGCGTCCTGGTTTGCCTATAGCCCCACCAAAGACTGTTCTAATAACCCTCCGTGATTTGCGCGAAATGCTCTCGGAACCGTCCTGGCCGAGAACGTCTTGCTTTCACCAGCGGCCCTCTGCTCTAAGAGCAACTGTGCTGTTCTTGGAGTGCTCTCCTGTTCCATGAGCATGCCGTGGCCTGGCCTACAGGAGTGCGGGGACGGTAGGTCCCCGCTCCGGCCGGAGGCTTCCCGGAGGCTCCCCGGAGGCCACCAGGGACAGAGAGCCCACAGGCCTGCAGCGCACCAGCCTCGAGCTTATCCCTGTCCCTGAGATTGACACGCGAGAAGGAGATGACACTCTTAGGGGTGCACGCTCAGAACCTGAGGAACTACCTAAGATCTCCATCGTGATGAGGCGATGCCCAACATAGGGATGGGGATACGTTCCAGGCTGGTATCAGCGAGCGAAGAACGGTATAAAATAAACTTGTTCGCCGTCGGGGACACCTGCCCCTGGGTGGCTGGAAAGTTTATATCCCTCCGGTGCCACCGCAAGGGTATAAACTTTCCAGCCGCCCTGGGGCAGGCGTCCCCGACGGCGAAAAAGTTTATTTTATACCGTTCTTCGCCCGTTAATGGTAAGCAGCGCAGAGAACCCTCCGGAGGGGCCCCCTCGCGCGGGACGCGCCTGCCGCCAGGAGGTCGTGGACCTCGAGTCGGGGGAGTGGTCGCGCGACGCCAGCTCCCTGCAGGGGTCCAGCCTCAGGAGTGTCTGCTGTTTCGCGCGGCGGTGAATCAAGCTCCGCCCCTCCTCCTCCTCCTCCTCCTCCTCCTCCTCCTCCTCCTCCTCCTCCTCCTCCTCCTCCTCTTCCTCGTCCTCTTCCTCCTCCTCTCGAAGTCGTAGTCGTCGTCTCACTCGTTTTCATCATTGGGGGCGGGGGACTCAAGACCTAGGGGGGTTGGGCCTACCAGATGGGTTCTGGCCTTTTTTGGCCCAGATGTTTTGCCATTTTAGGTTCCTGGGGGCCTTCGCCAGGCTCCGGGACCGTCAAGAAACGATTCAGAATACAGAGCCGACCCTGGGGAACGGGTCAGGACTCCCGGGGACCGTGTATTGGGCCCTGGAAGCGACAGTGCCGTTTTTGTTCCTGGTTCCGTTTTGTATTGATTTGCAGGTTCAGGCGTTTTCGTTGTTGTTCCGGTTCCGTTTCACCGTTTGTTTGCCATGCCAGTTTCTGTTATGTTTCCAATTCCGTAGCTGTTTTTGTTCCGTGTCCAGTTGCCGCGTTGTATTGGTCCCATTCTCAAGATATTTTTTCGGGAGTGGAAAAATGGCCTGGCTTTTTTTCTGGGGCCTACTAAGGTGCAGGCCTCCCATGGGTCGGATTTATGGGGTCGGGGGATCGCGCCGCATGGCCGATGCATCGGCGATGCGGCTCGAGGTCAAGCCCGATTTCTCCACTTCGATGTCTCCGATGCATCGCCGATGTCGCCGATGACTCGCCGATGCATCGCCGATGCATCGCCGATGCATCTCCGCTGCACCGCCGTCTACGGTCGGACCGAGGTATAAGATTGAGGTCGGTTCGGGGAGGGTACCCTCGTGTTTATCGTGTCTGTTGGATGCTCTTGTGCATCCTGGGGGAGGGTACCCTCAAATGTTCTTTGTGTTTTGGCCGGCGGAGGGTCTCGTGCTCCTGTCGGGAGCCTTGAGACGGGGGTCGATGCAGACTGGGGTCAGCCAGAGCGCCGGATCCTGCAGGATCCTGCGAAGACCCCCTCTGGCTGACCCGGGTTAGCGAGCCTCTCGTGGCCACGAGGCGGCCGCGCCTATTGGCTGACCCGGATTTGCGAAGACCTGCGTTGCAGTTTTATCCGAGGCTCACTCTGGCGTAATAGCTCCCCAATGAGGCTTAATCCTTTTTTTTTTTCCGGCGAAGACCTCCCTGGTGGTTGCCTCCTAAGCTTCCCTCGATGCCGGCCTGCATGGCGCGTCCTCGGGTCCCAGAGGGCCACCAGCCATGGAGCGGGAGCGGACATCGGGCCCCACCATAGGGCCAGAGGGATGGCGTCGGGGGACCTCTGGGGTCGCGCATTGGCCTCTCGGATGGACGTCAAGTGGGGGGAGCGGCAGAGGGGGGGGAATGGCTAGGGGAGGTGGATGTCATAGCGTGGGCCATGATATTTCCTCAGATTTCATGGCGCCTTTTCTTATATTTCAATGCGCTCCCTGGCCCCCGCTGGTCCGCGCACATGCCTCGGGCCATGGTTGGAAGTAAACGCGGGTCGGGCGGGGCTTGGACGAGGATCAATCCGTTCCAGAGCATTCCGGAGCGCCCTCAGAGCATTTCGGAACGCTCTGAGAAGGCCGCGGCGCCCGAGCCATCCTCCAGAGCCGCCAGATCTCAGAGATCCTTGATTTCTCCTCACCCTGTTTCATCCTTGTCTGGGCTCCCTCTCAAGTCGGGAACTTTGGGGCGCGCACGGACCTTCGGGTGGACGGCAAGTGGGGGGCAGTATCAGCGCGGGGGGAGACGCATGTGGACACCGCCACTGGGGCGTTTGGTGGAGCTCCCTATGAGGCTACGAAGCGCTGTTCTGGGTGGGGGATACGCATGTGGACACCGCCACTGGGGCGTTTGGTGGAGCTCCCTATGAGGCCACGAAGCGCTGTGCTGTGTGGGGGAGACGCATGTGGACACCGCCACTGGGGCTTTCGGTGGAGCTTTCTATGGGGCCACGAAGCGGTGTTCTGGGTGGGGGAGACGCATGTGGACACCGCCACTGGGGCTTAAGGTGGACCTCCGGGGGGAGCGGGTGCTAAGCGACACGGGCCCCGAGGTTTCTCGCACCGCTCTCGGGCCTCCCCGGGCCCTCCGCGCGCCCCCAGGAGCGTCGCAGCGCGGCCCGGGATGGAAGGATTGGTCCCCAGGGGAAGGCACCAGGGCCAGTTTCCCGCAGGACACGTTTCCCCCACTGGCGTTATGGCACACTCGTGTCACACAGCCGGCTCGCCCCGGCGTCGTTTTCTGCCATTTGATGCTCGCCACTTTGTCTACCTCCGTTGTGGTATGGTGGTCGGAGTTTCTTGGTCGTCTGACCTGTGGTGTCAGAGGTACCGTATGTGGCCCTGCTTTACTCATGCCGGGCGAGCTCATGGAGTTATTCTCCGTATCTTTGAGACCAGGCAGCCCCTGGCCATAGTCATGATATGCTAGCGTAAACGTGGGTGGATCCAGGGTTGCACCAAGTGGCCCTAAGGACCCTTACGTGGTCCCGAAGCTGCCACTGGCGGGCCCAAGCGGTGCACGAAAGGTGCGCGTCTCTTGACCCCCCGTTTAGTTGTTGCCCCCCCCCACAGACAGAAAGACCACCAGAGACTTCCTCTCGATGTGAAAAACACGACGGGAGGGTTTTCTAGTTTTTCGGTTTACGGTGCCTTCACAGGGCCGGAAGAGCGTATTTTGCCACTGCTGGCAACGGGGGGGGGGGGCGTGGACCGCATGCCTGATCAATCCCAACCTGCTGACCCCAACTGCAACCAACCTGGCCACTTTTCAACCGGCCATAAAACGAATTCGTGCCAATTACAACGAGCCGTCTTGAGCCGACAATAGCAATCTGTTGACACAGTATTGTAAGACGGTTCAGGAATCAAATGCGCGTCCTAAGAGACGTTCGTTCTGGATGACAACATGTGTGCCCTGGTTGGAATTGGTATCAGTTAAGTTTCTAGTATTTGGGAACTGCTGTGTTGAATCTAAACGTTGGTCGTTAATTCTACTGGAGCCGTAGGATTGGCGCATGAGAGCCTGACTGCTGTCGTACAACAATTTCGTAAAGTTTCACGCTACGCGGCTTCCTCGTGAGAGCTGCGGCACTTCCATCAGCGAGCAGTGCAACACTCAAAACGAAGTGCGGATATCCCTCACCAGACAAGTCGTAATGACGATCCCACCGTGCACATATGCACATTTATAAGTCAAGTGGGACCAGGACGCAGGCTTCTTGTGCACAGAGGGTAAACACGACCTGCTACCAGCATCCAGCAACATTATACAAGAGTTTGTTAGTTTTCAATGTGTGAGTGCAATCTGAATTTTGCTGACCCCAACCTCCCGCAAAACCTTGTACTACCCCAAACGTGCTTCAGTTGGAATGTGATATTACATGCGACGACCACCGTTTTCGGTCGATATATCGAATATCCGATGTGACTTCATTACGTTTTCAAAAGGACATGTGCAGACTTCAGCGTCCCGCTGAATGGTTTCACATGTTATGCGTTTGTTCCAACATGCGTTCAATATCGAAGTGGTGACCGAATGACTCGGCGGCGGCGGGAAGGGAAGCAGGAGCCGAGTAATTCGACGGCTGCGGCGGAAGGCGAGGCGACTCGTTCGGGCCCCCTCCCCCTCCCCACGGGCTCGGGGGCTCCCCGAGAGCCCGGGCACGAAACGCTTCCTTTGGAAGCGTCGCCTTCGGGGGTTTGGAAAATCCGGCGCCCGCAAAGAGGGATATCGGGACCGAGCGATTCGGCGGCGGCAGCGGAGGGCAAAATGACCGTTCGGCCCCCCCTCCCCTCCCCATGTTTTCGTGGCCCCTCCGAGTTGTCGATCGCGCGAAACGTTTCCATTGGAACCCTCGGGGCTGGGAGAAGCCCGCGCCGCAGGGAGGGGTGCGGGGGCCGAAAGACTCGGCGGCGGCGGCGGAGGGCATGGCGACTCGTTCGGCCGAGACAGGATGGCGTATGCACTAGGCACCGGTCCTGGGCCGAG
This sequence comes from Prorocentrum cordatum, assembly GCA_963575745.1. Classification (NCBI taxonomy): domain Eukaryota; class Dinophyceae; order Prorocentrales; family Prorocentraceae; genus Prorocentrum; species Prorocentrum cordatum. The sequence continues at coordinate 271,937 of CAUYUJ010015525.1, read as the reverse complement.
GATGGTCCAGGTCCCTCCAGGCAGGGCCGGCGCATCCGTGTTTTATCATTCCTCCAGTTTTCTTCGCCTTAAGTCGTGTGCCAGCGCTGCCTCCGGCGCCGCAGGTCCGACAGCGCACTCCGCCCTGGGCTCCGGGTGCACGTGCGCCCAGGTGCCGGTGGTGCGGGGGGCGCTGCGGTGCTGGGTGGACAGCAGGCCTCCAGCCGACGCCGCCGCGGGGAAGGGCCCCCTCCCATCGAGGGGGGAAGCGCGCTGAGCATGACCAGGATGTCGCGGGGTCTTGTCGACGCCGGGCTTCTGACCCATTGGCCATGCTGGCCGTCGTCGACTCACGAGGACGATCCATCAAGTGACGACGACCAGAATGGACTATAATCAAAAAACCACATCGCATTCAGTCTTGGTCATGGTCTTCGCTTTCTCCCCCCATCGTAGCTTCTCACCCCTCTCGAAAATAAAAAACGGCATGTTCTCGTTTTTTTTGATCTGCGCTGGGCGCCCCCTGGCGATGCCTCCAGCGCCGCCCTGTCGCGCTCCGCTCGCCAGGGAGGGGGTATCCGGGTTCCGCGCAGATCCGAAATACCTGGGCGGAGCCTCGACAGTTTATGTTTTTGCAGTTGCTTTCTTTTCTATGCATCCCGGCTGATCACCCAACAGGAAATATTCCTCGAGTAGGCGATCGTCTCGAAATTCTCGCCGAAAAGACGAACGCATTTAGACATGTAGCAAGTCAGCGAGCATCCTGCATGTTTTCGTGGGCTCGGCGAAAAATCACTTCAGAGGTAAATCAAGGCTATGGTCGGCATCCTGCTGGACTTTTCCTGACGATCCCAGGCGGCCCGATGCCTGCGTGGCGCCGTCGCTCATCCTGGCGCGGGCCCGACTCGATCTCGAACCACGGGCGCCCTCGAGGGCGCGAAGTTCTTCGCGCCTCGCGCCTCGCGCTCCGCGCACGGCGGGGCGCGCAGTTCAGCGCCCCTGCGAGCCCTTGCCGCTGCGCCCCGCCCTCGCCTCCATCACACAGAGGTTGTGGGAGGCCGCTGCTCGGAGGAGGAGTGTCCACACGGCCACCCCTGCATCGCTTCCCCCCCGCTCGGCCTCCTTCAGGAGGGAAAGAAACAAACAGACACAATTAATCGTCGACTCCCAGGAAAATATGGGAAAATATGGGAAGTGGGGGGGAAGACAAAAACCCCAAAAATATGGGAAAATATGGGGAATCCTTTTATTTGTGTTCATTTATTTGTGTGTCCTGGGGCCCCTTCACTCCTGGGAGGCCCTCGCTGCCACCGCTGGCTTCGCCCGGAAGTCCTGGGTCACAGCGCGCCCCGGGGGAGGTCTGGGGAGCAGCGGGGTCGGTGCCTGCTGGCTTCCCTGGCTGCCTTCTCTTCCGGGGGCGGAAAGGAGGGGGGTGCTGACTAGGGGGGGTGGATATCATGGCGTGGGCCATGATATTTCCCCAGATTTCATGGCGCCTCTTCTTATTTCATTACGTCCCTGGCCCCCCCGCTGGGCCGCGCACGTGCCGCCGGTCATGATTTGCACACCCACCTCTTGGACACCCCCCTCTTGGCCGCTTCCGACTCTTGACAGTGCAGGAACGGCTGAAGTCTCAAGCTTCTTCGGGCTTCCTGGCTTTGGGTTTCTCCATGGTGGCCGCTCAGGTCTGACGGTTCCGCCGATCTCCTGGCGGGGGCCACGGTACCTCCCCAGATCTTGGTCGAAGGAGAGCGGACTGTATACACAGACACTTCCGACAGTTCGCTCGGAGTTCTTGGATCGGCGATGGGCGAGCCCGGCGCGGATCCAAGAAAGCCGCGAGGACCTCCAGCGGTTGAAGCTTGTCGCCGCTCGTTCCTCTGATCGTGGCGGCTGCAGGGTATCTTTCAAGATCTCTGGGCCCCCAAGAGGGGGGTGCTGACTTAAGGGGGGGTGGATATCATGGCGGGGGCCATGATGTTTCCCAAGATTTCATGGCGCCTCTTCTTATTTCATTACGTCCCTGGCCCCCCCGCTGGGCCGCGCACATGCCGCCGGTCATGATTTGCACCCCCCCCTCCTGGACACCCCCCTCTTGGCTGCTCCCGAGTGGGAGGAGGGCCAGTCGAGAGAGCCCGCAGACGGGCTGGTTAGCGGCGATGCAGGTAACGGTGTTGTGGGAACTCGCGGCTCGCGCTTTCCTGCGGTTCGCGGTGTCGTGCTCGCTCGATCCATTCGCAGCATGGGACGTGTGGGAACGTGTGGCTCGTCCTTTCCTACCCTTGGGTTCCCAAACCTCACCGTCAAACAACATCGCCGTTCGCCTGGCCTTGGAAACCGGCGGCCCTCCCCGCGGTGCCCGGGGCCTGGGCCTCGAGGAAGCGCCGCGAGAAACGGTTCTCGGAGGCCTGGAGGTTGCCACCAACACCAAGATCGGCGGTGTGATTCCAACGAGGGATGGCGATCCCGATCTCGGCGATGGTGGTAACATTCTGGCTTCCAAGGTGTTCGAAATGTTAGCACCAACGCCGAAGTCTAGGAGTCCTAGACTTTGGCGTCCCCCTGTGGAGGCAACCCCTGTGGAGGCACCCCCCTTGTGTTGGTGTTGGTGCACCTCTTCCAGGCCTCCAGCCTCGCCGTGGTGCCTGGGCCTCGACTAGGGAGCGGAAAAATGACATAAACATAAAAGCTCGGAGGTCCGCGCGCAATTCTTGGATCCGCGCTGGACCCCCCCTCCCTGGTGCGCGGAGCGCGCCGGGGGCGGCGCCTCCTGCGCCGCCAGGGGGCCCCAGCGCCGACGTCTAAGTTTTTATGTTTATGTCACTCTTCGTTCCCCTATCTGATGGGACTGTTTTCCACCACCGCCACTATAAGTTGGAGGGGGAGGGGGTCCTCTACCTCCTCCTCCTCCTTCGCCTCTTCGTCCTCCTCCTCCTCCTCCTCCTCGTCCTCCTCCTCCTCCTCCTCGTCCTCCTCCTCCTCCTTCCCCCCTCCAACTCGTGGTGGTGGTGGTGGTGGCGGAACACAGGCCCGTCACCATCGAGGAACCGCCGCAGGACACGGGCCGGGGTGGTCCTCGGGAAGGGGGGCCGGGGGCCGCCCGGAGCGGACTCCCGGGTGCCCGGGCCGTCGTGCGGCCGCTGCCTCCGCGGGGGCCGCAGCAGGCCCTCGGGCTCTGAGGCGGGCACGTCCCTCCACAGTCGGAGGCGTGGCATTTGGAAGGAGCGAGACGGATTAGGACGAGGAAGCGGAGGATGAGGAGAAGGAGGAGGCTTGTCGATGGTTTCTGGGAGACGTCGTGGGGTTTCTTGGGAGGCCTGTATGGAAGGGGTCAACCCCTCCCCGAATGGGAAGGGGGGTTTTATGGAAGAGGAAAGAAAGACATCGTTAGACCACCTACGCCCAGAGGGCTGGTGGGATTTGGTCGGAGGTTTATCGACCTCCTGCCCTGACACGTTGATTAGCGAACTGGCCTTTTTCGGTTCGCGAGAGGGCGTCGCGGCCGTCATTTTTGCGGGTCCAGGTCCGTCGGTTTGGGTCCTAGGCCGTTTCCACTAAAGGGTGTATTGCTGAAGGGAGGATTGTCCACCGCCGATACAGTTGTGGACGACGATCAATGGAGAGGAAACATGTTGCCAAATCATTGCCAGATGTAAGAACATATGCCAAACATGTCTTAAACCTGTTAGATAAAAAAACAGGTGTTGTTATCAGTGAGAACATGTTCAAACATTTTTACTGCACATGCTTAGTTCAATGGTAGGATTGTTAGGGTGTCCATTGTCATGGCATCCACAACTCTACAGGAGGAGTGTGCAAGAACGGTACATCATAGTCTGGTGATAAGTTCTCGTGTTCTGTTTGATTATGTTGAAGTTTGTTTGACTTTTTTATTTACATTGTTTTTCCAAGATCCGCCTGGAGGAGGACATGCCCGACCGATCTCTGGCACTGTCTCGGCGTCGGACGAGCTGCGGAAGGCGTGGCGGCCACGGCGGCGGCGGCGGCGATGGTAGCGGGGGCTCCGGGCGTGGCTGGCCCTCCTCCCCAGACGCCCCTGAGCTGCGGCAGAACATCACGGCGGGAGGTGTTTCTCTTCTTCCTCCTCCTCCTCCTCCTCCTCCTCCTCCTCCTCCTCCTCTCCTCCTCTTCTTCCTCCTCCTCCTCTCTTCCTCCTCTCTTCCTCCTCTCTTCCTCCTCCTCCTCTCCTCCTCTTCTTCCTCCTCCTCCTCTCTTCCTCCTCTCTTCCTCCTCTCTTCCTCCTCTCTTCCTCCTCCTCCTCTCCTCCTCTTCTTCCTCCTCCTCCCCCTCTCTTCCTCCTCTCTTCCTCCTCTCTTCCTCCTCCTCCTCCTCCTCTCTTCTTCCTCCTCCTCCTCCTCCTCCTCCTCCTCCTCCTCCTCCTGCTCTATGTGCGGCCTCCCGGGGCCCTCGCCGGACCCTGGGAGCCTCCAGCAGCGACGCGCAGGACGACGAGCCGGTCCCTTGGGCAGGGGTCCAGACCTTTGGGGGTCGACGCTGCGACAAAAGTCACGACCTCGGGTGTCGACGTTGCGAACAAAACAAAAAACACGACGTGGAGGCCGCGGCGGCGGCGGCAGCGATGGTGCCGGGCGGCTCCCGGCGTGGTGCGCGCGAGGGCGTGTTGGAGGCCTTCGACGCGCAGGCGGGCATGTGGAGGCGCGCGGGTTGCCGTGCCCAAGTGGAGCCGCTCTCTCGCGAGGGAGAGTTTCGGCATAAGCATCCGCTTCCGACGGGCCGCGCGGGCCGTCGGAAGTCCATGTTGATGCAATTGACTCTGCCTTTAGAGTCGGGAGTAGGCGGAGGAGGAGGAGGAGGAGGAGGAGGAGGAGGAGGAGGAGGCTGAGGAGGCTGAGGAGGAGGAGGAGGAGGAGGAGGAGGCGGAAGAGGTGGAGCGAGGAGCGAGGATGAGCGAAGAGCGAGAAGCGAGGAGCGAGGAGGGGGTCGAGCGAGGAGCGAGGAGGAGCGAGGAGCGAGGAGCGAGGAGGAGAAGGCGGAGGAGGAGGAGGAGAAGGAGGAGGAGGAGGAGGAGGAGACGATTCAAGGCCGTGATCGTTCAACTTGCCGTGAGCGCCAGATATAGGGCAATCCATGGGCTGGAATAGGTGACCTTTCCCCACCCCTGTGATTCGGGGCCTCCCAAGTCGGGTCGAAGCAGATGGGGCCCGTGGAGCGCGCCATATCGCCGATGCATCGCCCGTGCTGCTCGCTCCACGCCGACGGCCACGATGCGACGTCGCCGATGCATCGGTGATGCAGTGATGCATCGGCGACGTGGCGCGGTCCTCCGACCCTATGTCCGCCACACCCACATATATGTACATATATATATATATACACACGAATATATGCACAGATACCCTCTCATGGATTGTTCCTGGGCCTCGGGGGAGGGCGGCGGTGTATAAATGTCCAATGCGAGCCAGCGACTTTATACACCGCTACCCTCACAGAAGGTACATGCAAAATTCGTTGGAGGGTGGCTGTGTATATATTTTCGTGGTTACCATGTGCTGGGACCCCATTTGGCAGGCATCTAGTGTCGGAAGGGGTTTGCTCACCTTCCCTCGCTTCCTTCCTCCGTGACTGTAGGGGCCGCCTTGTCATTTTGCTGCTCTGCCCCTTCCGTCACAGAGGGTGTCTTTTCGAACAACCTTCGTTACAGAGGGGGGGGGGCGAAAGGGAAGGTCCTTGTATTCTGGCGCACGTATGTGGCTGTTGGTCGTTTGGCCTCCTTCGGCCTGCTCCAGGCGTTTCGATGATCCGGAGAACGCGTGTTAGTCCACCGTGCGTTTCCCCCGCGGTCAGAACCGCCGACAGCACGCCGTCCGCGCTGGCCCTTGCACGCTCTGAGGGTCATCGGTCACTCTCGCCAGCCTCGTTCTGCCATGCCCCGTGGCGTGGATATTTGGATACTTGGGGCGGAGGGCCGAGGCCTCTCTGCCTCCGGCAACGAGCGCGGGTGAGCCCCCCCCCCCGACGGGGGTCAGCGCCAGCCTGTCAGCGCCCGCGGGCCAGGGGGCTCGCTTGCTGCGGCGGGGCGGCGTGGGCCGACTGGGGTCAACGTCGCGCGGCGGTGTCTGCCCGCGGTCGGGGGTGGACTCGGGGCCGTCGGCTGGGGTGGCGCCCCCCCTCTGGCGATCGCAAACATGGATCAAGGGGGCGTGCACTAGCGACGGGTCCCGTTTCCATGGGAAGTCGCTGGCTTCCGCCGCCGAGCGAGGCGGCACCGGCCGCATTTTGGGGAGGGGATCTCCCCCGATCCATGGATTTGGCGACCGCGCGCCAAGTCCATGGATCGCTAATCCATGTTTGCGCGCCCCCGAACCCCCCCCCACGCTTTCACCAAGCGCAGAGCAGGGCCAGAAGGACCATGGTGATCTCCGGGAAGAGGGGTATGACGACAGAACGGAGGAGTGTTTCTTTCTTCGGTGGGAGACAGCCAGGCTCTCTTTGGGCCCCTGTTGTCTTGTGGCTGCTCCCACCACATGAATCAAAAGGCCCGTCTGATCTTGCCGCGCGGTGAAAGCGTCTTGCCCGACCAGGTCGCGCAGCGCTCCCTGACTGCGGCGCCTTGGCCTTGGCGGAACGCACCCGAGCACGGCCGGCCCGAGGTACAAGATCGAGGTCGGCTCGGGGATTGCACCCTAATGTTCTCCGTGTCTGTAGGGTGCTCTTGTTCACCACCCACCAAACCACCCCAACCCAACCCGAAGGCCCAAATTTATCCTCGATTTCCAGTGGGGGGGGGGTCGGGGAACATTGAAAAAACACATGGAATCCGTACCCCCCCCAACCCGAAATTCGAGTCAAATTCGGGTCTTCGGGTTGGGTTGGGGTGGTCTGGTAGGTAGTCACTTGTGAAACCCAGGAGAGGGTACCCTCGAATATTCTTCAGTTTGGCTGGCGGTTGGTCTCATGCTCCGAGGGCGCTCTCGAGGGCGCGACGTGCTTCGCGCCCCGAGCTTCGCGGTTCGGCTCCGACTCCTTCTCGTTCTCTTCTCTTCGCCTGGGGGGCGGCGCGAGAGCGCGGCGTCTTGCGCGCTTCGCGTTCCGCGCGGCGCGAAGCGCGACGCTGGGCGCCCTTGCATCCTGGGGGAGGAACTCCTCGAGTGATCTTATGGTTTGGAGTATTTTGGCCGGCTGAGGGTCTCATGGGGGTGCGTGCACATTAATGAATTAGCGGGTTTCGGGCGTCGGTCTCATCGATCTTCATCGTGTCATTCTGTAGTCATGCTGGCTCGAAGTTGGATGCCGTCGGTTTTGGGCGTCCTTCTGGCCGCTCTCATCCTTTTGCTAAAAGCTTCCCGGAGGCCGCCATGCTGGAGTGCTGGTGGCTGCCCCTTCGAGGATCGAGGTAAGCTATCCCGAGGGTGTCGTGCATCCTGGAGTGGTCGAGGAGATCGCTCGGAGGTTGCACAGCGAGGTGTGCGCGTACCAGTTGGAATGCCAGTGCGAGGCTATGGACGCCTACATCATCGGATGCACTGCCTTGCAGTGAAAGTTGCCAACCAGACATCCGTTCTCCTCTTCTGCGGGTGTGCGTGCCAACGACTCAGCATCAATGTTCCTCGTCGCTCTCCGTCCAGGTCTCCTCGAGACAACAGGAAGGCGTCTTTAGGTGCAGCAGTTATCGAATTGTTTCAATCCAGGCAGCATCCTGGCCATCATTTCCCCCGAGAAGGACCTGTGGCATGAGAGAGTTGTCATGGGCCCAGACTTGAGAACTGCTGATGGGAACAGTCTGTCTTGGTGGGTTAATACCCCGAACGGGGGGGGCTACCATGAGGAGATAGCCAATGTGGAGGCTGGTGAGGGCGCGAACTTGATTGTTCTTGGTCTGATGGGCAACTGTCCCCCCGCAGCTGCGCGGCAAACCGCGCTTGCCCAACGGATGACCGGAGTCGATTCGAGGCCCGGGCCGCTGTCTCACGGATGCGGTCGCTTGGACAGGAACCCTGAGCCTTCGCGCATTCTGTGGTCCGCCAAGGGCAGCTGGCGCCGTTCGGCGGCGTCGGGCGTAGGCTGCGCCCTGGCGCCGCTGGGCCGCCTGCAATGTGCGGGCCGCCCGCGGCGCTCGGCGGCACGGCGGCCCCGCAATGTCCCCATTCCCGCAGAGCCGTTGGAGGACTCGGATGCTCGGGTGCCAGCCGGGCGTCCAGCGAACGCGGTGCCGAGACGATGGCCATTGAGGTCTCCCTGAGTACATTGCGGCGGCGGCAACGGACAGCTTGGTCTATCGGCGCGGCGATGTCTTGCGGGTGCTGGCCGTCGAGCTCCGACTGCGTGGAGTTCGAGCGAGGGCTCGGTTCCCGCTGCTCAGGCCTGGCAGCTCCCGTGGGCGCGGCCGCCCTTCGGGCGCGCTCGGAGGCCGAGCCCGAGTCCCGCGGCGACGGCGTCCGCATCCGGTGGGTCGACTTTGTCGAGGTCAACGACCGTTTCAAGAGTTGGAAGAAGACTGTGCAAGAGAGCAGGGAGGAGCCCATCACCGCCATCGAGGTGCAGTGGCCTCCTGGGGACTTGCATCCCACTCGCCACACGGACGGTTACGGTGGTTATCCTCGATGGCGGTGTCAGGAGTTCGCGCGCAGTAGCAACATTATCCGGATTCATCGAGACTGCCATGAGATTGCCGCGCTCTCCGAGAGTTTCCACCTTCTCGGTGGGCACCACCAGCTCAATCCCGACTCGTTGGCGGGCATCGAGAAGGTCGTCCGTCGGATGCTGGGGGTGATCGATGCGTGTTCAGCTGGCAGTGGCGCCCCTTTTGCTGCGATCGGCAGCGGTCTACGAGGGCGTGGCCAACTGCAGAGACGCCACTGCACCTGCTCTGCGGAAATGGGGCATCAACAAGTTGAAGAATCAGATCGAGATCGAGATCGCTCGCGCGCGCCAGCTGTGGCCCGCAGACGGCCGCCGACGGCGGGGGCGGCCAGGCGGGCGCCGATGGCGCCGAGGGTCGCGCAGGCAAGGGCGACTGGCCAGGGCGGGGCGGACGGGGCGTCAACGACTCTCTGCCCCGAGAACGGGCGGGCAGGGTGTCGGACCGTGGACAGGCCCCGTGCTCGAGATCACGTGCGACAGTTGGTGGAGGGCGCTTCAAATGCATTAGACTGGCTTGCGTGCTTCGATGGCCGCCGACCGCCCGGCGTCCGAGGTGGGCCTGGGCCCCTGGCCCGGCGCCGGGGGTGCCCCCTCGAGCGCCCCCCTTCCGCGGCTAGACGAGAACCTGCTTTGCCTCGAGGCCTTGGCGGAGCTGCAGGTGCGTGGCGGCGGTCGCGATTCCCACTCGCCGCCAGAAGTGGCCCTTCGGGAGTTGCTCTGCGACAAGGCACCTGGCTACAGGATGGGCCCCTCGCCGACTGCGCCCGCGCTGTGTCGGCGCGGTCGGGCCTCCTTGTCCCAGAAGCGGATGTCCCCGCCCGACGTCGTGGACTTGGCGGTCGACCGCGACCGATCTTTTTCTGGGGGGCACAGGGTGATGAGGGCGCTGAGCGATGCCGCGTGGGCCCCGGCGCTCAGCGCCCGCCTCGCCCGCGACCTCGAGGCGAGGAAGGCTGGTCTTCGCAAGAAGAATGGGCGTGCCGGCCTTGTCCTAGACGCGCAGCGGGCCAATCGGCGTTTCGCGCCTCCGCCGCGCGTGACGTTTTGACGGCCAATGGTTTGAGCCGCGTCAAGGTGGGCATTTGCCCCCTTTCCTGTGGGGCAGCTGACGTGCGGGTCGCTTTCCATAGAACGGGCGCCCCCCATTTGGCTTCTGAGGTGGTTTGGTCTGCCTGGGGCTCGCTCGCGCGGGTGACGCGGGCGTCGCGCGGGCCCTGGGGCGGCGGGGTTGGTCTGGGCGACGGGGTCGCGCCGACCCCTTTGCGTTTGCCCGCGAACTTCTCCCCCGACGCGGGGCGTCGACGACGAGGTGGCCGGCGAGGTTTTGGGGCGCGCTGAGCTGCTTCGCGATGGAGGCTAGCCCTTGGCGCGCGTTCACTTTGCGGGGTGCGCGCGCGAAAGGCGCGAGGGACGACGTATGTGTGGACAGTCGGCGCGCTCGGCTTTGACGGCAGGGTTGCGGCGCCCGAGGGCGCTGCGCGGGTCGGGCGATGTCGCGAGCGCGGCCGCTTCTGCGAAGACCGCGTTGCCGTTCGAGCGGCTTCCATCGGCGGCCTCGTCGGCTGGTCGCATGGCGGGCCCCCCGATGACCTGGGAGTCGAGGGTGGTCCAGGACGCGAGGACCTTCGGCGCGGCCTCAGACTTTCCGAGGCGCCCGTGCTTCGTGGTTGATCGAGCGCCTCGGGCCGTCGTCGGCGGCTGGAAGTACGGGTCGAAGACGCGATTGTGCTCGAGGCGCGCCGCCTTTTTCGTGGCCTGGGGCGCCTTGCTCGCGCGCGCTTCGGGCGTGGTCTTCGCCAGGTGTTTTTCGCCGACTATCTTGGCCTCGATCGCGCCGGTCGCCGCTGGCGCTGCCGGCGCCCCAGCCGCGTCATTAACCTGTCTGTCGGGTGATTCCATCGGGGCAGAACCTCGCCGATATCCCCTCTCGCTTCTGGCAGCCTCGCCTGCGCAGCCCTGCCAGTGAGAAGGGTGCTGTTGGCCGCCCCCTCGCATGAAGGGCGCCTCCGCTGCTTGGGCGCGCCGCTGAATACGCGGCGGGGCGTTGAGCGTTGGGCGGCTTGCCGAAGTCTTCGCCTGAGGTGTCCTCCGGCGCTGGCCAGGAAGGCTGGCTTGATTCGAGCCCTGGGCGGCTTGCAGTCGAGCCGCGCCGAGAGTCGTTTCGCCCTGCAAGCTTGAGTGGGGCCGGGCGTTTGTGCAGTCCGAGTTCGCGTGGCCTTGGGCCCTTTTAAAAAATGCAATGGTTGCGTCGCCAGCTGCGTCTGGCCGAGGTGAAGGCGCCTCCTGGCCTGGGCCGTTTCTTATGCCACCGGACCTTATTTGCATTGCCAGCGCGGGCCCGAGCCCCCGCTCCATCTTGCCCTGCGGGCGCGCCGGTAGCCGCGCCGTCAAGGAAGCCCCATGCAGTCAGCATCGCGACTCCGTTCGTCTCGCGGCCGCGCACTTCCCGCGCCCTGGTTGAGAGGCTTGGCGGCCCAGCGGCGCTGGCTGTCTGCCGGGGTCTGACGAACCCAACGCGGTCGATGGCGACCCGAGTTTCGCGGGGGTTGCGAGACCCGAGACTGAGGTCGAGGAGGGGCTGGCCCCGCAGGCCCTGCCACCCCATATGAGCCGCGCGGCCCCTCGCGAGCAGAAGGGCGCCTTCGCGAGGTCCCTGTAGCCCCCTGCCGCCCCCGAGTTGTCGCGCCTCGCCTCGGGGGGGCGCGCCGCCGTGAAGCCGCGCGCGGAGGCCTAGAGCGCGGATGGGGGCTCACCAGGTCAGCCGTTTCGCGAACGCGTTCGGGTGGTCCGCGTCCCGCTTGGCGAGCTCGACGACCGCTAGGTGGAGCGCGTGGGCTGCCAGATTCGCCGGGGCATCTGGGCGTCGCGCCGGAGGAAGCTGCCGGCGAGAGCGGTGCACGCCTGGCCGATGGCGGGCATGGGCGGGCCCTGGATCACGCGGCGGTGGTGGCGGGCCCCGAAGGGGTGGCAGAGCCGCTGCCGGTCGACTTCGCGGCGTCCCACGGCTTGGCCCATCTGGTGCGCCGTGGTCAATGGCATCTGCGCGATGGGCCGCGTCGACGTGGCCCTGTTCTGGTGCTTGACGCGGAGCACTTGCGCCCGCCCGATCCAGCGAATGGCGTTGAAGCCTGGGCGCCCGTGCGCGCCGAGCTGCATGGCCACTTGCTGGGCCGCCCAATTCCCCCTCCAAGGCCAAGAAGTTCGACGTTGCGATCAAGTTGGGCCACTACTGGTGTCAGAGCCTCGCCCCGATGATGGCCGCGATCACGTCGGTGCCCCAACGTGCAAAAGTCTAGGCTTCCAACTGCCCGCAGCTCGCGGCTTCGGTGCTGGAAGTCTCTCGGGACCTCGGCTTCAACCCGGCGGACTATCGTTGTTGTCGCAGCGGCGCCAGCGTGGACATGGCGACGCGAAAGCGGACCCTGGCAGAGGTCTGGAAGCGAGGTGGCTGAAAGGCCGACCGACCAGTGGTTCGATGCTCGAAGCGGAGCTCGGCCGAGCTCCGCGTGGATGGCCCGCCAAGTCTAGCACCGCGTCCGCGCCGAGCGCGGCGAGGAGAGATTCGTGGAGATCTCAGTGCGTGGCTAGGCGCGGCGAAAGACGGCTTTCCCGTCGCTGTGAATGAGAGGGGGCTCTTCGCGGTGGTCATTCGGATTTTGTGCATGCAGCCGTGAGTTGCGGTGAATCTGCGTTCTGGACCAGATATATTTTGGGGCAGCCTATCAGTTATGTAGCTTCGATTTGTATGGGGCGCGGCATGCGAGCTTGAAAGACTGGCGCGGCCATCGTTTCATTGGGCTCCGAACAGGTAACCACGGAGCTCTTGCGTATGATCACTGATGCGCAGCCGCACGGGTTTGGTCTGCAAGCCGTTGTGAGCTGCTCCTCGTCGATGAATGAAGAGGTCGCAGCTCGCTTCCATGCTTCGAGCATGGGGTCTTTGATGTCCCATGTGTATCGGTATGGCGGTCGTGCGATTCCGCGTTTCCAGTTGCATCGTCTATGTGGCGCTTGCCGACACCAGCCGCTTTGACATCGGATGCCCAGGCGCTCGGGCCCGTGGCGGCCACAAAAAACACGTTGCTGTGCCTCGCGTCTCTGAGCTGGTCCCCAAACATTTCCAAACTGCCATTTATTTTGCTGTTTTGTCGCCCCCGAGGGTCTTCTACTCTCCTGTGCGAGGACCGGTTATGCTCGGGAAATTTGGCTTGGGTGTGATTCCAGCTCGAGGCGACGCGCAGGACTCGCCCGGATCTGTTCTCGGATCCCAGTCGCTTAGACCAGCGAGTATAGTAGAACCGTTCCCCGCGAAAAACAAGGGTATGCCATGGGCCGCGTGCACATTCGTTACTTTCGCGGGTTGGGAGTCGGCCTCATCGATCCTCATCGTGTCTCTCCGTTGTCCTGTTGGCTCCCTTCGCTTTGAGTCGTCTCGGCTTTCCCTTCCTTTTCTGTTCCAGGGTGAGATTTGAATTTGATGCGAGGCGAAGGCCGCGCCTTGATTTGTTCCCAGCAGTCCTGTGGTGCTGGGTCCACAGGGCCCCGCGTCACTCCTCCTCCTCCTCCCGCTGCACTTTCCCCCCTCCTTCCCCTCCTTGCCTCTGCTCTCAGCATGCTCATAATTTCGGCACGCCCCTCGCACGTTTTCGTGGCCCCACAGGGAGCTCCACCGAAGGCTCCGTGGCAGGGTCCGCATGCGGGAACGCCATCCAAAACAGCGCTTCGTGGCCCCATAAGGAGCTCCACCGGAGGCTCCACTGGCAGGGTCCGCGTGCGGGAACGCCACCCAAGACAACGCTTCATGGCCCCATAGGGAACTCCACCGAAGGCTCTACTGGCAGGGCCCGCGTGCGGGAACGCCACCCATTTCGGCGCACCCCTCACACGGGTCGTGGGCCCACAGGGAGTTCCACCGAAGGCTCCAGTGGCAGGGTCCGCATGCGGGAGCGCCACCCAGGACAGCGTCTGGTGGCCCCATAGGGCGCTCCGCCGAAGGCCCCACTGGCAGGGTCCGCATGCGGGAACGCCGCCCATTCGGCACACTTCTCACACGGTTCCTGCTCCCACATGAAACCCCAACGAAAGCTCCAGTGGCTAGGTCCGCATGCGTCACCGCCACCCAGGACAACGAGCGCTTCGTGGCCCCATAGCGAGCTCCACCGAAGGCTCCAGTGGCAGGGTCCGCATGCGTCAACGCCACCCACTTCGGCGCACCCCCCTCACACGGGTCGTGGGCCCACAGGGAGCTCCACCGAAAGCTCCAGTGGCAAGGTCCGCATGTGGGCACGCTGCCCAGGACAACGTTTCGTGGCCCCATAGGGAGCTCAACCGAAGGCTCCAGTGGCAGGGTCCGCATGCTGGAACGCCATCATTTTCGGCACACCCCTCACACGGGTCGTGGGCCCACAGGGAGCTCCACCGAAGGCTCCAGTGGCAGGGTCCGCATGCGTCACCGCCACCCAGGACAGCACTTCTTGGCCCCATAGGGAGCTCCATCGAAGGCTCCAATGGCAGGGTCCGCATGCGTCAACGCCATCCTGGACAGCGCTTCGTGGCCCCATACGGAGCTCCACCGAAGGCTCCAGTGGCAGGGTCCGCATGCGTCTCCCCCACCCAGGACAGCGCTTCGTGGCCCCACAGGGAGCCCCACTGAAAGCTCCAGTGGCAGGATCCACATGCGTCACCGCCACCCAGGACAGCGTTTCGTGGTTCCACAGGGAGCTCCACCGAGGGTCCCAGTGGCGCTGTCCGCATGCGTCTCCCCCACCCAGGACAGCGCTTCGTGGCTCCATACGGAGCTCCACCGAAGGCTCCAGTGGCAGGGTCCGCATGCGTCTTCCCAACCCATGGTAGTTTTTCGCGGCTCCATAGGGAGCTCCACCGAGGGTGCCAATGTCGGAGTTCGCATGCGTGTCCCCCACCCAGGGCAGCATTTCGTGGCCCCATTGAGAGCTCCACCGAAGGCCCCAGTGGCGGTGTCCACATGCGCGTCCGCGCGGCCCCATAGGGAGTTTCACCGAACCGGGTACCCACAATGCGGTACTCGCAACTGCATGTGGTTGGGTCCTTCGTCAGGCGATCTTTTTTCGGATCCGAGTCGCTCAGACCAGCGAGTATAGTAGAGAGAACCGTCCCCCGCGAAAAGCAAAGGTAACTCTTGTTCTTGAGCCGGACCTCAAGGGACGGGGGTCAATGCACACGGAGGTCAGCCAGAGCGCCGGATCTTGCGAGATCCTGCAGAAGCGGGGCTTCGCCGACCCGCATCAAGGCGCAGGATTCTGCAAAGCCTGAGTGGCCCGGCTGTAGATCACCGATTGCATGATGTTTTTCTGTCGTAGGTCCGGCCGTGCACCACAGCCGTGCCTGGCCCAGGCGATTCCGTGGGGGGGGTTGGGGCGGTGCAGACCCTCCCGGCGCAGCGTTAATAGATGCATATCACGACAGGGCAGAGAGGAGATGGGCCTATAGCCTGGCGCGGTGGTGGTGTGCAGGTGCCCTTTGCGGAGGCCCCCATAATTAGAAAGCCCAGGGCTCGCTCTGGATCAATTTGCCCCCACAACGATGAAAACCATTTCAAAAGCCTCCCGAACTGCTCCGACCATCCTCCCGGAACCCTCGCCGAAGGGTTTTCGAAGGGTTTCGGAAGGTATTCGGCTGTTTTGAAAGGAAGCCAGTCCCTAGCGAACCCTGGACTTTCTAACCCCAGAGGCCTCGGGAGGTCTCAGGAGGTCCCTGGATGCTTCTGCAGGTCTTGGGAAGTCTCTGGAGGCCCTCCGAGGGCTCTCCGAGGGTCTGCGGGAGGCCCCCGAAGGCGCTCGAAGCCTTCCGAAGGCACCTCCGCGCAGGGCCCGCTCGGGGGCGCCATGTGCATCCGGGCCTTCCTGGCGGCAGGCGGTGCCCCTCGGCCGCGCGGCGCTTTGGGGCCCCTCCCGCCAGCGGCGAGAAGCCTGCCGGGGGGCCCCTGGCGGCGGGTGGTGGCGGGGCGGCGCCCGCAGGGTGCCGTTCGTGCCCGCCCGGGTTTGCGCCGACGAGTGCCTCCTCGCTGGGCTTTGGGGGGCCGTGGCGAGGAAGAGGAGGAGGAAGAGGAGGAGGAGGAGGAAGAGGAGGAGGAGGAAGAGGAGGAGGAGGAGGAGCAAGAGGAAGAGGAGTATAATCCCAAGTTTCATTGACGATGTTGGAATACACGCTTCTTCCAGACTCCCTCTTCATGGGCCTCTATAAGGGTTCATTCCCATGGAGGGAAATGCCCCATGGAGACACAACCATGTGAACATTCCGAAACGTACCAGAAACACCACTCACGGGACTCGAAAGCCGCCAGCGCGAATCAACGTATTTCTTGCGCCTTGACGATCCTGAAAATGCTTTAAACGAATGCGCTGCGCTAAGGCGGGAACCACATTGTGAAACGGAACCGCCGTCAATCAGTGAAGCTCTTGCATTTTTCAAAACAACTGTGCGCGGCGCTAAGGCGCGAGCCACGTTTTGAAACGACCCGCCCTCAATCCACGAAGTTCCTGCTAATGGTGAAGAGGAGTGTACGTGGCGATAAGGCGAGAACCACATTGTGAAAATGCCCCGCCCTCAATCCGTGAAGCTCTTGCTAATTTGTTATGACGAATGTGCGCGGCGCTAGGGCGAGAGCCACACTTCGAGAACGACCCTCCCTCAATCCGCGAAGCTCTTGAAGCTGTGTAAGACGAGTGTGCGCGGCTCTCAGGTGAGAGCCACATTCGGAGAACCACACGCCCTCCTTTTGTGTGTAAATGCAATCAAGTTGTAAGCCTCCGGATCATGAGTGGTGACAGGAAGTCTTGGGGGAACCGCCCGGCCCGCCCTTCGAAGTGGCCTCGGGGTGCGACAGGGAGGAGTTACACGCCGGTCGTTGAGAGTAGGTATTCGTGGATGCCCAGACCCCAAGCTACTTCCAGCGCCTTCCAAATTCAAGAGTCGGCGTGGCCTTGACGTGTGTGTTCTATTCTCTGGGAGGGCCCGGAGCCACTCTGCTTTGTCCGCCCTCCTGCTTCCTGCTCTTACCTGCCTCCTCCGACCGGCGCGTGTTTGTGCATGTCTTTACCGACTGACCGGCGTGTGCCTGTGAGGCAAAAGGGCTGGAGGGGCAGCGGGCGGAGGCGGAGGCGCCACGCCGCTCCGCCTCCCATAGGCCCCCGCCTGGGGCTCTGGATCGGTGCGCACGCCTCCCGGGCCGGCCCGCCCTTCGAAGTGGCTTCGGGGTGCGACAACTAGGGAGGAGCGACTTGCGAGGCAGAAGGGCCGGAGGGGGCAGCGGGCAGCGGGCGGAGGCGGCGCGCCGCTCCTCCTCCCATAGGGCCCCGGCCCACGGGCCTCCAGGCCCGGTGCGCGCGCCTCCCAGGCCGAGGCCAGGGGGGGCACGGCTCGGCAACGCGCAGAGGGGGGTAGGGGGAGGGGGGAAGGCTTCTTAGAAGCACCCCTGCTTCTTAGCAGGCGCGGGCCTTCACTAAATAGACGTAAGGCCGAGGCATTCTGAGAAGCAGGGTGCTTCTAAGAAGCCTTCCCCCCTCCCCCTACCCCCTTTTGCGCGCCGCCAAACGGCTACTCCAGATTTCGTAATAAAAGGGAGGGGGTCTGGACCCTCCAAGACAAGCCATTTCAGACCTCCCCCCGTGGGAGAACCCTCCGAAACATCGTCCCCAGACCCCCCCAGGCCCTCCAAGACAGCCTGGAAGAGACCCCCCCCGAAATGAGACCCCCCTCCCTTTTATTACGAAATCTGGAGTAGGTGTGGTCGGAGGATCGCCGACAGATTGGCGACATCACCGACATACTGGCGACGCAGCGCCGCCTCGCCGATGCATCGCCGACACATTGGCGAATAACCCAAATCATCCAGCTTGGCCGGGCCAAATTGGCCCTTGGGGCCCAATCCAATCTGACAGTCTGGCCTTCGACTACCCAGTCCCGGGGCCCACTGAAGTGCCCATGCCCCCCTATCGGGTCTGCTGGGCCTGGAGGTCGAGCTGGAGGCCGCGCTGGAGGGAGGGGGGAGGAGGGGGGAGGAGGGAGGAGGAGGGGTGAGGAGGGAGGACGAGGGAGGACGAGGGAGGAGGAGGAGGAGGAGGAGGAGGAGGAGTAAGCTCAGGGGCCCCGCCCCAGACCACGAGCAGCAGGGCCCACGCTCCCCGCGGCCCCGGGGAGCGAGGCCCGCCCTGGGCCCCCGGGGAGCGGGGCCCCTGTAGCCGTTTGGCGGCGCGCAAAAGGGGGTAGGGGGAGGGGGGAAGGCTTCTTAGCCGTTTGGAGCGGGGTACTCCAGATTTCGTAAAAAAAGGGAGCGGCCCGACGTCGAGCCCGATTTCCCCCCCGCCAGCGGCGCCGACGCGTCGCCGACGCGTCGCCGATGCGTCGCCAATGTGTCGGCGATGCATCGGCGAGGCGGCGCTGCGTCGCCAGTATGTCGGTGATGTCGCCAATCTGTCGGCGATCCTCCGACCACACCTACTCCAGATTTCGTAATAAAAGGGAGGGGGGTCTCATTTCGGGGGGGGTCTCTTCCAGGCTGTCTTGGAGGGCCTGGGGGGGTCTGGGGACGATGTTTCGGAGGGTTCTCCCACGGGGGGAGGTCTGAAATGGCTTGTCTTGGAGGGTCCAGACCCCCTCCCTTTTATTACGAAATCTGGAGTACCATCAAACGACGCGAAGATCGGGACAAAATCGGATCGGGATAACTCGAAATCTCTGAGAATCGGCGGGTTTGGAGGATGTGTTGGGCGCCGCGGCCGCTCCAGAGCGTTCCGGAACGCTCCGAGAGCGCTCCGGAACGCTCTGGAGCGATTTATCCCGATCCTAGCCCTGTTTTATACCAGCCTGGAGCCTATACCTATCCCTATGTTTCGGGTGTGGACAGACCTCCTACCCTGACAAGTCGATTAGTGAGTTGTCCGCTTTCGGTTCTCGAGAGGGCGCCGCGGCCGTTATTTTCCAGGCTTGCGCCCGCCAGGTTTGGGCCCGAGGTCGTTTTCACTGAACCACGTTTTACTAAAGGGAGGTCTGTCTATCCCCGAATGTTGGGCCATCGCCTCGTCACGATGGCGATCTTAGGGATTCCCTCAGTTTCTGAGGGTGCATCCCTAAGGTTGTCATCGCATTTTGGCGTGGCAATCTCAGGGATAGGGATAAGTTCGAGGCTGGTTATGAGCATGCTCGCGCCTCCGATGCCCTGCTGTTCGGTCTGGGGCGGGGCCCCTCCTCGACAGCAGATTGTGGGTCCTCCTCTTTTCGGGGGCGGCAAAGAGGGGGGTGATGACTAGGGGGGGATGGATATCATGGCGGGGGCCATGTTATTTCCCCAGATTTCATGGCGCCTCTTCTTATTTCATTACGTCCCTGGCCCCCCCCGCTGGGCCGCGCACATGCCGCCGGTCATGATTTGCACCCCCCCCTCTTGGACACCCCCCTCTTGGCCGCTCCCGATCTTCTGACGCGGCGAAGACTGATGCCAGCAGGAGGTTGCGTTTCGTGCCGGCGAGGGCGCCTGTGCAGTCGTAGCTGCTGGCGACAGTGGTCGCTCCTGCTTGAGAGCCCGTGCGACGGAGGGGCGTGCGATGTGGAGCCCGATGCATCGGCGATGCGGCCCGACGTCGAGCCCGATTTCCCCCCCGCCAGCGGCGCCGACGCGTCGCCGACGCGTCGCCGATGCGTCGCCAATGTGTCGGCGATGCATCGGCGAGGCGGCGCTGCGTCGCCAGTATGTCGGTGATGTCGCCAATCTGTCGGCGATCCTCCGACCACACCTACTCCAGATTTCGTAATAAAAGGGAGGGGGGTCTCATTTCGGGGGGGGTCTCTTCCAGGCTGTCTTGGAGGACCTGGGGGGGTCTGGGGACGATGTTTCGGAGGGTTCTCCCACGGGGGGAGGTCTGAAATGGCTTGTCTTGGAGGGTCCAGACCCCCTCCCTTTTATTACGAAATCTGGAGTACCATCAAACGACGCGAAGATCGGGACAAAATCGGATCGGGATAACTCGAAATCTCTGAGAATCGGCGGGTTTGGAGGATGTGTTGGGCGCCGCGGCCGCTCCAGAGCGTTCCGGAACGCTCCGAGAGCGCTCCGGAACGCTCTGGAGCGATTTATCCCGATCCTAGCCCTGTTTTATACCAGCCTGGAGCCTATACCTATCCCTATGTTTCGGGTGTGGACAGACCTCCTACCCTGACAAGTCGATTAGTGAGTTGTCCGCTTTCGGTTCTCGAGAGGGCGCCGCGGCCGTTATTTTCCAGGCTTGCGCCCGCCAGGTTTGGGCCCGAGGTCGTTTTCACTGAACCACGTTTTACTAAAGGGAGGTCTGTCTATCCCCGAATGTTGGGCCATCGCCTCGTCACGATGGCGATCTTAGGGATTCCCTCAGTTTCTGAGGGTGCATCCCTAAGGTTGTCATCGCATTTTGGCGTGGCAATCTCAGGGATAGGGATAAGTTCGAGGCTGGTTATGAGCATGCTCGCGCCTCCGATGCCCTGCTGTTCGGTCTGGGGCGGGGCCCCTCCTCGACAGCAGATTGTGGGTCCTCCTCTTTTCGGGGGCGGCAAAGAGGGGGGTGATGACTAGGGGGGGATGGATATCATGGCGGGGGCCATGTTATTTCCCCAGATTTCATGGCGCCTCTTCTTATTTCATTACGTCCCTGGCCCCCCCCGCTGGGCCGCGCACATGCCGCCGGTCATGATTTGCACCCCCCCCTCTTGGACACCCCCCTCTTGGCCGCTCCCGATCTTCTGACGCGGCGAAGACTGATGCCAGCAGGAGGTT
Organism: Prorocentrum cordatum; assembly: GCA_963575745.1. NCBI lineage: Eukaryota > Dinophyceae > Prorocentrales > Prorocentraceae > Prorocentrum > Prorocentrum cordatum. Next base: position 251,554 of record CAUYUJ010015525.1, on the reverse strand, counting down.
GCGTTTCGTGCCGGCGAGGGCGCCTGTGCAGTCGTAGCTGCTGGCGACAGTGGTCGCTCCTGCTTGAGAGCCCGTGCGACGGAGGGGCGTGCGATGTGGAGCCCGATGCATCGGCGATGCGGCCCGACGTCGAGCCCGATTTCCCCCCCGCCAGCGGCGCCGACGCGTCGCCGACGCGTCGCCGATGCGTCGCCAATGTGTCGGCGATGCATCGGCGAGGCGGCGCTGCGTCGCCAGTATGTCGGTGATGTCGCCAATCTGTCGGCGATCCTCCGACCACACCTACTCCAGATTTTGTAATAAAAGGGAGGGGGGTCTCATTTCGGGGGGGGTCTCTTCCAGGCTGTCTTGGAGGGCCTGGGGGGGTCTGGGGACGATGTTTTGGAGGGTTCTCCCACGGGGGGAGGTCCGAAATGGCTTGTCTTGGAGGGTCCAGACCCCCTCCCTTTGATCACGAAGTCTGGAGTACTCCGAATCTGCTCGGACCGGAGCGAGGGAAGCAAGCGGGGTCGGCTCCCGGAGGTCGGCGCGGGGCCGCCCGCGCACGGCCTCGCGGACGCGCGCCCTCGTCTCCGATATGTGGCGCGCCGCGCGGGCAGGCCGCGCAGGCCGCCGCGTCAGGTCGACGTTCAGGAGGGAAAGAAACACACAGACACAGTTAATCGTCCACTCCCAGGAAGATATGGGAAAATATGGGAAGTGGGGGGGGGGGGGGAAGACAGAAACCCAGAAAATATGGGAAAATATGGGGATTTGTTTTATTTGTGTGTGTTTATTTGTGTGTCCCAGGGCCCCTTCAGATGTGTCTTCTCGCGTAGGACATGTGTCTCGTTGTCGCCGATGTGATCGGAGGCGTCCACTGTCCACCCGACTCGGCACCGCTCGGACGAGTGCGTTTTTTCTCGGCGAGGATCTTCGAGGATCCTCCTCGACCATCCGGACAAAAAAAAAGAACGCACGAAACCGACAGCTGCACGGGGAACAGACGTTCGAGCGATGGCAAGCCGACAGGCGACCGAAAGCAAGCCCAATTGTCCGTTTTCGGTTCGCGGGAGGGCCTCGCTGCCGTCGTTTCTGCGGCTCCAGGTCCGCCGGTTTCGTTCCCAGGCCGTCTTGCACTGAGGGGAGGTCTGCTCCAGGGAGGTTTGTCCACTGCCGAAAGATATGTTTCTCGTCGTCGCCGGTGTTGTCGGGGGGAGGGGGGGCGAAGCCGGGGCCCTCCCGCCACACGCACGGCGGGTTCCTCCTCCTCCTCCTCCTCCTCCTCCTCCTCCTCCTCCTCTCTCCTCTCTCCTCTCTCCTCCTCCTCCTCCTCCTCTCTCCTCTCTCCTCTCCCCTCTCTCCTCTCACTGCCCCACCGACGGGACGACCGAAAGCAAGAGCCCACGGGCACACTCTCGGCCAGGGAGCGCGCGATGCTGCTCGGCAGGGCTGAGCGAGGGGCGGCCGAGCTCCTCCGGGGGCCCTCGGGCTGGGCCCCGGGGGGAGGCGGGGCCACTGCGAGAAGCCGTCGACGAAGCCAGCGGCTGCTTTTGAGTCGGGCCTGTCCCTCCACAGGGGGGGTCTTCCAAGGGACGATTTTTTATTTCTTAAATATTAGTTTGGGGGTATTTTTGAAGTATTTTCATTTATTTGGCCGAAAATCCCCCTGTAGGGGGACAGGCCCGACCTAACGCTACTTTCTTTTTTGGGGGGAGCCCTTGATCCGCTGTGAACTTTTCTATCCCAGGGGCTTGTCACGAGTGACCGTGGGTGCAGGAGGCCTCTCTTCCTGGTATCCGCCAGCCTGATCGTGCGATGTCCACCTTATCCTCATGGGTTTCTTATCACTGTCGGAGATTGGTAGACCTAATTACCCTGACACGTCGATTAGCGAATTAGCCGTTTTCGGTTCGCGAGAGGGCGTCGCGGCTGTCATTTTTGCGAGTCCAGGTCCGTCGGTTTCGGTCAGGGTCCTAGGCCATTTTTTCATTAAAGGGTGGTTTACTACAGGGAGATTTGTCCACTGCCGATGTTACTGATCGTGGTGTGATGTCCGCGCTTCTCTTTCTGCCATCCGTGCCAGCCCGTGTGACCCGTGGGGCGCCCCCGTGACGCCTTTGCACGGGAGCCGCGCTCCACGAAGCGACGGGCGCGCCCTCGGGAGGCTCCGGCTCTCCAGCGGCGAGAGCGCGCTGCTGAAGCCCGAGAACTTGGCCGCGGACGCGCCCGGCGTCGCGGGCGAACACACTATATTTATATCATTAAACGATATGATGTATAATGTATATATATATACTATATTATATTATATCATATATTATACATATATGTATGTATCGATGTCTGTTCATGGGAGCCTTGGGCGGCGACGCTGCAATCAGCTTTTCCTGCATTTGGGCCACGTGGGCGGTTTTCCAGCCTCGGGATGCTCTCCAGCAGGTGCGTCTCGCAGAGAGTATTCCAGGGATGCACAGAGCGTTCCGGGATGCCAGGATCGTTCCGCAGATAAGCCCGGCTTTTTTCGCCGAGCCCCTGCAGCAGAGGCGGAACAGAGGCGGATGTCTGCATTTGGGCACGGCCGATCCGATCAGACCCCTCTGACAGTGAATCACGGGAGGTTCCGCTCGTCTTGAGTTGATATTGTATCGTCGGATAGCGCCCAAAAGCGCTCAATAGCGCCGAATAGCACCCAGTGGCGTGAGAGAGATGCATCATGCCCGCTCTGTGGGCGATTGGGGGCGCTGTTGGGCGCCATAGGGGACAACCGAGAGAGGTTCCGTGAGTTGCTTTCTGAGGAGGAGGAGGAGGAGGAGGAGGAGGAGGAGGAGGAGGAGGAGGAGGAGGAGGAGGAGGAGGAGGAGGAGAGAGGAGGAGGAGCCGATGCGGCCCGGTCCGACGCCCGCTCCGATCCGACCCGACTTCCCGAGCCGATGCTGGCGGATCCTGCCACCTGCGGGGCGCAGCGCAGGCTCGGGAGCCCCTCGGGAGCCTTCGCTCAGCATCGCCTGGCCGATGCTCACCACCCACCAAACCACCCCAACCCAACCCGAAGGCTCAGATTTACCCTCGATTTCCAGTGGGGGGGGGGTTGGGAAACATCGAAAAACACCTGTGGAACCCTTACCCCCCCCCAACCCGAAATTCGGGTCTTCGGGTTGGGCTGGGGTGGTCTGGTAGGTAGTCAGATCCCAGTCCTCTCCCGGCCATGGCATCTCGGCCCCGCCAGCCCACCCCCACCTTCGGGTGGGGGCAGGCCCCGCGAAGTCCGGAAGGGAAGCCTGCTATCCCCTCCCAAGGGGGGCTGACTCGGCCGATACCTGGTACCTGCCTGTTCCTTCTCCCCATCCACATCCTCCTCCATCACCGCCTCCTCCTCCTCCTCCTCCTTCTCCTCCTCCTCCTTCTCCTCCTCCTCCTCCTCCATTCCTTACTTTTATAGACAACTCATCCCCGTCAGACCACTAGGCTGGTCCAAAAGGGCGGGCCGGGCGTTTCGCCTGAGACTTCATTGCAATTTCTGACCTTGTAGTTTAAAACGTGACAACAGCTTCACAAATGCAGGGCGGTTGGTTTTCGAACATGTGGCTCTCGCCTGAGCGCCGCGCACACTCGTGTTAAACATACAAGAGCTTCACGGATTGAGGGCGGGTTGTTTTCAACATGTAGTTTTCGCTTTTGCGCCGCGCGCATTCGTTAAAAACATTCATGTGCAATAACTTCACGGATTGAGGTCGGGTCCTTCTCAACATGCGGTTCTCGCCTTGGTGCCGCGCACATTCGTGTTAAACAGTTGCAGGATTTTTTCGGATTGAGGGCGGGCAGTTTTTTATGATTAAAAAAGAAAAAAGAAAAATGGCTCTCGCCTCAGAGCCGCGCGCATTCGTTTGACAAAATGGCCAACAGCTTCGCAGGTTGTTTTCAAAATTGACTATCGCCTTAGCGCCGCGCACATCTGAGTTAAACATTGGCAAGTTCTTCACGGGTTGAGGGCGGGTCCCTTTCACAATGTGGTTCTCGCCTTAGCGCCGCCCACACTCGCCTTACGCATTTGCAAGACTCTCAGTGATTCACATGGCCAACGTGCCAGAAATGATATTTTGGAAGGACTCAGGCCGGTGAGGGCACCACAGTTACGTTGATTCGCGGTGCTAAAGTCCCAGGAATGGCATTCTGGCCGGATTCTGGATCGGCAAGACGCTGCAGTCATGTTGATTCCTGGCGTTGGAGTCCCAAGATAGTGTTTTGGTACGATTCAGGGTCTTCGGACGTTTCTAACCCAACGCGCCGGTTCCATCAGTGGAGATGAATCTTTGCTGGGGCCTCTGAAGAGGGAGCTTGGCGGGAGGGTGTATTCCAACATCGTTGGTGGTTCTTGGGTTTGCATTGGTCCTCCTCCTCTCCTCCTCCTCCTCCTCCTCCTCCTCCTCCTCCTCCTCCTCCTCCTCCGCGCGCCCGTGGGCTGGCCGCTTCATCGCCCGCATTTTGCGTGTTCTGCAATGTGAGACCGTCCGCAGTTCTTGGTCTTGGCCGCCTGCGTTCGTCCCTTTTTCTCGGAGTGTTGCCTCCTCCTCCTCCTCCTCCTCCTCCTCCTCCTCCTCCTCCTCCGCTGTCGGCGTTGGGGGCCAATGTCATGCCAGTGGGGGCGGGCACCGGCGGAGCGATGCTCCCTCGCCCCGCGCGGGCTCGCCGCGCGGGCGCGCCGCGCGGCGGCGGCGATGGCCGACCCCTATGCCGCGTACGAGGCGAGGAGGTTGTCCGAGCTGGCCGCGGTCGGCGCCGACGCGGGGCTGGCCAAGGAGCTGCGCGCCGGACCTCGCCCAGTCGGCGGCGAGCGAGGGAGAGGGGCGAGAAGAGTAGAGTGGAGACCCATGCCAAGAAACACCCTGCTCTCATCCAGGGTGCCCTGGGGTTCTTGGGTTTCGGTGGTTTTTTGCGATGGAGAGCGCGACGTTCCCACACCAAAAAAAACTGTGGGCGTTCTGGGGTCTCAGGGCTGGGCTTTTTGTCTAAGGTTTGTTGTGGGCTGGCCTCCACCGTACATCGTCCTGGCTCGATGCGTCCTCCTCTCCTCCGACCCGCTCCCTGGAGGTCGGATGTCTGCGGGGCCCGATGGTCAGGGCTCAGGCGGGTGAGGGTGGGGGTGCTTCGATTTTGGGGTGCCCGTCGAGGGAAAACAGAAGCAGAGCACCGTGCTGCGTTGTCAGCACGTGGCCGCGATGCTAAGTCGCACGTGCCCGAAGGGGCTGAGAACACACGCGCGCATACATAGGCACGACATACATTCACACGTACACGCATACATACATACATACATACATCATACATACATACATACATACATACATACATACATACATACATACATACATACATACATACATACAGACAGACAGACAGACAGACAGACAGACAGACAGACAGACAGACAGACAGACAGACAGACAGACAGACAGACAGACAGACAGACAGACGTACATACATACATACATACAGACAGACAGACAGACAGACAGACAGACAGACATACATACATACATACATACATCACACATCACATACATCAAATACATCACATACATCACATACATCACATACACATGCATACATCAACGCATGCACACCTAAAGTCGCACACACGCGTATATGTACATACATAACACAACTATCTGTATACACTGACCCCAGACCGTGGCGGTGTATGTATCACCACGCACGATCATCCAACTACACCATGCACCGCCACCCTCCCTGAAGGCGGCGTCCGCGCAGTGGTTTTCGTGGCCTATCCTCGCGTCGTGTCGTTATCACGGAGGACGTGTGTTGTTTCACGTGTGTTGCTTTGGTCGTCTGTGCCTTTGTTCGCCCCCCAGGGGCCCAGATCCCCGGGTCCGTCAACGCAATGATTCAGGAGGAAGAGCTTGTCCTCGCTGATCCTGGGGAAAGGGTCTAAAACCTCTGGCGGCCACGTTGTGTAACAATCAAGCCGTCGGACGTATGGATTCCCAGACCTCCAGCGTCTGGGCAATGATCAAGTCGGCGGTGTTTCACATATTCGGACCCCCTGGACCGCTTTCAGGCCCCAGGGCCGTCAGATAGTACATTTGCATCGAGCGGTCCCCACCAGGCAGGAGATGCTACGAATGCTTTTGAAGTCTGCCTTGTGTGTCTCTGCAGTTTTGGTTGTTTTCTTCATGCTTATGTCTGGAAATCGGTTCCCTATGGCCCTATGTTCGTTCTTCCCCAATTAGGCTTGCCCAAGGTTTTTTTTTGGTTAAAGGTTGGTGCTTCCTATTTTTACTTTACCCGTTACTCGGAGGTTCCTCGGATTCCTCGGGTTTCTCGGGTTCCCCGCTCTTGGTGCCTCCTTTGTTACGTTGCCCTTTTCCCGGAGGTTCCTCGACTTCCCTGGGTTCTTCGGGTTCCCCCCCCCAGGTGCCTCGTGTGCAAAGAAATGCCAAGCAATACCAGGCACTGCGCCCCTACAATAGGAAGCTTTCCCCTAGTTGGGGTCGCGCCAGGTTCATTTCGAACATGTTTTGGCTTATGTTCTTCACGCTTTCAACGTGTGCTTCTTCGCTAGTTCCACCAGCCCTGTTGGCGCGTGTGAAGGTGAGTCCAGGTGGTCGTCCTGGGGTCGGACTCTCCATTCCAGGCTCCCCCCTCCCCCTTCCCTGCGGTCACCAGGGACACCCCAGGCTCGCCAAGCCGAGGCGAGCCGACCCGGGCCGCCACTCGCAGTCCTCGAGGCCAATCGACCCAGGCCGCCACCGAGCCGTTCAGGGAGGCCCCTTCCCCCCGAGAGCTTCCCCGCCGGGGGGGCGGGGGCCCCCGGGGGGGAGGTCCCCATGAGGGCCACGCGCGACCCGCCGAGCGAGGGAGCGCAGGCGCCGACCAGCGACGCGCGCGGCTCCGCGGCACGGGCACCGCCCGCGCGCGCCAGCGGCGCGCTCCCTCGTCCGAGCGAGGCGGCACCGGCCCCGTGCCTCGGGGCGTACCGCCCCGTGCCTCGGGGGCGACCTCGGGCCGAGCGAAAGGACGGGGGGATCGGGAAAGCGGGGGGTGCGAACTCTGCTGCATTCGGACAGGCAGAGACCGACACTGTGGGCGAGTGGGTTAGCTTCTTGCGCGGATCCCCGAATTCCAAGCTTACTTCTGCGACCTCGTCTTGCGCATTGGTGCGCCCGCCATTCGAGGGGGCCGATCGCGCCTGTCGGATTTGCAGGGGCCTCGACGTCGCTTGCCAGTGCAGCATGCAGCATGCAGCCGGTTCCGGCCCCACCGAGGGGCCCATGCACTCCTCGATGCACTGCCGCCTCGGGCGCCGGGAGGCGCCCGGAAGAGCAGCCAGGAGCTGACTCTCAAACCCCCCCTTTGCCATCCCCCCCTTCCGCCCGGCCCGAGGATCCCCGATCGATGCCGGCGCGCGCCCGAGCCGAGAGAGCCAGCCGGGCCGCTCCAGGCCCAGGGAGCTCCCGAGCGGTGCCCGCGCACGCGGGCTCTCGCAGGCGAGGCGCGGAGCCGAGGGCCGCGCGTTTCGGGGGGCAGCGCCAGGGGGGGACGGGCACGAGGGGGGAGTGCGTCGACCCCGACCGCCCACGGATCGCCGGCAGGGGCCCGATGGCCCCAACCTGCACAGGAAGGTGCGGGTTCACTATCGGGGGCCCATCGCCGATCCATCGGCGAGGTATCGCCGATTCCAGGTCGATGCATCCCCCCCTTATGCCAGTCCCCTCCCTATCGTTGCCCCTCAGCGTTGGGGCTGGGGAGGGGCTGTGGTTCCCGGGCCGCTCCTCTCAGATCTAGGGTCAAGTCGGGCACGTCCCTCCTCAGGAGGGAGATTCCAGAACAGTACAAACATGGTCGGGGGACCATGTTTCTAGTATTTTGTGACAGCTTGTTGAACATTTTATGGGTATCTTTTCAAGGTGTTCCTCCAAAATACGCCTGTAGGAGGACATGCCCGACCTGAATCTATCAGGAGAGGAAAAAGCACAGACACAGTTAGTCGTCGATCCCCAGGAAAATATGCGACAATATGGGAAATGGGGGGGGAAGACAAAAACCCAGAAAATATGAGATGAGAAAATATGGGGGATCCTTTTATTTGTATGTATTTATTTGCGTGTCCCAGGGCCCCTTCCATCTAAGGTGCGGAGCTCGTGTGTGGCCCAGGCTCGATGTGGCCACAAGAACGCCCCCTCGTGCCTTAGGCAGCGTTCCCGATGGCAGCACGAGGGCAGCATGTCGTCCTTACAGGGGAGGCCTATGCCAAGAGACACCCTGCTTGCCTGCAGGGTGCCCTGGGTTTTCTGGGTTTCGACGGTTTTAGCTTGTGGAAAGCGTGACGTTCCCACACGAAACATCCATGCACGTCCTGGGGTCTCAGGGTTGGCTTTCTTGTGGAAGGTTTCATGTGGACTGGCCTCCACTGTACAAGGGAGATGTGCAATTACGCAATAAGCCCAGGTGCGCCTTCACGTATGTTCGTTTGCCCAACACCCTGCTTGCCTGCAGGGTGCCCTGGGTTTCTTCGGTTTCGACGGTTTCGCGATGGAAGGCGCGACGCTCCCACCTCAGAAGCCAATGAACGTCTTGGGGTCTCAGGGTTGGGTTTCTCGTGGAAGGTCTCTTGTGGTCCAGCCCTTACTGTATTTCGTCCTTACGAGCCGCCTCGAATTACCCGGAAACTTGGTGAGTGCCACTGGAGCCCGCCCATGGGGTCCCGCAAGGTTTCCGTAGTCGTGTTGGCTCAAGCCGGCAGGCGTCGCGGTTTCAGCCAGCCGCACGTTCATAATCACCCACCACCTACACTCCACTTTCCTAACATGATGCGCTTGGCGTGGATTGCTGGACTCGTCGCAGCTGGCGATGCTCTGCAGACCAGTGACGAGCCGGTGGCCCTTCACGGAGGCCGTGCGATGACCGGCAGCGCGTCCGCTCTTGACCCGGAGCTGACCAACATCGCAGGCGAGAAGTTCCACGTCACCACTCCAGGAGAGTTCGTCATGATCGGGATGCCCTCGACCTGCAACCCAGAAGTTCCAGACGCGTGCGATCTGATCTTCAAAGCAAATTTTGACAAGCTGGAGAACGACAGCGATTGCAATGACCTGATGATTCGCAATGTGTCAATCCAGGGTACAAAGCTCGCCAGTGGGGCGGCTGGCGTGACGAACGTGGAGTTTTCTATCCTCAGCGACGTCGGCAATTCCTCAGACGCTCTGGGATTCCAAATCAACGGCGATTACAAGACCCCAGAGGAATTCTCAAGCCAGTTGGCCTATTGCACCGTCTCCCAGCAAAGGGGGTATTTCCAGTATCCCACCAAGAGGACCTATCGTTTTCGCACAACAACCTACAATGTGGAATGCGGCCTGGACTTTGGGAACCACGAGCTCAAGCTGCACTTCAGCACCGTTTGGCGGGGAACCTCCGTCGACACCGGCTTGCCCGTGTATGCGAACGACATTTCGTTCAGCATCTCGAGTGTGGGAACAGACGCGATTGGTCTTCTGGGCACGGACGACAACTCGGCTGTGACGGTGGCGGTTGCAGGGTGCAACAAGAAGCAGCCCGTGAGCGGGCCTTACCAGGTGAGGCATGGGCCGAAGTTCCCCAAGCGCCACCACTGGCGCTGAGAGTTCGGATGCCAGGCTTCGCGCCTGCCGCAGGGAGCGCCCTGTCAACGGGTGGCGTGAAGAGACTGCTTTGAAGCGCAGCAGGATCAAAATGTCCCGGAAGGTCCCGCCGTCACGCTCCCGCCCGTAGGTCGGAAGAGGACAAGGTACCCTTACTGCTAGATTTCGCCCGTCTTCCTCCTTTTTGGGCCTCCTGGGAGGCCCTCGTCGCCACCGCTGGATTCGCCTTGGAGTCCTGGTCAGAACGCGCCCCGGGAGAAGTCCGGAGAGTAGCGGAATCGTTTTTTTAAGGTTACCCCAAGAAGGTCTTGCCTTCACGGTGCCGCCCGTAGGGCAGGGCTCATTTCGAATCTCCCGCTTCGATTCGATTCGATTCTGATGGCTTCCGATTCCGATTCGGTTCGCTGTCGGATTCCGATGTGGGCTCCGATTTCTCAATGGAGGCCTGCTGGCCTGCCGCTGTCTGCCGCTTCGGCTCTTCCCGGCCTGGCCGCCGATTCCCGCCGATGCGGTGCACGTCGATCGCCGATGCGGCTGGTCGGCTCGATTTCCGGGCCTCTCCCGCTGGAGGGTGCGCACCCGCCGTAAGCTTGAGTTGGGCCTGTCCCCCTACAGGGGGATTTTCGACGAAAAATAAAACATATCCCCCAAAATAGTATAAAAATAGTCCAAACATAGTCCGGGGACTATTTTTGCCGTATTTTTTTTTTGATCATTTTGGAGTATTTTTTGACGATTGTTTACTTTCCGTCGAAAATCCCCCTGTAGGGGGACACGTCCGACCTACCCGTAAGCTATGGAGCGCACGGGAGGCCTGCCCGAGGGGGTGCTGGCCAGGCGGCGCCGCACACGGCGGGGGCCGCGCACCGAGAAGTGGGCTGCGCTTCCGTCGGGGTAAGCGTCAGGAGGGGAAAATCACACACACACACAGAGACACAATTCCTCGTCGATTCCCAGGAAGATGTGCGACGATATGGGAAGTGGGGGGGAAGACGAACACCCATGGTGTCTATTCATCTGTGTGTCGGAGGTGGACAGACCTCCTACCCTGACACGTCGATTCAGGAATTGGCCGTTTTCGGCTCGCGAGAGGGCGTCGCGGCCGTCATTTTTGCGGGCCTAGGTCAGTCGGTTTCGGTCCCAGGCCATTTTCACTACGGGGAGGTCTACTAAAGGGAGGTTTGTCCACCGCCGAGTGTGCCCCAGGGCCCCTTCAAACATGTCCGGGGGTTTCTTCGCTCCGCGCGCTGCGCGAGGACTTCCCGCGGCCGTGGAGGCCGCTCCTGCGTTCAGGGTTTTATGCCCCCCCCCTCCCTATGGGAGTCCCAAGAATGTACACCACCACCACGTCGATTCCTCCTCCCTCCTCTACCCTCTTCACTCTCTCCTCTTTTCCTGGGAGAGGGAGGGGGTGAGGGAGGTGGTGGTGGTGTACATTTTTGGACCCCCCACCTCAGTTGCATCTTTCCTGTGGGCTTCCAGGGTTGGCTGCAGCCGGGGGGGCGCCGCGCCGTGGAGCGGGGGAGCCCAGAGCCAGCGACGACCGAGAGTGGGGGCCCACGCCAAGGAACGCCCCGCGTGCCTCCAGTTACCAGCCTCGAGCTTATCCCTATCCCTAAGATTGACACGCCAAAAGGCGATGACAATCTTAGGGATGCGCCTTCAAACAATAAGGGACTCCCTAAGATTGGCATTGTGATGAGGAGATGCCCAGCATAGGGATAGGGATATGTTCCAGGCTGGTAATCCAGGGTGCCCTGGGTTTCCTGGGTTTCGACGGTCTTGCCGTGGAGCGCGTGACCTTCTCGCTCGAAAAATCAAGGGACCTCCTGGATTCTCAGGGTTGGCTTTCTCGCGGAGGGTCTCCTGTGGACTGGCCTCCACTGCACAATGGGGATGTGCAATTACGCAACAACCCCAAGTGCGCCTTCACGTGTGTCCGTCCCGTGCGCGCCATCTCCAACACATCCACGACCTCGACCAGCGCACCTCGCCTCAACGTGCCTGGCGCGGTGACAGGCGGCAGCGCCAAGCACTGGTGTGGTCCGCGAAACCACGCGAGGGCGACCCAGCACACCGATGGGCGTGGTCAGGTGCTCGGCTTAGCAACGAAGGGGCCTGCACACGAGGCTTCGACAGCCACAGCATCGGCACGGCTCTCGAAGCACACCGCACGGGCCGCCCAGCGGCAGGCGCTCCACGCATGGAGCCCCCCCACCCCCCCGACGGCGCACGCCCACATCGCGCCAGCCTGGGGCGTGTCCTGCCACCCGACGCCGGGCCACCAGACGTCCTGGGGTCTCAGGGCCGGGTTGCTCGTGGACGGCTTCTTGTGGGCCGGCCTCCGCTCTGCTCGGTGCCTCGCGGCGCGGCGGCGGAGCCCACACGATGAGCAGCGGGAAGCCGACCCCAGCCCCCGCGACCATCGATCTTGTAGGCCAGCGTTCTGCAGCTGTGGCGGAGGCGTGCAGGTGCAGGCGCCCTCTTTCAGCGAGGCCGTTGCCGTGCGCTTGGCCCACAGTTCCTCCTGTGGGGGGAAGCAGGGGTCGCTTTCCATGGCGCTCAGTCATGACGTGCACGTGCCGAGGGCGGCCGCGCTCGCGGGCCCTGTGCTGGCCCCTCCTGCCAATCTGCCCCCCCGCCCCACCGAGGCCGGCCGTGCCCCACCCTGCGCCCGCGCACGCGCGCGGGGGCTCCGGGCCATCTTTGGAGTCGGGCGTATCCCTCTGCAGGAGGGAGGTTCGAGCATGCTCAACAAAATAGTCGGGGGACGTTTTTATCTTCTCTGTGTCGATTCTTCTTGTGTCATTTTCGAGTTTTCCTGCAGAGTCCGCCTGTGGGAGAGCATGCCCGACCTAAGGGTAAGTTGGAGAGTTTCAAACGCGTCATTCTGGATGATCATCAAGGCGAGGACGCCGAGAGGCCCCATAGATTGCCATTCGGGTTCAAGCCTCTCTGATTCATACGGTCCTTCGGGGGTCCTGCCGCAGTGGCACCGCTGCTATGGGGGCATGCGTAAGCACGCCGATGGGGCTTGGCCCAGAGAACGTGTCTATCGCTTCCGCACCCGGACCAGACGGTGTGTCGCGATACTACGATGCCGAGCCCATCTTCGAGGCGCTGGCGAAGGACATAGGCGGGCACCATCCTGTGCGCCTTGTCCGCATGTCTTGGTTGCTCCAGCAGGCTGGCGGCAGGTTGCGGAAGAGGCAGGAGTGCCCAGAGGAGGCCTTCCTGAGCGGCGAGGAGCTTCGCGCAGTCTGGCAGGCCGGTGGTTGCGGTGGCCGGGATCGTGCATTGCCTATTGTCACTATTTCTTTCTGCTGGGACACAGCGGAAGACCCTGATCCAAGCGGCATTCAGCTCAACCAAGTCTGCGAGGCATTGAAGAAACAGCAGCGGGCTTACCAGCTGCCAGACCGATCATTCAAAGGCTTCAAGGAGATAGGGGTGTTCTGGGACTTCCCTTCCCTGCTGCAGGGCGACCCGGTGAAGAAGGAAGCGAGGAAGCAGGAGCTGCTGGCTCAGGCCATGTCGGAAGAGGAGGCCGAGAAAGAAAGTTGGAAAGCGTTCCGCACCGCGGACGAAGAGGCAGCGTTCAAGTACGCGCTAACGGAGACCATGGATCTCTGGTATTCTCACTCTTCCACAACGGTGGTGCTGCTCACGCAGCACCCGAGCGAGCGCGGCAGCACCCGCCCGTTCGGTTACGACGTCTCCGGCTGGCCCACCTTCGAGCGGTGCTCTTCGGAGCTGATAAAGAAGGGCAGGCGATGGGATGCGCAGTGGCCTGCCGTGACTGACCTCGGCCAGGGCTCAGCGGTAGCAGCGCAGCGCAAATGGCCCGTCGGGCCAGATGACTTCGACAAGCTCGTGGAGTCGAAGACATTCACAAATGGCTCAGACTTTCGCGTTGTGAAGATGGTTTACCGCAAGCAGAGCGAGGCCATGCTCGGCAGCATCCTCGAAATGGACTTCGGCAACAGCGGCATGTCGCCGATGATTCTACAGGCTTACGCCACATCCGCCGACCCCCCATCATCATCATCCTCCTCCTCCTCGTCGTCGTCGTCAGCAGCAGCATCAGCATCAGCATCAGCATCAGCATCAGCATCAGCATCAGCATCAGCATCAGCATCAGCATCAGCATCATCATCAACATCATCGTCATCATTATCATCATTCTCATCGTCATCATCGTCATCATCACCACCATCATCATCACCAGCACTACCAGCATCGTCATCATCATCATCATTACCATCGCCATCATCATCGTCATCATCGTCATCATCATTGTCACCATTATCGCCATCATCATCATCACCACCATTATCATCATCATTGCCATTGTCATTAGTATTGTCATTCTCACAACCATCATTAGCACCATGCTCAACGCTGTCGTCGTCTTCATCATGATCAGCATCATCATTACCATCATGTTCACCACCAGCAACATTATTATCAGCATCATCATCTTCATACGGCTAATCATCATCACCATCACCATCATAAGCATCGTCACCATCACAACCGTCAGCACCAACATCATCATCACCATCATCACCATCACCATCACCATCACCATCATCATCATCATCACCATCATCATCATCCTCACCGTCAACATCATCATCGTCATCATCATCATCATCATCATCATCATCATCATCATCATCATCATTATCATCGTCATCGTCATCGTCTCATCGCCATCGTCATCGTCATCGCCATCGTCATCGTTATCGTTATCGTCGTCGTCGTCGTCGTCGTCGTTGTTCGAACTGGGGCGGGGGAGCGCTGTTTCTGGCAGAACATCTGAGCAGGAACGGGCGATCCACTGTCGAGACTGTCGAGACTACATAGGGGCAGGGCCCCCTTCTCCGAAGAGTTCAGCTAGGCACGCAGCAGGCCCACCAGGGTCTAACATCTCACTCCTCGGAGCCAGGGACCCCCAACGAGCCACCACATCCGAGTGGGACCTGCAGCCGTGCGCCTGGGCCGCCGCCCATTCCTGGGCGCCTGGGGCCCTGGTGCCATATCTACCAGTTGGGATGCAACTCCTGGGAGATCAAGTTCTGATTTCGCACTGGTCCGAAGCCCGGCTTCATCCCGCTTGATCCCGCTTAATCCCGCTTAGTCCCGCTGAATCCTGCACCGCTTAGTCCCGCTTGATCCCGCGTAATCCCGCTCCATCCCGCTGAATCCGGCTTGATCCCGCTTGATCCGAGGCCCGCTCCGGCGCAATAGCTCCCAAATGGGGCTTCATCCTCCTTCGTCTTTCCGACGAAAGCCTCCCAGTAGTGGCCTCCTAATACCAGCGGGGGCCGCCTGCTCAACCCGCGTGCCCGCCTCCTCCCGCGCGCCTGCCACGAGGGACGGGCAGCGAGGCGTCCAGCGCTCTTTTGACCCTGTGTCGGCTGGCGGGCCTCGCGTCGCTCGGCATCGCTCGGGCGTGTGCATGCTTCCCTCGGCGGGGACAATCGAGGAGCATCCTTGATCATTTTCGCAGGCCTAGAGGTTGACACCAAGACCAGTTTCGGTGGTGTGCCCCGACCGAGGGCAGAAGATCCCGATCTTGGTGATGGTGGTAATATTCTGGCTTCCAAGGTGACCGAAATATTACCACCAACACCGAAATCTAGGATCATCGTTCCCCTGTGGAGGCAACCCCCTGTCTTCTTGGTGTTGGTGCCCATTTCCAGGCCTCCAACATTTTTGCGAAGAAGCCACGCACGAAGCCACGCACGAAGCCGCAGAAAGCACAGGGAATGGACGTCCGAGCGATGGCGAGCTCGGCGCAGGCGGGAGCGCTGAGAGCGCAGCCCCGCAGAGCGAGTCCCGGGGCGCACGCCGTCCAAACCCTTCCCTTGACCGAGCGTCGTTGCGCGCCGAGGCTCCGCAGGACTTGCAAAAGAGGAGATCCGATTCGGGCCTCGCCCCAAGGTCAAAAAGGGGCCAGGGAGGCATGCGCCGCCGAATGTCTACTGAACACCGGGGGTGTCCGCACTAGCAGGAGGCGCTCGATCCTACCCGTCGAGCGCCGTCTGCCTGGGCACGTGGCTGAGGTGGGCCACTCCGAAGGCGCCCGCAATGAGTTCACCATCTTGGTCAATCTGGACATTGGGCCAGCCGGCCATAGAGAACCCGGAGATGCGAGGGGGAAACGCACTCCCGTCAACGATAGTTTTTCCAAAGATTTTCTATCCTGCAGGGGTACTTATCCAGATGAGCTGGTCCTGCAACCTTGCCTCCTGCACAGGAAAGCACCTGGCGGGAGACGGGGGGCGACGCCGACTGAACCACTCCTTCTGGGCAGGACTCTTCTCGAGGATGATTTGCGCAGCTTGCCGCGCACGTGGCGGGCATTCGTCGCTTCTGCGCGCTTCGATGCAAGGGCGCTCGTGGAAACAATGAACGCACATTGGGCAAGGGTGCTTGGCCCTCCACGCGCCGGGCGCCCGCCGCGCTGTGCCTTGATGTGCCTGGGGAGTCGCTTCTGAGGCCAGTGAGAACCACCAATTGGACTCCTGATGATGGCCTTGTGCTGAGGCGCCCAGGTGTCACTGGCCGCCAGAAGATGACCTAAGGGACCCCAGCGAAGAGCCGAGACCCACCCGCCCTCCACCCTCCCAAGGGCCTGGACTGTAGACGCGAGTGAGGTGGCTTCCCGCACTCTGGAAGCGATGAAGCCAGGTGTGCGTTCCAGCATGGAGTACTCAGCTCCATGAAACAACATGGGAATGGCAGGCGGCATGCTGATGCCTGTCCTGGTCATGCAAATCAGCACAACCTGTCCTGGGCCATCGCACTGAGCCCACGGCTTGGCTCTGCCGAAGAGGTCCCGACCCGCTCTTCCCAACGCGTCTGCGTGGGGCCGCGCCCAGGAAGCTTGGGCAAAGTTGAGAGCGACCACTGTTTGGCCACCTCGACAGCACGCGCAACCCAGAGGTTCCTGACGGCGCCCCACTAGGGGAGGCCCTGGGCCCGGGGCCCACAGGAGGTGCCGGCGGGGGGGCGCCCCTCCGCGCGGAGGGCAGGCGCTCGCAGCCCATGCAGCTCGTGATCCGAGGGCCCCGCAGCCGCGCCCCCCCGCGCCCCCGCAGCCGGCCCCGGCGGCGCTGAGCTGCCGACCTCGGCCCTGGCCGTGCGCTTGTCCTGCGCCCCCAGCTCCGCGGGCCGCGCCGCCGCGGGGCCCCCGCGCCCGGGCGGGGCGGGGGGTCCGTGGTCGAGGAAGGCAGGGAGGGGGGGGGCGAGGAGTGGGGGGAGAGGCGGAGGGGGAGAGGAGCGCCTGCCGCGGCTGGGGGCCCAGGGGCAAGGGGGGTGCGGGGTCTTCCGTCGCTGGTCGATCTTGGGGGGCTGTCCATCGAGTTCGGTTCCCTGAGACCCTCTTCGGGCTGTCAGTCCGTTGGGTTTTACATTGCCTGCGGCCAACTTCGCCATGGTGCTTGGGTGGTGGATGAGAGGGCTCTGGAGTGTTCGTTGGGATCTCGTGGCGGGTTTCTCGGAGTCCTATTTTAGTCAGGTTTGAAGCCTGATGGGCCGCCTGGAAGCCTCTCGAGGATATTGGGGTCTCCTGGGACCCATTCGTGTCGGAAGGCTCGAATGTCAGGTTCATGCTCCCCCTCCAGAGTCCCTCGTGGGGCCATCTTGGGAGCATTTGGGCCGTCGTGGGCGTCTCTCGGCCGCCTCCTGGACCGTCTCGGGCCCCCCTTCGGGTTTTTTCGGCCGCCTTGGAGCGTCGGTGCGCTGAGAGATCGAGACAGCCAACTACCTTCAACAAGACCAATGATCAATGATTTTGGCATCTCGGGGCGCTCTCGGGAGGTCTCTTGGAGGCTTCATGGGGCGACTTGGAGGCGTCTTCGGCCGTCTGGAGGCCATCTTGGGCGTCTTGTAGCGGTCTTTCGGCGGCTTGGGGCCGTTTTGGACCGTGTTGGGAACCTCGTGGGGTCCTCTTGGCGCATGTTCCTTCTATTCTCGTGTGATGCGTTCGTCCTGGGGTCGTGCCGGGCGGGGTGGGGTGGGGGCGGAATTCCCGGTCTGGTGTGCACGTGTGAGTGTGTGTGTGTGTGCGTATTGGTGTGTGTGATTGTGTGTGTCAGTGTGCGTGTGCGTGTGCGTGTGCGTGTGCGTGTGTGTGTGTGTGTGTGTGTGTGTGTGTGTGTTCCGAAGGGCGCGGCTCGTGCGTCGCGGTTGGACCGGTGGATGCCGTGCAGGGGCAGGAGGCGGACTTCGTCATCGCCGCAGCGGCCGGTCCAAGGTCGGAGCCCAAGTGATGTATCTTTCATTTGTTTTTTCGGGTTGACGGTCGTAGACGTTGAGTTGAATAGTTATCTGGCGCGCTCTTCGCATCGCTGCCTGCTGCCTCCTTGGAACGTGTCAACCAAGCGAGCCAGGCGCACGTGGCCGTCGCAAGATGCTGCCGGCCTCCTTGAGAGACGTGCGCGCTGTAGATGTGTTTCATGTATTGACTCGGCATCGCTCGGACGTGTGCACCTTTCCTTCGGCGAGGACAGTCGAGGAGCATCCTTGATCATTTGGCGAAAACGCCACGCACGAAACCGAAAAAACAACATGAGGAATGGAGGGCCGAGCGATGGCGAGTTGATGCGGGCGACGCGGTGCGCGGTGCATCGGCCTCCCGGATGGTTCGAGCGGCCCCCGAGCAGACATCGAGGCCGCATTTGCCCCTATAATCGCGGCTAGATCCCGCGGAAGCAGCGCGTCTTTCCAGGTTGCCCGGCAATGTCGACGGGGACCTTCATACCCGAACGAACGTACAGTCGGGGGGTTGACCTAAGAAATCCTACATAAGGAGCGAGGCCCCTTTGTTCCATAAGTGAAACTTCGATTCCCCATCGAAAACCAAAGGACAACCTAAAGCAAGCTGCCAAACAATTGAGGAACGCGGAGCCCCTCCCCAACGAAAAGGGTTCCTTGTTCAGCGCCCCGACTGTATGCACCGTTATTCTCCGCGGACCTCAGGCGCAGGGCTGCGCGCGCCGCGTCGCGGATCGGCGCGCGCGGTAACGCGAGGGCGCGGCCCTGCGTCGATCGGCCCGCCGCCTCAGGGCGCGCGCAGTGTCCGCTTTGGAACCCCCGCCAGGCCGGATCGGTGACATGGGAGATTTCGTTGATTTGGGTGGGCCGAAACCGCAGAATGCTTCAGTTTGCCAGTCGGGTCTGGGGGGTTGCGTCCCTGTACGGGGCGGATGCGAGTGGTTCCTTGCGGGCTTCTGCGGGGGGCTCGTTCTAGGGCGTATCGGGGCTCTTTTGGGGCCTGTCGCGCTTTTCGCAGTGTGGATGTTCCTGGAGACGTCGCGGCGACGCATTGGGAATCTCTGGGTTTCACCTGGCGCCCAGGGCGGTGTTTCGGCGCATTCAGGCTGACGTGGGGCCCCCTCGCAGTCACCGGCCGCCCGGAGAGCGCCATTGGCGCGTGGAGGATTTCTTTCAGGCGACGGGCCTCGGTGTCCAAGTGTCGCGCGACGCCGTGCTGGGCGGTCCTTCAATTTGCACAAGCTCGGTTGATTCGCGCATTTGGCGTCGCGTCGCGCAGATGTCGGCCGCGTGGTGATCAGTGAGGATTTGGGCATGACTGCCGGTAAATCAAAATCTACGGGCCGACCGACGAAAAACGATGTTGTTTGTCCCTGTCAGGACGGCCGCGACGGTGGATTTTTGTACGATCCTCGGCGCCAGAACGTGTTTTTTTTGAGGGCGAGAGCCGGCCTCCTCATCATCACCAATCTGGACCGCTGGCCCGCCGCTTGGATGGCGGAGCTTCCCGATCATCTGGCCTGTATCGCGCGAGGCCGAAGCTCGCGGTCATTCTTCAGGCGTGGAACGTTCTGGTGATCGCTGCAGATATCAACTCCAGCAAACTCAACAAGTGGCTACCCATCGACGGCGCGGAGGTCGAAATCCAGGCGCAGAGAGTTCGCCGCGCCAAATGTTCTAATCTCAGTAAGCTGCGATCCAGGCGTGCAGACGCCATCCAGGCTCGTAAATCACGGACATGGTTACGGTTGGCCTTCCCTCAGGTAATTACTGACAAGAGCCAGCTTTTTGAAACGCTGCGGCAGGTGGCCATGACGTTGGTCAGCTGTCCTGCTTTCCCTCTGGCCTCGGCATGCACTGCCGCAATCCATCCGCGCCGAGACGCACGGGGCGATCTACAAGTGCCTGGCGACTATGACTGGAAGGAGTGGCCCAACCATGGGGCAATCATGAACGGGTGGTCTCGTTGCGCTGGCAAGAACTACGCGGTGGTCATGGCGATCATCCAGCAGCCCCTGCTTGACCAGCCCATGCTGTGGCAGGGGTGTCATGGTTATCCCAGACAAGGTCATGGCGCACAAGCTTGCGCATGCTGGACCTGGCGGACGGGTCATCGTTCCCCGCGGCACCAGGAGGCATTTCCCCTGCTTTATCGATGCCCGTATCGTCGTGCGCAGTCGCCACAGGAACGTCGCGCCTATGGGCGTGCCTCGGCGGATGGCCCAGGTGGATGGCCGCGACCCCGACGGGATGTGCGCCTTCGTGTGCGCCGCGTGCTTTCGGGGGCGGTTGTGGATTTGCGAACCACGCGCCATGGCGTGCCGCGCGCGGGCGCGTTCAACATCGGGAACGTCGTTGAGGCTTTCCTTGCTTTAGTTTCCCCAAATGGATCATTGCCCTAGAGCTCCCAGCAATGACATGATAGGCCGGCAGGAATTCCGGCCACCGATTGGACTGCCCCCTGCGTCCGTGTTCAAATGCTCTCTGGCTTGAGCGAGCAATCCGGCTCGCGCGGGAGTCCGGGGTTGATCCCGCGGGATGGGGGCCCATGGGGCGCGCCCTAGAGGGGCGGCATTTTTTTTTTTTTTTTTTTTTTTTTTTTGCGCGGCCGAGGTTGTTCAGGACAACGTCGCGTGGCTCGCCCCATGCGGGCGCCGCGTGCTGGACGTCGAGTTCGTGGGCCAATGCCAGTTGCGCAAGCTCCGCACCACCAAGGTTGGGGACGAGTGCGGCCTCGGCAACGCAGACGCACCCCTCGGGGACCTTTTTTAGGCAGCCGCTGAACGTCTCGGCATGCGGTGAAGTGCGGCCGCTGCGTTGAGACAGCGACAAACTCGGCGCGGCGTCTCCTGTGAAATCTGGAGACTAACCCGCCCCTGAAGTTCGGCGGCGAATGCGAGCTGGCGGCTGAGGTCATTGCAAGCTTGCGGCGGCAGCCCATATCTCAGGACGCGTGGGTCCGGCGCGCAGCTGCTCGGGCTCATCCCAAGATCATCGCGGTGGGAGGTGGGTAACAGAGCAGATGCAGTGCGAATCGTCGAGGCAGGTTACGCGGGCGAGGCCGCGATGGGAGCTTGCGCAGCCGACCTGGGCGCGCTGGCCGTCCACTGGCAGGAGGGCGTCAGCGACGTTGCCCTTCCAGGACCAACGGTGCTTCCCGCTCTGTGCGACGCCTCGATTTTCCCGCGGGTCGAAAGTTGCGCGCCGCGCGTGCACGACATGCGCTGTGGCGATCCGCGCCCTTGGAACAATGCCAGTCACCAAGATTAAACGCGAAGGAGTGTGTCGTGTGTCCAGATTCCAAGCGCAGGCATGGATCGAAGAAAGTACGGGTCGCGTTTGAGCGCCCCGTGTACTTATGCGGAATGCGCCCCGTGGACGAACTGGGAGAATTGGCGCCGGCATATCTGTCGGTGCACAAGTTCTTCGACGCTGGCGCGTGGGACAGGCGGCCCATCCCCGCCGCGAGGGGGGGCTCGCGGCGGCTGCCAGCGACGCGCGCCAGGCGACTCTAACAGCATCAGGTGTTGAGAAGTTTCGCGAAGCAGCGCGCCAGAGAGAGGGAAGGGCGGCGAAGGGGGCCCAGAGTTGGTGGCGCAGTTGACAGCAGGCGAGGACCGCGGGGTGAGTAGCCCGAGCGCGGGGCAGAGAAGACGACGGGACTGGCCGTTATTTTTTTTCTTTTCGAGCCGTCGCGCTGCGGGGCGACTCGGACTGAGGGGTGCGGCAGATGCGCGATATCCGCCAGCCGTGTGGGTCGCGGGCGAGGTGCGTTCAGGATTGCGCGGGCGTCGTGGACGCGCGACGCGACGCAGATGAAGACCGTGTGAAACACGAAGACGAGCGGTGCATTGACGAAGAATTTGGCCCCCGAAGCGTTGACGCAGCAATGGTGCGAACGACGCGCCTCGGCGGTGTGCCCATGGAACAAGGGGACAGGAGCGCGAACATTGCCATGGAACTTGGAGAGGGAAGGAGTCGGGAAGCGACGGCCAGGGGCGACGCCGCGCGGGGCGAGGGAGTGCGGCGGAAGAGCGGGAATAGACAGAGGCCTGCAATGGAGGGGTCGTTGACTTGAGATGACGAAGCAGCGAACGCATGCCGCGAATTGTGGCTGGGGCTTCGAGGGCGCGCGAAGCAAGCGCGGCCGGGGGTGCGGAGGGCGACCCGGGTGCGACGGGCGAGAAAACGACGGCGTCGGTCGCGCGGACATGGAGGGCAGGTCTCGCGGCGGGAGCTATTAATGCGGGGCGGCGGAGCGTCGTGAAAAGAAAACGGCCGATCGCTTGCTTGCGCGGGAATTCGCTTAGCCAGCCTGAGAGAAACGTGCTAGGTTGGCAGGTGCAGAGAATGAACCCGCGCTGCGGGTTCTGCGCGGTGGGCCGGGGGCGGGGAAGGGCTTCGTCGCGGGCGAGATTCGCGCAGTTTTCTTCGAGCAGGCCGCGGGCTGGGCGCGCGGGTGGCAGCCCTCCAACCGCCGAACGCCTCAGCGCTGGGCGGGGGCGCAATCCACGGCGCGCTCGGCATGGGCGTAGACAACTCGAAGGGGCAGAGCGACGACGAGAACGGTGAGGCGGACTAGAAGAAGACGAGTCAGGAAGAGGCAGCTCAGCGAATGTCGCAGTGGAAGTGGCTGAGCAAAGACGGGGTCAGCATGGCGAGCGTGAGCTTCTTGGCTGAGCTCGATTCGCACTTGCGGTCGGGCATGTCAGCTGCGATTGCGACGGTGGCGGGGGCGAGCGGCGTGGGCGGGCCATTCGGGGGCGTTGATGATGTTGTTATGCGGGGTCTTCAATCGTCGCGGGCCGCCCTCTGGAGCCGCCGTCGATGCGTTGCCCACGCTGCGCTTGAAGAGGGCGAGGAAGTGCGCGCCTGGGGCCGCGGGGGATCGCGGGCAGCGCATCTTCCAGGGCGGCTGGAGGCGACGGGTCGGGTCAGGAGATGAAGGGGCTGACAGAGCGCAAGCGCGTGGAAGGCCAGGGCGGGTGCAGGGCGTTCCGACGATGAGTTTCGACGAGTTCGACGAGGGGCGTTGCTTGCGCGAGTTTCGACGAGGGGCGTTCCCTGAGCGCGCGCGTAGCTGTTGCGCGCGGCATGCCAACGGGCGCGCTGGGGTTGCGGGCGAACGGCGCGCCGCAGCGCGGATGCGCACGCTGTCCGGAAGACGCAGAGACGATGGGGACATATGACGAGCTGGAGTGGGCGGCGCGCAACAGTGAGCGAGAGGAGAGAAAACCCGCGGCGACGTCGCCGGGCGACGCGCGTTCTCGGGGGGAGATGCGCAGTGGGCGAAGTGGCGAGAAGAGCAGCTGCGTTGGGTCGCGGCAAGAAAGCGCGCGCCATGGAAGGGAACGGAGGCGGCCGCGCACGGTGGGGGACAAAGTGGCTGGGGCACCACGACATGGAGTGCGCGGGCTTGCTGGGGTGGCCCCCGCTCGCGAAGGACATGCCGGTTGCTCTGGGCGGCCGCCTTGACCGGTCGAAGACGCAGCTTCTGCGGGGCCGCGCAGCAACAATTCGTGGTTGGGTTCTTCGCGAGGGCGAGGTTGTGGTGGATGAGGTCGCGGAGGTATTGCTGCGTTTGTCGAGAGTCATAATGTTGGATTTTCACGAGCAGGCGTGGCGCTATCTGGGCTGGGGGCCGCGCCCGCGCCCCGTCGCCCCGTCGCGACGCTGGCGTCGGCTTTTGAGCGGGCATCGGCGGCGACCAGTGTCGAGAGTGAAGCTCGCAGTTCATCGTCTCGCCGTTGTCGGCAGTCACGGCGCGCCGCGCGCGCGGGCGGGCGGCGGGCGCGGCCGCGGCGGTTTTCGGAGGGGGGCGCGGCGTAAGTGGGGCGTCGGGGCACGCTGCCACTGCGCTGGTGCGACGGCGAAAAAGCTCATTGATCTCCTGGCCTCTCGAGAGGGGGGCTTCCAACGAAGGCGAGATGACTGGCGCGGAAAAGTGGTTGAATTTTCTCCGCGGAGGGGGCGTGGTCTGGGGTAAAGGGGAAGCGGCGCCGATGCTTCGAGACGAGCGCAGGCGGCGCGCGCGGGAGCTATTCGAGACGGCGCCCGCGGAAAATTAGTTCCACAGAAAGGAGAGGCTGGCATTTTGCGCGCGCTCCACGCCGGAGACGACGAGCGGGAGCGAGACATCGCGCGCGGCGTGCGCGGCGCGGGCGACGAACGGTAGGGGGGTACAGGGGCGTTGTTGGACGGCGGGCGCGGGGGCGTCGAGGCGTTCGGCGTCGCGGAGGAGCGCGAGTGCACCCGGGCGAAGCATTGCTGAACATGCGTCGGCAAGAAAGCGCAGGAAAAGTCGCGCATTGGCATTGCGAAGTGGAGAGCAAGCGTGATCCGCGTCCTGTACTCGAATTCGAACGCCCCTGGCTGGCGCTGTTCGAAGGCGTGGCGGAAGTTTCGGAGAAGCAAAGTTGAGCGGGGGGGGCGGGGGCAGGCAGCGTCGGGCATGCGCAGAGGAAAAGGACAACGAGTTATGCGGCGGCGAATTACAAGAGGAAGGCGGATGCATAATCGGGGGGTGGGAAGGAGCAGGTGGAACATCGCCAGAAGAAGAAACGAGTCAGAGTATTGTTAGGGTTTGTGGTTTCCGCGGCATTGCCGCGAAGGGAGCGGCCGATGCGGCAAGACAGCTGGCGCGAGATTTGTCGCGCGCGGCGCGCAGCCTGAAATTCCCGTGGCAGAGCCACTGCAGTGGCGCGCAGTAGACAAGACACTTGACGCGGGGAGGGAACGTAGCGTGCACATATAGTACGGACCCTGGTTTTACGGCGCGCATATGGCAGGGGTATCAGTGCAGCGGCACGTGCAAGAGAAAGTTTCCGAAATCGGCGTTTTACGTAAGACCTGACAATGTCGCGCGGGACCCCCGACATGCAAGGCGTGCGATTGATGCTCATTCGGGCGCCCGCGCCGTGGCCCGTGGAAACAGGACCAAACGGGGACATAACGAGAGGGCAAGCGCAGACGATGAGGAGGGGGGGGGGACATGGGGGGGGGGAAGAGACGGGGGGTGGGGCGGACGCGGAGGCGGTGGGGAACAAGGAGGAGGATGAGGAGGAGGGGTCGAAAGGGGCAGGATCTTGCCTTGGGGCCTTACCTCGGGTTTCTGGGGTCTGTTTAGAACGATGCCGGCACCTCTGAAACGCATGTTCGCACCCTGGAAACGATGTGCATGCTACTCCAGACGTCGTAATAAAAAGGGAGGGGGTCTGGACCCTCCAAGACAAGCCATTTCAGACGTCCCCCGTGGGAAAACCCTCCAAAACATCGTCCCCAGACCCCCCCAGGCCCTCCAAGATAGCCTGGAAGAGACCCTCCCCGAAATGAGACCCCCTCCCTTTTATTACGAAATCTGGAGTACTTGGTTTGGGCCAGAGTCTCAGAGCTGCTTCGTGGGGTCTCCTCGGAGCGCTCTCTGGGGACGATGGGGCAGCGTCCGGGTCCAGAGGGGGTGCTGTCTGGCTGGGATCGTTGTGTCTTCCGCGGCTGCCGTTCGCAGTGTTCACCGTGCGCGCATGGTTATCGAATGAGCTTCGGTCCATCCTACCACCGGCGTCACCCCAACATACTTATACTATATGTGCGTCGCCCCCCCAGGGGCGGCGCGCGCACCGAGAAATCTTATAGTATATGCGTCTTGGCGGGCGCTTTCTGGCCACACCGCTCTGGAAACGATGCACTACAAGATGGGTATACTATATGTTCGGGTGGGACGCGCGCCTCCAAGGAGGACATATAGTATTACCATGTTTCTGTGCGTCCCATACCACCGTGTCTGGCTTGTGGGTCCGAGGCCACTCTGGTGGTTGATAGGCTCTCGTCAGGCTCTGCGGGGGCGTCGTGGAGGCAGATTATGAAATTTTTTTTGGAGGTTCCTGGGAGGGCCGTAGGGACTGTTGGGGCCTCTGTTCGGTTTCCTCTGGGGTTTCCTGGCGCCTTTCCAGGCTGTTCTGGGGTAGCGTGTGGGCGTCTTGGGGCCGAAAGCTGGAAATGTCTGTTCGGGTTCTCACCCTCTGTCGGGGGTGGACAGACCTCCTACCCTGACGCGTCGATTCGCGAATGGGCCGTTTTCGGGTCGCGAGAGGGTGTCGCGGCCGTCATTTTTGCGGGTCCAGGCCCGGCGGTTTCGGTCCCGGGCCGCTTCCACCAAGGAGAGGTTTGCTAACGGGAGGTTTGTCCACCGCCAACTCTGGGTGCCCTCTTGGCGGCGACCTGTGGCCCTCTTGGGCCATCTCGATTGTTTTTGTTTGCCGTTTTTCGGGCGAAGAGAATTATGCACATGCACCGATCCTGGCAAGGCCCATCTTTGACCCAGGATCGGTGCATATGCCTTCCTGGCCAAGGTAGGAGGGCGTATGCACCGATCCTGGGCTCAGGATGGGCCTGGCCAGAATCGGTGCATGTGCATAGTTCTTTTTCCTCTAGTTTTGGGGCCCTTGTGGGCCGTGTTGGAGCGCTGTCGGGGACTTCGTGGGCCGTGCTGCACGCTGCGACATCCCCAGGCAGCGAGATTATTCGGGCTTCTCGGGGGCCTCTTGGAGAGCCTCTTGGAAACGTTTTGGGGCGTCTCGCAGGCATCACGGGCCGTCAGGATGCCATCTTGGGAGTCTTGGGGGGCTCTTCTGGGACCGTCTTGGAGGCCTCTTGGGGCCCTCTCGTCCGTTGTTGGGCCCTCTGCTCCCACCACGTTGCGTTCACCTGGGAATGGTGCCGGCCTCGGGGGGGTGTGAAACGCGCCTTTGGTGTCCCTGGGGGGTGTACGGGGGGAGAGCAACATTTCACACGCCTGGAAACCAACAAGCGGTCGGCGGATTGCTCTGACGCGTCAGGACGCTCTCCAGCTCGCAGGTTGCTTGCAATACTGCGCCAAGATCACGTCTCTACGGCTCAACCGAGTGGGGCTTACAGGCGAGGCGATGCAGGCGCTGTGCCATAGGCTGGACGGGCAGTCGTTTCCGTCGTTGACCGAGTTCGTCCTTCGCGACAATGTCCTCGGGAACGAAGGCGTGGAAGCGCTTGCGTGTGCGGCGACCGCTGGTACCTTCGCGGCCCTCGAACTGCTTGACTTGCGCTCGAACGGTGCCGGCGATGCTGGGGTGGCAGCCTTGGCAGAGTCTGCCTCGCATGGCGCTTTCGCAGACCTGCGGGTTCTCCAGCTGTTCGACAACTTCGTGGGCGATTCGGGCGCGCAGGCACTGGCCTGCGCATTATCAGCTGGCCGCCTCGGCAGACTCCAGGAGCTGGTCCTGACCCGCAATCGTATCCAGGACTCGGGCGCCAGGGCGCTGGTCGACGCGTTCCGGGCCGGACACCTCCGGAAGAGCGGCCCCTTCGAGCTGAACGTGTGCGGCAACATGATCGGTGAGTCCGGCATGCGCGCCCTCGAGGACGCCGGCCTCAGCCTCGATTTTCGCCTGGGGCAGCGACGCCCGTCGACGCCGGCGCCGGCGCCGAGCCCCGCGCCCTGGAGGACGACGGCGCCGCCGCAGGCACCGGCGCCGCCACCGGCACCGGCCGGGGGCGGGCCGAGCCTGCAGGCCCAGGCGGAGGCCGTGCGCCCAGGCGCGGAGGAGGCCCCTGCCGGAGGGCGTCACGCAGGCATCTGCTGCGGGGGATCGTCTGCGGGGTGGGTGCACCCCAGGGCTGATGTGCTCGTCGCACGCGCAAGCGGGGCGTACAGTGCTCGTAGGTCTAAGATTGTGCCAGGGCG
>CAUYUJ010015525.1:165052-223833 GCA_963575745.1 Prorocentrum cordatum | reverse complement strand
GTAGTAGTAGTAGTAGTAGTAGTAGTAGTAGTAGTAGTAGTAGTAGTAGTAGTAGTAGTAGTAGTAGTAGTAGTTAGTAGTTAGTAGTAGTTAGTAGTAGTAGTTAGTAGTAGTAGCAGTAGTAGTAGTAGTAGTAGTAGTAGTAGTAGTGGTAGTAGTAGTAGTAGTCTAGTAGTAGTAGTAGTAGTAGTAGTAGTAGTAGTAGTAGTCGTAGTAGTAGTAGTAGTAGTAGTAGTAGTAGTAGTAGAAGTAGTAGTAGTAGTAGTAGTAGTAGTAGTAGTAGTAGTAGTAGTAGTAGTAGTAGTAGTACTAGTACAGCTTAATACCTACATCCACATCTACAGCTAAGCTAAGCTAAGCTACGCTATGCTATACTATGCTGTGCTATGCTATGCTGCGCTGTGCTAAGCTAAGCTAAGCTAAGCTATTCTACGCTATGCTATGCTATGCTATGCTGCGCTTTGCTTTGTCTTGCTTTGCTGTGCACCCAGCGACAGCAGGCTGTTCAGCACTGCTCGCGGCTCCTGCAAGTGCTGCAGGCTGTTCAGCACTGCTTGCGCTAGGTTCAACACTGCTCGCGACTCCTGCAAGAGCTGCAGGCTGTTCAGCACTGCTTGCGGGGGCTCCGGTCCGGCCATCGAGACTATCTCGGCACCTGTCGCACATTGCTTTTGCTTTGCCTTTCCTTTGCTTTGCTTTTGCTTTTGCTTTGCTTTGCTTTGCGTTGCTTGTGCTTTGCTTTGCTGTTGCTGCTGTTGCTTTGCCTTTGCTTTGATGCTATGCTATGCTATGCTATGCTATGCTATGCTGCGCTATGCTATGCTATGCTATGCTATGCTATGCTGCGCTATGCTGCGCTATGCTGCGCTATGCTATGCTATGCTATGCTAGGGTATGCTATGCTGCGCTATGTTATGCTAGGCTATGGTATGCTATGCTATGCTGCGCTATGCTATGCTATGCTATGCTATGCTATGCTGCGCTATGCTATGCTATGCTATGCTATGCTGCGCTATGCTATGCTATGCTAGGCTATGCTATGATATGCCATGCTGCGATATACTATGTTACGCTATGCCATGCTATGCTGCGCTACGCTATGCTATGCTATGCTATGCTGCGCTATGCTATGCTATACTATGCTATGCTGCACTATGCTATGCTATGCTATGCTATGATATGATATGCTGCGCTGTGCTATGTTAAGCTAAGCTATGATATGTTAGGATATGTCATGCTATGTTGCGCTGTGCTATGCTATGCTATGCTATGATGCGCTATGTTATGTTATGATATGCTATGCTATGCTATGCTATTGCTGCGCTGCGCTAAGCTAAGCTAAGCTGAGCTGATTTAAGCTAAGCTAAGCTAGGCTAGGCTAAGCTAAGCTAAGCTAGGCTAAGCTAAGCTAAGCTAAGCTAGGATAGGCTAAGCTAAGCTAAGCTAAGCTAAGTTAAGTTAAGCTAGGCTAAGCTAATATGAGATAAGCAAAGCTAAGCTAAGGGGGCGCAACTGGGGGAACCGCGGGGCGGATACTGGGGGAACCGCCCGGGGCGGGGACCACTGCCCCTTTAAGCTCAGAGAGTAAGAACCCTTCTAGGCAGAGCCTAGGTAGGGAATTATGATGCTCCAACCTACTTTAGCCTTGATCACCGGGAAGAATTTCGAGCGCCCCAAACAAGTACCGAAACTCAAGGGTTTTCACGTGTCGGGCCCTGAGAGACACCCACCCGACACTGTTTCGACACTGCTTCGACACTCCTTTGACACTTTTCCGGGTGCTCGACATGATTTCTGGGATGTGGTCCCTATGTAGGATGGGAACAACGTAACAGTCGTCGTTGATTCGACGAACGCATCAGTTCTGGGAGGAGTCGATCTCGTAGTCGATGCGCTGCTCGAAGGCAGGGTGCTGCGGATCCCAGGCCGTGGCGAGGTCGCTCTGCGCGTGGCCGTCGGCACGACCGTGGCCGACGCGAAGCAGGCCCGGCGGCGGGCGGGGGGGGAGGCAAGGATTACGTCGGGCCTGTCCCTCTACAGGGGGATTTTCGACGGAAAATAAAACACCCCCCAAAAATCATCAAAAAGGGTAAAAACATACTAAAAGAATAGTCCCCATATGATTTTTGGATTATTTTTTATTTATTTTCTATTTGTTGTTTATTTTTGAAGTATTTTTTATTTCTCGTCGAAAATCCCCCTGTAGGGGGACACTCCCGACTGAAGCCTCGGAGAGGGCGGCGGGGCCTCTCGGAAGCCCTCCAGCCTTCCGAGCAGTCTTCTGCGTCCTGCGGGGAGGCTCCGAGCACTCCTCGGACGGCCCGGGGGGCCTCCCGAGCCTTCCGATCGGAGGGCACCAACTACACACCAACACCGATCCTGGCCGAGGATCACCCTGGGCCCAGGATCGGTGCATCTGCCTTCTTGCCCAGGGCAGGAGGGCGCATGCACCGATCCTGGGCCCAGGGTGATCCTGGCCAGGATCGGTGTTGGTGTATACTTGGTGCCTTCCTATCCGAGGAGGCCCGCCCCTTCTCGCCCTCCCCCTTCGGCGCGCCGCCGGCAGGTGGCGCTGCGGCACTTGGCAGGAGCGGAGGGTCCAGACCCGGAGGTGAGCACCGCGTCTCTGGGGCGACTCCTGATATCGAGCGGGCCCACGCTGCTCGAGGACTCCGACCTGGTGGTCAGTGTGCCTCACAGCTCCAGTCTTGTTCTGACCGATTATTCGGAGCTGGTGCTGGACGGCGGATCTCCGCGCCAAATCGCCGCGGAGAACCAGGGAGTCACGGCGCGTCAGCTGAGGAACTTGTCGGATTTCTTGCGGGCGCACCTCCAGGAGGGGGAGGAGGCATGGTTCATGGATGATGGATCGCCCATCGCATACGCGAACATGGATTTCTACCAGTTGCGTGATTTGGTCATGAAGCCATCCACTGCGGCGAGATCCTGCAGCTTTGCTGAGTTCACTGCACCTTCGACAGATGCGCAAAGGCCGTCGTGGTATGTGTCGCACGCTTTTGCCCAGGGCGTGTCCGCGTTCGTGGACTGCGTGTGCCGCCACGCTGAGGTGCGCGCTCCCACGGACAGCTGCTCGTACTGGGTGTGGGCCTTCGCTCACAATTTTCATGCCCCTGCCATCGAGACCGACGCCGAGTCGGAGCACTGCGTCCTGCAGACTGCCATGGCGATGAGCGTGGGGCTGCTCCTGGTCCTCGACGAGCACTCGGAGCCTTTCCAGCGTACCTGGTGCTGCTGGGAACTCTGGATGGCCACGTCCGTGACCTTGGGCACTGAGGAGAGACTTCCGCTGTTATTGGACGTGGTTGCAAGGGACGAGGGTTGGGTGGAGGTGATCACAGATGGCCTCACCGACAGTGAGCAGCTCCTTTTCTCCACTGTGGCGGGCTGGAGCAAGGGTCGGCGTGAGCGCGGGTTCTCAATCAAGCTCATCATGGAACAGTGTTTGTTGCAAGGCAGCCTCGACTTGGCGTCGACTCGCACGAGTCGGCCCGAGGACAAGGCGTATTTGCTCAAAGCCATCGCGGCGCTGCTGCCAGACCATGAGGATATCAAGGATAGCGTCCAGGTTCCGCTCACCGCCTTCAACGCGCAAGTCCGTGCCGTCTTGGCTCTTGCATGCTGGCGCACCGTGCTGGAGCAGAATGCATGGGATTATCTTATGTCGGACGCCTTGCATAATGATACTGTCCGCAGGGGTGTGAACGTCTCTTTCGCTGGCTGCTACTGCCTCAGCGATCGGAGCCTGCACGACTTCATTTATTCGCTCCCGACCCAGCTTGAGAGCCTCGCGTTGGATGTCAGCTGGACTCCTCTAAGCATGCTTGAGGGCTTCAGGTTCATCGCAGAGGTGGCCCCGCGCTTGACCTACGTGGAGCTCAGCTTCGCGGGTTGCGGCAGCATCTCCAGCGTCGACGAACTCTGCCTCGGACTCGCCGGCTTACTCGATCTGCGTGAGCTTGTGATATCTTTCGCTGGCTGCCAAGGCCTGCAGTCAATCCGCGGCCTGGGAAAGACGATAGCTGGCCTCGCGAGCTTGAAGAGCTTGACTCTCAATCTCGCGAGCTGCGTGAATCTTCGGGAGATCGACGAACTCTCGAGAGGTCTGGCACGTGCGGGCAGCCTGCGCGATACGTGGATCGATCTGTACAACTGCGCCTCGCTGCCGCATGCCCTCCAGCGCGTGTTCAACACCGCACCGGCGCTGCTCCAGGCATCCCGTTGGCGTCGCAGAGCGTGCTTGGCGAGCGCTCCTCGGGCGCGCGAGGCGGCTGCATCTACC
This sequence comes from Prorocentrum cordatum, assembly GCA_963575745.1. NCBI lineage: Eukaryota > Dinophyceae > Prorocentrales > Prorocentraceae > Prorocentrum > Prorocentrum cordatum. Next base: position 219,533 of record CAUYUJ010015525.1, on the reverse strand, counting down.
CAGCGTCTGGCGGGATCAGCTCAGCTATCGAAGACGCCCACGGCGAATTACCGCCGCCCCCTGCCTTAGGAGATACGCCTGCTCGGCCAGACGTAAACGCAAAGTTTGGCCACGCTATTGGATCATGCGTTCCCCCAACCGCTGTGGAAGCCCTTCAGGGAACGCGTGGGGGAGAAAGAGGAGGATGAGTAGAGGGAGGAACAAGGAGGATGAGAGAGCCTCATGGAGGTTTCTTGTAGGCCTCTCGGGGGCCTTCATGGGCTTCTTGGGGACTTCTTTGGCAGTCTCAGGGCGTTCCTGGGTCGTCTGACGCCGTCGGGAGCCGTCTCAGAGGCATTTCTGAACCGGTGTGGGGCCTTCTTGGGGCGCGACAGGGCCTTCTTGGAGGCTATCTTGGGCGTCATGGAGGCCTCCTGGGCCGTCTCGGGCCCTCTGCTGAGCCGTCTTGGGGGCTTTTTGTTGGCCGTCCTGAGGCCATCTTGGAGGTCTCTTGGGCGCTCTGCGGGCGATCTCGGGGGCCTCTTGGGCCGTCTTGGACCGTCGGAAGGCCGAAACGAAGCAAGGACCAACATCCTTCAAATACAAGAGGAACATTTCTGATGTTTGCCTCTTATGGCTATCCTGGAAGACATCTGGCAGACATCCTGAGCCGTCTTGGAGGCGTCTTGAGGGCCTCTTTGGCCGTCTTGGGCCATCTTGAGGTCATCTCCGGCCGTCTTGGGTGCATCTTGGGCCGTCTTGGCTGCATCTTGGGGCAATATTGAGCTCTCTGGGGGCCATCTTGGCTGGATACGATTTTTGAGCAACTCTCTGGGTGGCCGGAGGCATCGGCCGAAGCCCCAGAGGGAGTTCTAAAGGAACGCAAGGCCACCAGACATTTCTCACATCGTGTACCCTGTGGCAAGCACAGGGCGTGGCGGATCGAAGACGCCTACGGCGAATCACCGCCGCCCCCTGCCTTTTGGAATCGCTCATGTGGCCGAACGTTGTGGCCAGAGCTCTGCCAAGCTATCAGGCCATGTGTTCGCCCAGCCGTTGCGGAAGCCCTTCGGGGAATATTTGGGGGAGGATGGCGGGGAAGATCAGGAGGAGGAGGAATAGGAGTAGGAGGAGGAAAATGAGGAGGTGGAGGAGGAGGAGGAGGACCAGTGTAGACCCAAGAGTCATCAACGTTGTTGGAATAAACCCTCCCCTCCAAGCTCCCTCTTCATAGGCCCCCTACGACGGTTCATTTCCATTGAAGGGAGCTGCCTCTTTGGAAGACAACCGTTTGAAGACCCTGAAGCAGGCCAAAGCATCGTTCTCGGGATTCCAACGCCATGGATCAATCCTGAATCGTGCCAGAACGCCATTCCTGGGACTTCACACAGCGAGTTAACATAATTGTTGCACCAACATCCTGACTCCTTTCAACATGCAATTTCTTGCGCGTTGATGATGGGAATCCGCGAAACTCTTGCACATGTTTTAAATCGAGTGTACGCCGTCCTAAGGCGAGAGCCACTTTCTGAACACGACCCGCCCTCAATCCGTGAAGCTCTTGCAAAGGTTTCAAAACGGATGTGTGCCGCGCTAAGGCGAGCCACATTTTGAAAGCGACCCGCCCTCGATACGTAAAGCCCTTTCACATCCACAAGGAACAGGAATGGAGGAGGAGGAGGAGGAGGAGGAGGAGGAGGAGGAGGAGGAGGAGGAGGAGGAGGAGGAGAAGGATGAGGAGGAGGAGGAGTTGGAGGAGGAGAGGAGGAGGAGGAGGAGTTGGAGGAGGAGGGGGAGGAGGAGTTGGAGGAGGAGGAGGAGGAAACGGAGGAGGAGGAGGAGGAAGAGGAGGAGGAGGAGGAGGAACGAGGAACGAGCTAAAGAGGCAGCGTCTGCTCACAAACACCGCTCTACACTAGAAGGAAAAACATATGCCCCCCAGACAGTGGCCCCCTTCCAGGGTCCTGCCAGACTGAGGGTGCTTGCCCCCCGGCAAGCGGCAAAGGGCCCGCCGCACGTTGGGGGCCAAGTCTTGGGGGTCAGCGCCGGGGGCCCCAAACGCCTCTCCCATCCTGGCGGGCCCGTAGGCCCCGCACCGCCGACACCAGGCGACCGCACCCGTGGCGGTAACGACGTGTGCCCCGTGCGCGGTGAACCTCGGCGGCCGGACTCTCCGGGGCCCCGGCCCCGTGCGCGGTGAACCTCGGCGGCCAGGCGAGGCCCCGCCCGCAGACGGCGTCCCCACCCCCACGCCAGACGCCCCAACCCCAGACAGCCCAGCACCTGCAGACCCCACCGACGCCCCAAGCAGGCGGTTGACGGCGGCAGCCTCCAGGACTTGGCCTGTGGGGTATGAGTGGCAGACGGGCGGCACCTTCGGTCGGTGCCACCCGCCAACTGTCGACGAGCCTCGGGTGTTCGGACCGATCGCCTGCACTTCCTGCAGAAAAGACGCCCTCCGATCTCCACGAGGTCATGCCCGAGGAGCAGCAAGGATAGTTTGCATTCTGCAGGCGTCGGCCTCTGTGCGCCAGCCGTGAACACCGCAGCCTCGGCCCAGGGCTCAAGCTGGCAGCACCGCTGGACCGCCCAGCCTAATACTTGGCATAGTGGGCGGCCGCTGAGAGACCCTCTTTGCAGAATCTCGCATGCCCTTCGGGGACCTCGATCGACAAGGCCCCCAGCTTGGCGAACAAATCCGCCCACATGTTTCCCACGAGCCAGAGGTAGGGAGGGGGCGGAGGGTCCTCAGGGGCAGGGGAAGTAACCTCATCCTCGGTCATGTGGGCAGGGACCCAGGCAAAGTGTATCGGCTCGCGCTTCAGCCTCACGAGCTGTCTCCACGCACCTGGGTACGGAGCACTGGCACAGGTCACTTGTTCAGCAGTGCCGTCGCGACAGAGCTCCCCCTCCTGGGCGAAACCAAGCAAATCACTGACCAGCAGCTTGACTGAGGGCATATGCTGTAGCACCCTCAGCCCAGCCATTCTTTCGGCCCGTCCGACTGTCTGCTGTGCGACGGCGAGCCCGCCATACACAGCGCGCACGTGGACTCCATTGGCGTTCAGCATGACGGCTGACCAGCCACACCGACGCAGCTCTGGGATATCATTGCGATATCCAGAGCCGCCGGTATAACCAAAAACACAATCACGCAATATTTCTTTGGGCGAGTCCCAGTCCCCCCTAAAAAATTGCTAGGGGGGTCACTCGGCGGCTGCGGCGCATCAGCGTTGGGCCTCCGAGGGATTCCGATCGAGACAGCAAGCGAGTCGAGATCCGGCGGTCCTTGCCGAGAGGCCCCTTTCTCCAACGTGACGTCACGGGCCGCCGCCAAGCTCGGGTCGAGGCCGCAGTCTTCCTCGTCCTCAAGCAGGCGCTGCGTCAGCGCAGAGCACTCGATGAAAGCGTGGCCGAGCGTCGCGGCCTCATGCGGGCAAGCCCTGCGCCTCTGGTCATCGCCAGAGCGAAGCCTTGGGCCTTGGAGAATCAGACCACGGGCTGCGAAGCGCCCCCGCCCGCCCCGCCCCCGTCGCCGTCGCCGACCTCCCCCCGCGCGAGCGCGCATGCCTCCTCGGCCAGAGCGGGCGGCTCGGCGGTGCAGCAGAGTGGTGCTCAGCAAACCGGTTGTTCTGCCAGCGCTGGGTCCCCTGTCTGAGGAGATCTCGACGAAATCGAGCCGGCGTGGCCAGGGGCGGAATCGCTGGCCCCTCATCTGGTTTGATCATGGGCGACGAATGCATGACCCAGCCGATCCGTTTGGGCGAGAGGATGACTACCTTGAGCGGGCCTCGGGCCGACGCTCTCGTCTGCCTGTCTTCTCCGGCTTCGGCCCTATCCAGCAGCGCTCGCCCAGGCCAATCTCCTGCTCCATCGCGCCCAGGCCAATCTCCTGCTGCTAGATCACCCTCGCGTAGTACATGAGCGGCTCGTCTGTCGCCGCGAAGACCGGATCATTGCACGCGTTCCTCTGGCTGGCAATAGAACGCGATGTTGCCTCCACGACCATTGGCCCCTGCAAGCCGCGCGGCCTCGGTGCGCATCGCAGCCAGCTCGGACGGCGCCGCCCCGTTCACGGTGGCGCCATGGGCCGCAGCTGGCAGGGGCCCCGTCTGCCACAGGCACGACGCGGCACCGGCAGCACTCCTCAGCCTCATCGCCCGTCGCGTGCGTGGCCGATGCTTCCTGGGCCTGGTCCTGGCGACCTTCCTCCGCGCCTTGGACCCATTGAGGTCGTGGCCCAGGTTGCGCATGTGCTGGCGGGCCCCGATCCTGATCCGCTTGGCGAAGGGCTCGGCGGCCACCCCCCCCTGCCGAGTCGACGCCGCATGGCCGGACTTGAGCGCCTGCCGCGCCGGCCCCGCGTCCGCGACGTCATGCTTGTAGCGCCCCCCGGAGCACGCGCGCTCCTTGCAGGTCCATGCCGACCCGCTTTGCGGAGGCGTCGTTTGTCAAGGTTCTCGGGGTGACGTCGCATTTGGCCAGCCGCTTGAGAGCCGCGGCCGACGCCGCCACCAACGCTGCCATCGAGAGTGGGGGCAGCCCGCGATGATGCCCTGGTTGTGCGTGCAAAGTCAGAGCCTTAATTTAGTCATCAGCCTCGCCCTGTTCCTGGTGTGATCAACCGGAGAACTCCCTTTCGCTCCGCTTCTGCTCCTCGGCGCGCCGCTCGCGCTCCCCTTCTGGCTCCTATCCTTCGCCCCCTTCTCTATCCTTAGCCGCTCCCAGCTCCAATTGTGCGTCATTCGCTTGGCCCCGGAGGTGGCCTTCCACGCATTTGCATCGGACCTCCCCCCCTCTCTCCTTCGCCCCCCCCCCCCCCAGCGCGACTGTCCAGCCTGTTGCGCCCCCCGCGAAACATTCGCGAGAGTCCGGGCCCTCCACGACAAATTCGCGAGCCGAGAGTTCGTGAATCCTTCGCGCCGTGCATTGTCCTCTGAGGCGCCCCCCAAGCTACGTCGCCCCCGTGGACCCCCCCTGGGCGATTCGCGAGGGCTGTTCCCGCGCGAGACCACCCTGGGCGACTCGTGCAGGGACTGGGCGGCGGAGACCCTCCGGGCGACTCCACCGCTCGGACCGACCCCCCCCGGGCGAGTCGGCCCGGCCTGGAACCCCCCTGGGCGATCCAGGACCTCCCGCGCCCGCCCAGGCGAGCGGGGGCGCCTGCGGGAAAAGCCCCCGCCTAAGCTCTCCTTCTGAGAAGACCCTGGCAGGGGCGATCCGCGCCGGGGCAGCAGTCGAACCCCCCCGGGCGATCGACCGCGGCAGGCCCTTCCCACTTAAAAAACAAAGAACACAACAAAAACACAAAACAAAATAATACAGCACGCAGAAAAAACCAAGAAAACGCAAAACAGCACCGGACGGAACATACAAACAACACAAAGAAACAACACACAACACACACACACGCACTCAACAATGACTAAATTATAGATCTGACTTTGCACACCTAACCCTGGCGCGTTACGTAGCTGTTCGAGAGCGAGCCGGATGCCTTCGAGCGCCTCGGCAAGTGGCGGTGCCTGAGGATCGCCCGTGCGAGGCGCAGCGGGTAGCCCATGTGCTCGGCCTCGTGCAGCACCTGCCTCCCGATGAGGCTGTCGAAAGCCTTCCAGGCGTCCAGGAGCACAGTGATGCTGTGGCCTCCGTTGGGGGTCGCAATCTCCGCTGTGAGGTTGTGGTGGAAGGCCGCCGACGACGACGTCCTGCCAGCTCCGCCCGTGCCCCGCAGCCTAGGCGCGTCTGCGTTGACGAACCACGCCTTCGAAATCGTAGATCTCGCCTTGACCCATAGCCGACGAAAGGAGTTGGCGAGGGCAGCCGACCTGCACCCTCCGCTCTCTATGGGCAGCCGGGCCAATGCCGCCTGGGGCCTGGTCGACGGCCACTCCCCGAGCCATTCGCGCCGACTGGAGAGCGCGGACAGCGCGTGCAAACCGATGCCACTGAGCTGCCGTAGGGCCCTCGGGGCGATGTTTGTCTGGCCGACGGCAGTCCTCTCCCTGAAGCTGAGCGCGGCCTTGCGGAGGTGCTCCACCCCGTCCCAGTCGGCGAAGTCGGGTGGCTTCGCCAAGGCTGGCTCCTCGTGGCAGGTCCAGATGCCCGTTCACTCCTGGAGCTCGTGGTCCACCTTCTGGCGCGGGCTGCCCCGCGTGGTGGCCTTCTGCACCTCAGCTGCCGCTGGCAGCCTGGTGAAGCCGCGCGCTGCCCGAGCGACTCCCTCCAGGCTCTTGTCGCCCCAGCTGCGCTTCTCTTTCTCGCGCTCCTTGTTGTGGCGCCTTGAGCCGCTGGGCATCGTCAGCGATCCTCGGCCTGTGCCTCCCGCTGGTCATGGCCAATTTGCGCGAGGCCTCCGTCGAACCAGTGAACCTCGCCGGCAGGGGGCTGGCTCGTGACTCGGCCCGACTTCGCCACGTTGCCGTAGTTGCGGTGGGTCTCCAGGAGCAGCTCGACAGCCTTCTCGATCTTGCCTCCTCCGTGAGCCCCGCCTCCGCTCGGGCTCGGCTCCGGGACGCGGGCGCGGCGATGGCAGTCCCCACCTCGACTAACCGCTGCGCCGCGCTCGTCGCCCCCTCTGGCGCGGCGAGCTCTACCGCCGCGTCCCGCAGCAAGTAGGTCACCTACCTCCGCTGCAGGACCTTCAAGGTTCGGCTCCGAGACGTAGGAATTGCAATGGCAGTCCCCATGGCGACTAACCACTGCGCCACGCTTAGCACCTCCCCTGGCAAGGCCGGCACCGCCGCCGCGTCCCTCAGCGAGTAGGTCGCGTACCTTCACTGCAGGTCCTTCAGCGCGCAGACTGACGCCATGCCCGAGCGCCTGCGCGGCAGGCGGCCTTTGGCCACATATACGCCTCCTGCGCCCGCCTCTGCTGACCGGCGCCCCGAGCAGCTGGCCAGGGGGCGTCCTGGATGCAGCGGCAGCCTTGCCGATGAGCTCCTGGTCGCCGCTCCACCGCGCGGGGCGGTCGCGTGGCTGTGCCTGTCTCGGGGGGGGGGGGGTAGGGTGCTCGACGAGCTGCCCCCCGCCCCCCCCCTGGCCATCGCGGCGCCGCCCCCCGTGACCGTCTGGACCCGCCCGCGCCGCCCCCCCCAGCGGCGGCGCGCTCCCCGCGCCTCGCGCCAACAGCGGCCGAAGGCCGGGGCCCGTAGCACTCGGCGGGCCCGCGGGCATCGCGACGGCCACGTCGTCCACCACCTCGCGATGAACTCGACCTGCAGCTGGGCGCTGTGGCGCACGTGGCGACGTCGAGCCCGGCAGCCGCGATGGCGCGCCAAGACTTTGCGATTTGACGCCCGTGGCGACGCAGCCTAGCAGCCGCGATGGCACGCGAGGACTTTGCGATCTGACGCCAGGGCCCTCCGCTCCAGGGGCGCGAAATCCAGGAGGAACTTGAAGGGCATGTGGCGACCTCTGCGACGCCAGCGGAGCCGTGGGTGCACCGCTCGACGCAGAAGACCCAGCCGACGAACCCATGTCTTGCCGCTGCCCCTCGCCCAGGGGAGACACAGCCCTGGCCATCTGGGGAGGTGCTGGGCGACCGCCCCGACGAAGACGCCAACCCCGAAGCCGTCGAGCATGTGGGCATAGGGGTGTGACTTCCAGGGGCTGAATCCCTGCCCCCTATGCCTTTCGGGATCTCGCCCATCCCAGCAGCGCCCGGCAGCGTGATGAGAGGACTGCGACTAGCGTCCAGGTGCTTCGCCCACCGCGCCGCCACCATGTGCGCACTCACCTTCGGGTCGTGGAGCGTCCTCTTGAGGGGCGGCTGCCACTTGGTCTCGACGCGCTTGACAGCGGCCTCGCGCCCTCTGCCCACGTGCTGCCTCCTCTCCTCGCCCACCAGGTACCGGCGATCACGGAGCTCGCGTCCCAGGCCTGCTCCAGCCCGCTGGAATCGGACACGCTGAGGACCTGTTGGAGCACCTCCTCCTACATGTGCTCGCGAGGGTAGGGTGCCGCCCCCGTTGGCGCCACCGCCGCGAACCCCTTGCGGCCCGGCTGCAACCCGCACATGGGTTTCGCGGTCCACCATGGAAGCGTCCACGTGGACTGGGTAGCGCGGGTGCAGCGCCGCGTCAGCGGCGACCCGCGCCTCGCTCAGCCTGGGGTCGAGGTTCGAGGCCGCGGTGGCGCAGTCCAGGGCGGGGCCCTCAATTGCCTGCCAGCAGGTCGGCTCTGACGGCGCAATGGGGGCCCCCCGCGCCTCCTCGAGCCACGAGCCCTTGAGCTTGTCAGTATCCATGTTCCAGTCCCCCATGGCCGCCCAGTCCAGCCCGCGCGCGTTGAGCGCGCGGGGGCAGGTCCTCAGCTCGTGGGCGGTGTCGCCATTGTCGTCGTCCATGCCGACAGTGTGTCTCAGGTGCACGACGACGACGATCAGGCCACCTCGCTCCCAAGTTGACGTGGCCCGCAAGCGTCCTCGCCTCTTCCGGGATGGGAGAGGGCGCGGAGGGCTGCGCAGTGACCGTGGTGACGTTGCGCGTGAGGAGCGCCGCCCCTCCTGACGCCTCAAGCGCCCCCTCGCCCGTGGTCTGTCCTGGGGCCCACAGCTTGTGGTAGCCCAGGTCGCGCGCCTGGCCTTGCAGCGAGCTCGGCTTATCACCGACGGCCCCGTGCTCCTGCACCGCGAACAGGTCCCCGTCAGGGGTGTCGGCGGGGTGCTCCGTCATTTTTTTTGACCGTGGTCAGCACTCCCTTGACGGTGCCCGAACCGCCAGTCGTACTTCCTGATGCTGTAGCTTCCGTCAACATCGCTACGGCGAAGCAGACGCGCATCGTCCTGCATCTCTTTGCCTTCGTACGCCCTGTAGGCCCACTGACTGGAAGCTGCCGCCATCTTGTGCACCATGGTCCCGATGGCGCCATCATCGGCAGGAACCTCCACCGCCGCCTCGCTGAGGCTGGCCAGCAGCATCTCGATGGGCGCCTTGTCCGCGGCGCACTTGGGACGCTTGGGGTCGGGTGTCTGCCCGCCGGTCTCGCTGGGGGCATCGTCGGGGGCAGGCCGAGCGCGCTCCGGTGCAGGTAGCTGGGCCAGCGCCTTCTCGGCGAGCTTCGGCTGGCCCAGGACGCGTTCCGTGACCTCGCCCGAGGCGCCAAGCTCCTTGGGCAGCGTCTCCAGGCCCGCCAAGTTGAGGTCAGGGCCCCTCTCGACGGGGGCGTCCTTCTCGTCTGGCGGCTGGGGGGGGGGGGCACGGCATTGAGGTCCCGCGTCTTCGCCTCCAGCTCCAACTCCTCGATTCGTAGCGCCTTGCCCCGCTCGCGCTCGTCCTCGAGCGCCTCCTGGGCATTGGTGACCACCTCCTCGGCTTTGGCGACCACCTTCTCCTGCTTGGCGATCGCATCTCGCTTCGCCTTGAGCTTCCTCTGCAGCGCCACCAGCTGGGTGAGGACAGGCTTCTTCGAACGGACCTCCTCGACCATCTTGGAATTCTGCTCATCCAGCTTGTCGATTGTGTCCTTCACCAAGTGCGACGGCGACGGGATGGCTCGTGGGCTCCGTAGTCCCTCGTCGAACTGCGCCAGGAGCTTGTGTTGGGCTTTGTCAGCGTCCTCCCCCTCAGTGGCCTTCGCCGCCTCCGACAGCTGACTCTTGGCCTTGTTCGCAGCCCGCAGCGCCTTGACTTCCTCCCGCAGCCTTGCCATCTCCCTCTGCATGGACCCTTGGGCGAACTGCAGGTAACTCGGCCCCGACACCTCCAGGGCCACCAGCGGCTCCTGGGCCGTTCGGCTGGCGGCGGCGAGGGGCCTCTTCCTCTCCACAAGTCCCCCCGAGGAAGGCCGAAGACTTGTCGACCCCGCAGAAGTGGCACTCTATCTTGGCCCCGAAGGTGACGCATGGCATCCCGAGCTTGGGCCCGCGCTCGTACTTGCAGAACTTGCAGTGCCAGTCGGGCGTGGGTTCGGCGCGGCCGCCAGGCGCCATGGTCCCTCGCCCGCACTCAGGAGGTGCAGCGGGGCCACCCACAGAGCCACGAACCACGTCGCGCGCGTGCTCGCCTGCGGGCGGCAGGAGGCACCCAGCCACCTGAGGCGAATCAGGCCCTGGCAAGAACTGGTTGGAACTGGCCGCGGACTAGCGGCATCCGTTGTTTTCCCAGGGGGACAAAGCATCTTGAGCCAAAATGGTTACGGACGAGGAGGAGGAGGAGGAGGAGGAGGAGGAGGAGGGGGAGGAGGAGGAGGAGGAGGAGGAGGAGGAGGAGGAGGAGGAGGAGGAGGAGGAGGAGGAGGAGGAGGAGGAGGAGGAGGAGGAGGAAGGGGCATCTTGGGAGCCTTTGGGGACACTCTTGCGGCCTCCTGGGAGTTTCCCGGGGGCCTCTTGGAGGCATCCAGGAGGATTTTTTGGCTTCTTGGGGGCCTTTGGGGGCTTCTTGGGGGCCACTTTGGCAGTTTTAAGCCGTTCGTGGGTCGTCTGACGCCGTCTGGTGCCGCCCCGGCAGCCTCTCTGGACCGGTTTGGGGGCCCTCATGGGGCTTCGCTGAACAGACTTTGGGCCCTCTTTGGGTGCTCAGGGCCGTCTTGGAGGCCATCCTGTCTTTGGGTCCTTTTTCGGGCCTTCTTGGGTGCCTCTTGGGCCGTTCTGGGGCCATCTTGGAGACCTCTTGGGCGCTCTGCGGGCGATCTTGGGGGCCTCTTCGGCCGTCTTGAACCGTCGGAAGGCCGAAACGAAACAAAGACCAACATCCGTCAAACTCCCGAGCTGAACCAATGATTTTGGCCTTTTCGGGCTTTCCTGGAGGACGTCTTGGAGGCCTTTGGGCCCTCTTGTAGGCCTCATGGGGGCCTCTTGGGCCGTCTGGGGCCGTCTTGGAGGCCTCTTTGGCGAACTTGGTGGCTTCTCGGACTCTCTTAGGCCGTCTTGGAGGCCATCTTGGATTATCTTGGACGAGCTTGGAGGCCATCATGGCCGTCTTGGAGGCCCTCCTGGGCCATCTGACGCCATCTGGGGCAGGAGCAACCTCTGCAAAGGGGGTCTTCCGGGTGGCCGGCGCGTTGGGCCGAAGCCCCAGGTGGAGCCTTCAGAAGTGCCAGAAACACCTCACGTTCAGCACGCCGGGCACCCCTGTGATAAATCAACAGGGGGCGGCTGGTCTAGTGGCCTTCTGCCCATTCCTTCACCGTGCTCGGGTTGTGGGTCAGAGTCTTCATGGACGTTTCGTGCGATTTTTCTTCCGAGGGCTCTCGGTGGCCCTCTTGGGGCAGTCTTGGCGTCTTTGGGGGGCCCCTGCGGGCCTCTTGGGTGCCTCTGGGTGCTCTCCGCTTCGTGCCAGAGGCACGGTGGCGGATTCTGGTCTGGCGGGATTGACGCAGTACAGCTGGCTGAGAATGGTGGCAGCGACGCGTACACCTCACCATACCCTTGCGGTTGCACCAGCTGCGCAGTCTACCATGCGAGCGAGAGTGGGTATTGCTGGAAACACCGCTGGATGTCGACACTCCGCCCTGTATGGCAGCGAATTCAGACATGCGGCAACGTGATGGCTCTGCTCCTGCTGGTTGCGGTCACAGGCGCTATTGAGAGCGAGCGCCTTGTGGTAGGGCTCGTCGTTGGCGTCGCTTTCGTTGGGTGTACTGCAGCCCACCTGGTGCAGTCGAAACAGTGGGCCGAACTGTGCATCGGTATACTTATCATGCTCGTGGCCATCATTGCCATTCTCAGGGCAGTTTCTGCAACGCGGCGTTTCCAGCAGTTGCTCTACCAGCACCGCGAGCACGTTGCAAATACCATCAATCAGGCCATGAATTGGTCTGCCGCACATGCCAATTTGGATGTGGAGCAGCTGGGGCCAGCACCTCTCAATGTCGATTGCGCCCCGAGGCAGCAGTGCAGCGACCTGAGGACGCTCTACGTGCAGGCGCGGCAGTGCATCCCAGAGTTGAACCGCATTGCGACACATATTCGCAGCGCTGTGGGCGGCCTCCATGCAGCTGAAGGCCCTGGCTTCTCGATTCGCCTGCTCCCCCTACCAGAAGCACGTAGCAGGATCAAAGTTGACCACGGCTGTCGCGTGCCTGACTTGGTTGGTCTCTTATCTTGCACTTTCGATTGTTGCAACATACAGGAGGCGTCGGCTTGCGCCCGAGCGCTGATCGCTTGCCAGCAGCCGATGGACATTGAGGTCAAAAGGCTGGACAACGGCTTCCGCGGTGCAGAGCTCTCCGGAGGCGACAGGACAATTCTGACCACGTGTTCTCTTGGCGGCGGTTTCCTCTGCACGTTCTCCATCCGGTCCGCCGACACAGCGCTGCCCGAAGAAGCCAAAGCTGAGGTTTGGGTGCTTGCGCGCAGAGCGGGGCTTCTGGGGATCTCCCCACTCCGACTGGGATCGTACGTCCGGACCCCTCGCCAAGTTCATGTGGGCATCGGCATGTTGCGTGTGGTGTCCGCGGCGGCCTCTTTGTTCCTGGCCATCTCCTACTTCCTCGAGTACTCCGGCGAGTCGCTCGTCAAGGGGCTCAGCCTTCCACTGCCCCACCTGACCACCGCCTGCATGGTCCTCCTCGACACCTGGGACAGGTCGGTCTGTGAGCGCAGCGGTCGCAGGCGGAGCAGGGTCTCCCACTTCTATCAGAGAGTCTTGGGTGTCGGCGGCAAGTTCTTCTTGCCGAGGGTGGTGGTCGTGCAGACGAGCGGCATGCTTCTGCAGGCGGTCGGTAAGTTGTCGCTGCTTGGAGCAATGGTCACCACTTTGCGGATGCAGCCGCCACGGAACAGTCCTCCGCGACCGTCGGTTGACTTAAGCTCAGGATTTTGGGCCTTGCTATTGACTTTGGTCGCGCACGCATTCTTTGTCGGAATTTACGTTGGCAGCTCGGCTCGTCCAACCTCTGCAGCCAGGCAGACAATCATCGGGATGCTGGGGCCGCTGCTTCTCCAGGTTAGCTACATCCTCAGCTATGGCACCTGCGCGTTCCTCGTCATCCGGCAGACCGACATCTTGCCAGCCAGCATCACACAGGATGAGAACAGGGCCGTTGCGGACCTGTTTTTCACGGACACCGTCGTTGGAGGGCACGCGAGGCCGGACAAGACTTTCGCATTCCCAGACCTCTCCAGACCCGTCGCGTTCTTTGCCCTGGCGCTCCCCGCGGCGGGCCTCATGCTGACGACTCGAGCGGTCGAGGAGCGCCTGGCCTTCCTCGGGCCGGGTGCTCTGGCCCGCTTCGCCCCGCCTTTGGGCCGTGCCTCCCGGACACGCCTCCGCGACCGCGGGCCGATGCTGACCCGCCCCTCTGGTCCCTCAGGTCCGTATCGTTTAACCAATCCCATCCCCATCCCCATCCCCTTCGAGACTCCCACCAATCACCACCCCAGTTGGGGGAAGCACCCCTCGAAACTCGAAGGGACTCGAAGGGAACGACCAATATCCCCATCTAGGGGGGTAAATCGGTCAGTGGGGCCCAGGCCACGCCGCTGGGGATGGGGATCGGTTCAACGATACTCAAGGTTCTCCCGCGGTCCACGCCCGTACGGCCTCAACCCGGCGCCGATGCGTGGTTGTCGCAGGCTTGGCTGCACATCAGAGTGACCGTTCGCCGGGGTGGCCTTTGGGTGCGCATCGTTCGAAGAAGGAAAGATGATGCAAGCATGACCTTCTGGAGATCCGCGCAGATTTCGTGGATCGGCGCTGGAGCCCCCCTCCCTGGCGCGCGGAGCGCGCCAGGAGCGGTGCCGGAAGCGCCGCCGGGGGGGGGGGGGGGTCCAGCCCCGATCCAGGAAGTCCGCGCGGCCGGCCGAGGAGTGAATGCTTCTGCAGCTGTTCGCCTTCAGGCTCTCGGGGGGCCCAGGGGGAGGGGGGTGTGAGGCACACCCAAGCGTGCAGGCCGCCACCGTCGCACCTCGCGCCGCGGTCGGCAGCCCGCGCACGAAAGGCCACTCGTGCCGGGGGGGGGGCCGCTCCGGCCCGCGGCCGGCAGGCGCCCTCGTCCCCCTCGTCTCCCTGGTGCTGCTGGGTGCCATCCTGGCGGTGGGCAACTCGGACCGTTTCCCGCTCGAGACCACGCCGAGCTGCTTCCCCTGCTGGTGCTCTGCAGAGGGGGAGCTCCGCTCCTGCGGCGTGGCCGTGGACATGAGGTACAGAGTGCTGAGCTTGGAGCAGGCCGGGATCGCTCGCATTCGCCCGGGGGCTTTCTCGCCCTCCGCCTTCGTGTCCAGCCCGAACCTGATCAGTGAGGCCAGCTTCAGAGGAAATGTGCTGGAAGCGCTGGAAGCGGGCACCTTCCAGCACATGCCGCAGATCACGTGGCTCGACTTGCGGGACAACACGTTGGAGGTCATTGCACCTGGCGCCTTCGAGGGCCTCGAGCGCGCACGAGACCTCCTGCTGGATCTGAGCCCGAACATCAGCGTGTCGATACGTCGGTGCGGAGGTTACGGCTGCAGGCTGCCCGCTCTGAAGGCGGGCGCCTTCAGAGGCCTTCCCCGCCTGCGCACCCTGGGACTTGGCCTCAGCGGAGCCACGGGCACCGGCGTACCCTCGATGGAACCAGGTCAGGGTCCACCTCGATCCGACCAATCCCCTTCGATATCGACGTCGGCCGTCTTGATCCGATTCGAAATCGATGTTGCAGCGGTCCGATGCAGTCCGATGCTTGCATGGTGCCGTTGCGCACCTTGACGCAGCCGATCCGAATCTGCCTCGATTCCGTTCGATGCCGCGCGACTCGACGCACGCTCCGATCTGGAACCGACGTCCCGATCCGATGCCGACCCCTCTCTGATGGGCTCGCCTTCCACCGCCACCACTTCCAAGTAGGAGGGGAGGGGGTCCTCCTCTTCCTCCTCCTCCTCCTCCTCCTCCTCCTCCTCCTCCCCCTCCTCCTCCTCCTCCTCATCCTCCACCTCCTTCCCCCCTCCAACTTGTGGTGGTGGTGGTGGAAAAACTCCAGATTTCGTAATAAAAGGGAGGGGGTCTGGACCCTCCAAGACAAGCCATCTCAGACCCCCCCCGTGGGAGAACCCTCCAAAACATCGTCCCCAGACCCCCCCAGGCCCTCCAAGATAGCCTGGAAGAGACCCCCCCCGAAATGAGACCCCCCTCCCTTTCTTACGAAGTCTGGAGCAGGCCCACCACTCTCGGCAGGTGCCTTCTCGGGCCTGGACAGCCTGGAGGTCCTCCGGCTGGACTCGGCCGAGTGCTTCGACGCCTCGGGGCGGCTGCTGCCCGGCCTCTTCGACGGTCTGGGGCAGCTGCGCGTGCTCGTGCTCTCCGGGACCAGGGTGTCGCAGATGGGCCCAGGACCGGCACGGCCGAAGTTCGGGGGCGAAAAAAAGCAAGGGCTCCCACGAGGGTGCGAAGTTATTCGCGCTTCGCGCTTCGCGGTCCTCGTTCCTTCTCCTCCTCCTCCTTGTCCTCCTTTTCTCCCTTTGGGGGGGTGGCGCGAGAGCGCGAAGTTATTCGCACTTCGCGCTTCGCGCAGCGCGAAGCGCGAAGTTGGGAGCCCTTGAAAAGGGGGGTGATGACTAGGGGGGGGGTGGACCTCATGGCGGGGGTCATGATATCTCCCCAGATTTCATGGCGCCCATTCCTATGTCATTGCGTCCCTGGCCCCCCCGCTGGGCCGCGCGCATGCCGCCGGTCATGATTTGCACCCCCCCCTCCTGAACACCCCCCTCTTGGCCGCTCCCGAGAAGTGGGCAGGGCAAGAATTTTAGGCCTCCTAGATGGGGTCGGAGTAGGTGGGGCCGGAGGATCGCGCCGCGTCGCCGATGCGCCGGCGATGTATCGGCGATGTGGCCGGATGCGGAACCCGATTTTGTCCACGCCTACGTCGCCGGTTGCTGGTGCCGCCACGGAAGTTGCCCATTTGAAACAGAAGGCCGCCTGCCCGACAGCGGCCGCTGTCGATTTGGAACGTCCGTGCTGGGCGTGGGAGCCATGCTCGTCCGTACCCAATTCGGCGTCCGAGCAGGAGATTTTGCCGGCACTCCGCGCCTGCGCCTCCTCGACGTCTCCAGCAGGCGGTCGTCGGAGCCGGGAGGTCTCGAGGTGCAGCCCGGAACGTTCCAGGGCCTCGCGCAGCTGCGCTTCCTGGACCTGTCCTACGTGGGCATGGAAGACCTGCAGCCTGGTGCCCTCGCGGGCTTGTCCGAGCTGCGTCACCTCGGCCTGAGCCAAAACTCGCTTCGACGGCTGCGCGCGGGGGTACTGCAGGGCTTGGGAAATCTCGAGGAGCTGGACCTCTCTGGCAACAATATCACGGAGGTTGAGCCTGCCGCCTTCGATGGTTTGAGAAGTCCCCCCTTGCAGTCGCTGAGCCTCCGAGGCGCGCCCTTGCACAGCTCGGCGCTGGCATGTACCGAGGCAGTGGTCTGCAGAGACAGCTTCATTGCATTGTGGAGGCTGGCGCGCGCGTTCGTGACGAACATCTTTGTAGACGGACTGGGGTGCTCCGAGGCTCGCCACCTGTGCGGCCAGGATGCGTCGCAGACGCTCACCTTGATCGACCCAGCTTGCCCAGAGACCTGTGGCACGTGCGGCGCCTTCGCGGCCGACGACTCGCAGGCCGACAGCTGCGCTGACAAGGACTGGGTTTTGGTGTATGGCTCTGCCCTCGCTGCAGGAGTCGAGCTTCCGCCCGGTGCGCCCGGCGCGCCCGGCACCGCCCGGCCGCTGGCCACCTGGAGCACCTGTGCAGACGTGGTGGCCTCGGGGGCCTGCGAGCACCCTTTCTGGCACGAGGCCGTCTCTCTGATCTGCCCAGTCACCTGCGACAAATGTGGGGTGTCCAAGGACCGCCCCTGCGCGGACGTCTCGTTCTTTACCGACACTCTGGGCTACAATGCTTGCCAGGACGATTTGTTCGTCACGCTGTGTGGCAACGACGGAGCACTCGGGGATCTCGTCCGACTAATTTGCCCAAGCAGCTGCGGCGAGTGCACGAACGCCACGGAGGGTTGCGAGGGCACCACCGTTGGCCTGACGCTGGGCGAGGTGTTGGAGCTGCTGAACGCAGGCGCGGCTACACATGGGCCCTGAGAGAGCCCACGTGGTTTAGCCCAATTTGGCACACAGCTAAGTTTTACAGATGTGTGTACGAAGACATGTTTACATACATGCATCCATGCACACATTCATTCATGTATGCATACATACATACACATACATACACACATACAAACACTACATACACACACATACATACATACATACATACATACATACATACATACATACATACAACCATACACATGTGCATACAAACATACATACATACACACATAGATACATACATATACATACATATACACATACATACAATCATACACACATACATACATACATACATACATACACGCATCCATACATACATATGTACATACATACATACATACATACATACATACATACATACTTGCATACTTACATACTTACATACATGCACACATCCATACAGCCATGCATGCATACATACATACATACATACATACATACACACATACATATATACATACATACATACATACATACAAACATACATACATACTTACATACATACATACATACATACATACATACATACATACATACACACATGCATGCATACATACATACATACATACACACAAACATACATACATATACACACATACATACATACATACATACATACATACATACATACATACATACATACATACATACATACATACATACATACATACATACATACATACACATACACATACGTACTTACATACACACATACACGCATGCATGTATGCATACATACATACATGCATGCATGCATGCATGCATGCATGCCTCCATCCATACAGACATACATACATGCATGCATGCATGCATGCATGCATATATACATACATACATACCTTCCTCCCTCCCTACCTACCTACCTACATACATGCGTACAACCAGACGTCCATACATGTCGGCGGTGCCCGGTGCGGAGCGACCCCCCCCCCGGTAATCTCTCCTGGGGGGGTTCGAGTTGGCGCCATTCCCGGTGCGAGCCTGCACGACCCCCCCTGGTCAACACGACCTCCTCTGGTAGGCTGCACGAACCCCCCCCCGGTAAGGACGCAACCCCTCCGTAAGCGGCGCGCTCCCGGACGCGCGAACCCCAGCCCCGACGCACGAATCTTACCAGGACGGGCCGGAACACGGCGGCGGCATTGCATCCCAGGGCCGTGCCGGAACACGGCGGCACTGTTTTTCTCTACGCGGCCGTGCCGTCGACCCCCCACAGCGGCTCTCGGGAGTTGCGCCGCAGCCTCTCGTATTGTGGCCACGAGCCACAATACGAGAGGCTGCGGCGGAACAAAGGCGAGCAGACGCGAATAGAGAACACAAGGCGAGCACACGCCACACTTCGACAGGGAGCCACCCTTCCCAACCGCCCCCCTGCCCCCCCCCCAACCCACCCCCCACTCCCACCCCCCCACTCCCACAGGGGGGGGGGGGGAGCCCAGGTAGACGCAGTGCGGCCTGCACGAACCCCCCCGGTAAAGCGACAGGGGAGGACCCAATGCGGCCTGCACGAACCCCCCCGGTAAAGCGGCAAGGGGGGGGTGTTCTAGCCGCTGGCGGCACCCGGTGCGGGCTGCACGAAACCCCCCGGTAGTGCACGAAACCCCCTGGTAGTGCTGGGGGGGGGGGTTCGCGCCACGGCGCACCGCCAACATACATATCTATAAGCAAATAGGCCATCCCCCTGGCCTGGGTCAGCCGACCCCGCAGCCATCGGCGGAAGCCCGCTGATACCCCCCTCGTTTCGCTCCCCAGTGGCGGCCCCGAGAGGCCAAGAGGGTGCCAAAACGAGCCAAGAGGTTTCCAAGCGACCCCCAAGATGGCGCAAGAAGGTCCCGAGCTGCCCAACACGGCCCAGGAGGACTCTCAGAGCATTCCCAAGAGGGACCCAAGAGGCCCAAATCATTATATACCGATTGAGAAGCGTACGTTTTTAGTATGTAATTACGACGTTTCAGCTTTCGCGGCTTTCAGGACGGTCCGAGAGGCTCCCAAGACTTCCCCAAGACAGCCCAAGACGTTCCCAAGAGGCCCCCGAGCCAGCCCAAGAGGGCGCCAAGACGGCCCAAGGGCCGCCTAAGACGGCCAAGTTGGCCCCAAGACGGCGCCCAAGACGGCCTAAGAAGGCCCCGAGTCGCCCAAGACGGCCCAAGATGGCCCCAAGACGGTCCCAGAACGCTCCGAGGCGTCCCAAGAGGCCTCTAAGAGCACTCCCAGGAGGGCCCCAAGAAGCCACAATCGTTGAACACCTACGGGAAAACGTACAGTTTTATCATAGCGACGTTCCGGCCGTCACGGCTTCGAAGACGGCCCAAGAGGCTCCCAAGACTTGCCCTAGAGAGCCAGCCCCAAAACGGGCTCAAAGAAGGTCCAACAAGGCCCCGCCCGAGTCGCCCACGATTGCCCAAGATGGCCCCAAGAAGGTCCAAGAAGGCTCCGAGACGCCCCAAGAGGCCTCCAAGAGCACTCCCAAGAGGATCCCACGAGACCAAATTCGTTACATTTCGGTAGGCGAAGCGTTTATCTTAAGCATATACGGTGTTGGGGCCTTCACGGCTTTGGAGACAGTCCAAGAGGCCCCCAAGACTTCCCCAAGCGAACCGAAGACTCTCCCAAGAGGCCCCCAAGATAGCCCAAGAGGGCGCCAAGACGGCCCAAGGGCCGACTAAGACGGCTCCAGGAGGGGTCCAAGAGGGGAGCTCCGACTTGAAAATTGCAGCCTTCGGCCCAGAGAACCTCCAAGGAGGCCCCAAAAGCCCCCAAGAGGCCCCACGAGGTCCCCAAGAGACCCCCAATAGGCCCAAACGAGGCCCCGCATATACACATGCATACACGTATACATATACATATGCATCTAACTATAGTTATGCATTGACTTAGATTCGAACTCATTCATGCCCACATATAGTAATACACACATGTACAAACCCAATATGCATTTACATACATATATACATATACATATGCATATACATTTGCATATACATATACATATACAGACACATCTACCTATACATGCATACATAATCATACATACCCCTATACCTATACACACGGGTATGCATATACATATACATCTACACATTCGTATACGTATACACATGTCTATACCTATGCATATAACTATGCATTAGACATTGTACATTACACATATCCACCCACACATTTACACATACATATACGTACACATGTAGCTATACACACATGCACACATACACCTGAACACATTTTTACATACGCATGTACCTAACCATCAACATATACACATACAGAGGCACATGTACACATACAATTGCCGATACATATGCATATATTCATATTTAGAATATGTAAGTTTATTCATACCTACACATATATACGTAGACATACACATATACACATGCACATACATCTACATCTACCTATACGTGCACAGATATACGACCGCGACGACTTGTTGGCCCATTCTTAGGTCGCTGTGGGATGGCCTCGGGCGGTCTTGGGAGTCACTTGGGCCGTTGGCGTAGTTCTTGGGTGTCCCAGCGGGGCTGGTCACAAAATAGAGGTATTCAAAGTTCGACCCTGAAGCCTAGCTAGAACCTAAGCACGCTCGAAGCTTGCGTGTTTCTAGTTTATATATATATATACGTGCAGGCATACACACATACACATACACATACACATACATACATATAGTCTTACATACACACATCGGCATACATATATATATACATATATATAAAACTAGATACGCACATACATACATACAATCGTTCATACATGCATACACACATACATAACTTGCATGCATGTACATACGTACATACTTACACACATACATACATACATACATACATACATACATACAACAATATACATGTACACATACATACACGCACAAATACATACGTACGTACGTACATCCATCCACACACATACATATATACACATATATATGTATATCTATTCACAACTACACGCATCCATACATACGTATATACATTCATACATACACACACCCGCACGTGCATACACGCATGCATCCATACATATTGTACCACGCCCATGAATACATACGCACATACATACACACAACAACCATGTACACTTATATTCACACATGCATGCAGGCATACACACGTACATGCATACATACATATAATCATCCATCCATACACACATACATATTCACATACATACGTATAACCGTGCTTACTTAAACCGTACGTACATACATACATGACGTGGTATGCAGTATGCATGCACACATACAGATACACGTCCATGTATGCATGCATCCTTACATACATGCATGCACATATACATACACACATGCACACATACACACATACATACATACATACATACATACATACATACACACATACATACATACATACATACATACATACATACATAAATACATACATACATACATACATACATACATACATACATACACACATACATACATACACACACATACATACATACATACATACATACATACATACATGCATGCATGCATACATACATACATACATACATACATACATACAAACATACATACATACATACATACATACATACATACATACATACACACATACACTTACATACACACACATGAGTACATACATGCAGTCACTTACATACATACACATAACGGAGGACTGGGCCTGGGGGTGCGTGGCCAGCAAGTGCGGGGCCCGGGGGATGCGGCTGGCTCTTGGGGTGCTGGAAACCGCCTCCGAGTGAGGTTGGGCAGCCGTTCAGTTGGCCTTGGACGGCCCCGAGTCACCCCCAGGATTCCCTTCAGGGTTTCAGACGGCTCTCGAGAGGCTCCAGATGTCTCAAGAGAGGCTGAGGACAGCCACAGAGAGCCCCTGAAGACTCTCCAGGACACCTCCGACAAGCCAACACATTTGTTTTGATCACCGGAAGTCGATGCGTTTGGCCTTTTCGCCTTTTCGCCTCCGATGGGCTGCTGAGGCCCCAAACTCGCCCTCAGGAGGCCCTAAGACGCCCCCGGAAGCACCCAAGAGGCCCCAAGAAGCCCGAAGACGCCTCTCCGCTGGTTAAGCTTGTCCTAGGGGTGTTCAAATGTTACCAGCGCGTTCTTTACCGCAGTTGTTGGTTGAGGTTCCCGTCGACTGGTCGCACTCGGACTTCTTGTTTGGAAGACAACGCGTGCTGCACTAGTTGCTGTATTTGCGACGTGATTGCGCAGATAGCAGCTAGTGGGGCGTCACCAGCCTGCGCATCCTGGATGCAACATATGCTGCAATGACGGCATATCAGGTGAATCGATGGGCCGCCACCAGTTTTCAACAAATTCATGATTCGTCCGTATGTTTGCGGCCAGCTTGCTTGTATATGGTTGTATTGCGCGTGGCTCTAGATATCCGACGTTTGCTGTAGCGATGCTGCTGGAAGACGACGTGAGCTGCAATCGTTGCGGTATGTGCGACGTGGCTGCCCAGAAAGCAGGTATTGGGCTCTGTCATCAGCCTTCGTATCCTGAGTACAACATTTGCAGCTATTTTTCCATATTGTGTGTGAGGCGTGGCTGCCAAGATAGCCTGTAGTGGGGGCGCCATCAGCTTTCACACAAGTCTAAATTAATCCGAACGCCTGCGGCTAGCTTGCTTGTGCATTGCTGCACGTCGCGAGGCCCTGGAGATAGCCCGCCATCGCTCCCGAAGACAGCCGCCAAGGCGGCCCAAGAGGGCCCCGAGCCACCACCGAGGCGGCCTCCAGGGGTCTCGACGGCTTTCGAGAGGCTCCAGACGCTGCAAGACACGCTCAAGACAGCCTCGGAGAACTGCCCAGGACACATCCGACAAGCCGAAAGCCATCAACCACACATGGGGAATCGATGATTTGGGCATTCCCGCCTCGTCGCCACCGATCCGCTGCCGAGGCCTCGAGCACGCTCGCAGGAGGCCCCAAGACGCCCCCAGGAAGCCTCAAGACGCCCCCACCAGGGGCCCACAGTCTCTTCCAAGAGGGGTCAGACGGTTGATGGACAACATCCTGCACCGCCCGCGCAACCGGGGCGACGGCGCAATTTTCCACGCGCCACCCCTTGCCCCTGATTCAATGTTGATTGGCTGTGACCGCGGGGTGCAGGATTTAAGCCAGTTGGCAGATCGACAGCTCGCGCCACAGTCTGTCAATAGCGCTGGGGGCGAAAACACAAATCAAAAGAATTGTACACGATTTTCTCCATCAGCCAGAGAGCCATCCAGGCGCCACAGGGCGGCCCCGAGTCACTCCCGAGGCGGCCTCCAGGTACCGAGGACGACTCTGGAAAGGGGCTCCAGGTGCCTCTAGAGACGCTCAAGATGGCCCCAGGGAGCCTCAGGAGATTCTCCAGGACACCTCAGCTTCCTCTTCCTCCTCCTCATCCTGCTCCTCCTGCTCCTCCTCTGCCTAGCCATTTTGCGCCCGAGCCGCCCTTTGCCTGAGGAGGCAGCGCGGGCGAGTTGCACGCCAACTTCAAAGTGGCCTTGCGTGCAAGAGCGTATGGCCCCCAAGCCCAAGCATCAGCAGCAGCATGGATCTTGGAGGTGCGGGCACTGCACCTCCAAGAATGGGGACGGCTACGACTATTGCTGGAAGTGTTGGAAGGCCAAGCCCGCTGCAGGCACAGCTGACGACACCAGCAAATCCACCGACGAGGCCGACAAGGACAAGAACCCGACCGCCGAGCAGCTTGCCACGTTGCGGTCCAAACTGGCGGAGCTCAAGAAGATGTCGGATGACCCCATCCTTGGCGAGCTCGTGGTGGACAAGATCGGCCCGCTCCAAGAGAGGGTTGACGCGATGCAGGCAGAGATCGACACGGGAGTGCCCAGGTGCTTCACCGAATGCAGGGTGGTGCGAGACCGCAACAGGGTCGAGGAGCAACGGGACAAGTGCAAGCTGCGCACCACCAAGCTGGAGGAGGACCTGGCCAAGGCTCAGAAGGCGCTGGACGACGAACGTGCAGTTCTACAGCGTCACGAGGACAAGCTGCAGAAACTCAACACGAAGATCGAGGAACTCTCGGTACCGAGCCCGGGCACTGGCTGGGGCGCAGCGGTGGCCTTCCTGGAACAGGCTGCCAAGTGCCTCAAGCACACTGGGGGTGGAGGAGGCAGCCAGGGACACAGTGACGTCAAGCTGCAAGAGGCGCTGGAGCACGCGCGGTCGCAGAAGAAGCTTGAGGACGAGAAGGCTGCCAAGGCCGAACAGGCCCGTAAGGCCGCCGAGGAGGAGGCCGGCCGTCTGCGAGCCGAGGAGGAGGAGGAGGAGGAGGAGGAGGAGGAGGAGGAGGAGGAGGAGGAGGAGGAGGAGGAGGAGGAGGAGGAGGAGGAGGAGGAGGAGGAGGAGGAGGCAAGCAAGGCCGCCGCCTCCCAGGGAGGCCGCGCCAAACGGCGCGCAGCAGCCGACACCATCGTCAAGGAGGACATGCTCGAGTTCCCCGCGGGCTCCGACGAGCAGGCGGTGCGCAAAATCATGCAGGACGGCGGCGTCACGCCCGAGCAGATGGACGTGCACGCCCCTCCCATGGCTGTTCTGCTTGTTGGCATGTTCGCCGGGACGTGCATCACCATCTCCAAGCTGCAGTGGACGAAGCCTTCGTGTTCCTGACGACGCACGCGGCGACCAGGAGTTCATCACCATCAACGCGAACTCCCTGGGCACGCTTGAGCGGGTCATGATGCAGGTGGGCTACTTGGTGCAGACGCCCGCCATCACGGCACAGGAGCTGCAGGCCGACGAGCACAGGATTAACTGTTCGTCGGGCGCATTGAGAAGCTGGACTGGAGGCTTGGCCGTGTGCCGAGCGTCAAAGAGGAGGGAGGCTGGAGTGCGGGAGTCTTGGTGGCCACGCGGCGCCGCC
The DNA here is from genome assembly GCA_963575745.1 of Prorocentrum cordatum. Lineage (NCBI taxonomy): Eukaryota > Dinophyceae > Prorocentrales > Prorocentraceae > Prorocentrum > Prorocentrum cordatum. The sequence goes on along the minus strand of CAUYUJ010015525.1, from coordinate 194,684 downwards.
AAGGCGTGGACTTCGCACGGAGAGACATCCACATCTGGGACATCTCACCGCCAGCCTCGAGGGGAAGACTAGCCGTGGCATAGCTAGATGGAGTGTGCGAGGGAGGCCCGCTCTTCGGGTCGGCTTACCTTTGGACCAGCGAGGGCCTCGCGCGCAGGAGCCAGCTGATCCTCGCCAAGTGGGCGAGCGTCGTCGACGCCACTGGCTACCAGTGGGTGCTCGGGGGCGACTTCAACATGGACCCGCACGTCGTCAGGGACTCGGGGCTGCCCTGCAGGATGAACGGGATCATCGTGCACGACAGGCAGCAGGGCTCTTGTACGATGCTCGGGCAGCAGTACGGCAGAGACTACTTCATCGTCTCGAAGAACCTGGTCTTCGGGCCGCTGGATGCGACGGCGCAGAACGGCTGCAACGTTTCGCCGCACTCCCCCGTCGTGCTCCGGCTCGCGAGGCAGCGCAGGGACGATCGGATGGTCTAAGTGCTCCAGAAGCCGCAGCGGTGGCCGCTGGAGTTACCCATGGGGTGCGCGACGCCCCCAACGCATTGGCCTCGCCCTCTGCCGAGGCACGGAGGGCGCAGCCAGGACGTCATGGATGACCACTGGCGGGCGCTGGGCGTGGCCTACGAGGAGCACCTCAACCGCTTCCACAACTTCGAGGGGGGGGAGTTGACGCGCGGCAGGGGCACTACGAGCAGGCCACCTACAAGTGGATCTACATGGAGGCGCCGAGGCTGAAGGGGGCGTCCATGGAGCAGGCCTGGGCAGAGGCAGCCGAGTGGCTGTCACGACGGCTCAGGCAACTGACAAACTTCGCGACGCGCTGGTGGGCCAGCGAGACCGACGAGACGAGGCGGCAGGCAATCCACGTGGCCTACGCCATGCTGGCCCACGAGATCGACATGCCGCTGATGAGGGCGGCCCCGGGGCCCTCGCGGCGGCCCCGCCGGGGGGCTCCCTGGGGGGCCTGCAGCCCGCCACCAAAGAGGCAGCTGCCGGGGTCGCTGGGGACGACCCTGCTGGGGGCGCCGCGCCGCAGCGGTGCCCTTTTGCAGTTGGACCGCAGAGTGAAAAGGGCACCGCGTGGGAAGACGAGGCGGCGCCGCTGGTGTCGGAGGACGAGGGCGCGCCCCTCCCCGACCTCCCCTGCGAGGAGGCGGAAGTGGTACAGAGCCGCCTCGCGGCTGGAGCGCTGCCCCGCGGGGGGGGGGGGGGGGGGGGGGGGGGGCGGCCGGGCGCCGAGGGGCAGCTCGCTTGGGGCGCAGTGCAGTGGCCTGCCATCGTGAACACGGTGGGCAGCATCGACGTCGACAGGATGACGGCTCAGGAGCTGCAGTGCATCGACTGCGTCGCGACCCTCCTGGACGTGGCTAGTCGGAGGAGCTGGAGGCTGGCGCATCGCGCGTCAGCCGCAGGCTGGAGGGGGTGGCTACGTGACCACGGAGCCGCAGGCGCGGGTGCCATGCACAAGTGGACCAAGCCGCGCGTGCCGTGGCAGCCGACTGCGCCAACCCCAGAACGATAACATCAGCAAGCACGCGCTCGCGCACCCCCAGGGGGCCGCTGATCACTCGCTCGCAGGCTGGGAGGCGATGTGGGGCGATGAGTACGACCCGACTGCGCCATGGTGCCAGCCCCCCGCAGCGCTCGAGAGGGAGGAGTACAGGACGCCACCCATCACGCCCAAGGATGTGCTGGGCGCCAGTGACACGTTCCTCGCCAAGACGGCAGTCGGGCTGGCATCCGCGACTCTGGAAGCAGGGGGGCGTCCAAGGGGCAGCGCGCGTGGCAAGCGTGCTCGACGCGGTGGAGGCAGGGTCGCCATGGCCCGAGCCTCAATCCACCATCCTGTTCTACCTGCTCGCGAAGCCCGCAGGAGGCTACAGGAACCTCGGCTCAGAGCTGGCGAGGTTGTGGGAGACCATATGGTTCCCTTGCGCCAGGCGCTGGGGGGAGGCGAGCAGACGGGTGTATGACTGGGCTGCCAAGGGCCGCTCAAGCGAGCGGGCGGCCTGGGTCCAGGCGCTCTTGTGCGAGGCTTCAGTCGCGGAGGGGCTTGAGTACGCCGTGACGTACTTCGACTTGGTCATGTGTTTCGAGTACGTGACCCACGAGCTGGTCTGGAAGGCGGGCTCGCGGTGGGGCAACCGCCTCACCCTGAAGGTCGTCCTCAGGATCTACGCGATGGTGAGGCGCATCGTCCTCGACGGGTGCTACACGCGTGGGCGGCGCTGGGCCAGAGGAATTGTGGCAGGAAGCAGGTTCGCGCCCCTCTGCCTAAATATGGTCCTATACATGGTGCTGGGCGGGGTTGTAGAGGCCTTCCCATGGGCGGGCGCCTGCCTGTTCTTCGACGACCTGGCGATGGCGACGCACGGCGTCGGGGAGTTCGTGCAGTGCTGGCATTCCCAGCTTGTGCAGACGCTGATCAACATGTTCGAGGTGGTCCTGGACATGCGGGTCTCCCGGGGCGAGGGGGGCAACGCGGTCGCCCTGGCTTCGACCTCGGCCTTGAACGCGGAGCTCGGCAAGCGCGTCCGCACCCGCGGCGTGAGGATGGTAAAAGGAAGAGAATCACCTCGGCGTTGCGACGGCCGCGGGCAGATGCCGGCGAGTGGGGGCTTTCAGCAAGAGGGCAGTCAAGTTCGCCGCCAGACGGGATCGGGTCGCGAGGGTCTGGCGAGCCGGGGGGCCGGCACACGAGGTGATCAGGCGCGCCAAGGTGCCGTCGTTGCCCTACGGCGTCAATGTCATGGGTATGGCCGACACCAAGCTGGGCGAGCTGCGGCAGAGCGTGGCGACGGCCACGGCTGGCAATGCGAAGGGGCGGTCCACGTGCCTGACGCTGCTGGCCGACGACGTAGACCCAGGCATTCTGGCCAGCGCGTCCCCGATCCTGGCGTGGGCGCAGACCTGGCAAGAAGCAGAGGGCGACCCGAGTCTCGTGCCGACGCTCCAGGCCGCATGTAAGCGGCTGGTTTTCCGAGTGGGCCATGCGAAGGCCCCGTGGCAGCAGGTGAGAGGCCCAGCAGCGGCCTTCGTGGCGACGGTCAAGAGGCTCGGCTGGGTGACCCAGGCGGCGCATTCGATTACCATCGGCTCCAACATCATCGACCTGAGGGCGATCCCCCTCCACGAGCGGCATCGCTACGTCCGCGCCGCCACCGAGCAGGGCCTCGAGGACGCGTGGTTGGCCAAGTGGGGGGGCGAGTTCAACATGCAGTCGATCTTCGCTGAGCCTGCGAGGGCGCTCCTGCGGCGCCCATGCCGCGGGCGCTGGGCGCAGGCGCGCCAGACGCGCGTGGGGGCGCTCTGGTGCGGGGGCACGTGGCCGCAGGCGCGGCTGCGTGCCAAAGGAGCGGCACCATCTGCAAGGTGTGCGCGCCATCTGCAAGGCGCTGCTGCCCTGGTTGCACGCCATCTGCAAGGCGTGCCACCAGGGCGAGGGCACGGACAGACACCGCATCTTGGTCTGCGAGGCGAGGCAGGAGGAGCGTCGGCGTGTGGGTGGCGCCCACATCGTGCAGCGAGGAGCCAACCCGTGGCCAGGGTCCGAGCAGCTTTGGGGCCGTGGGCTGGCCAACGACCCCGCGGTGATGCTCGGCCTGTGGGACCTCGCCGTCGCCGACACCATTCGCGTCGAGGGTGGCGCGGCGACATCGCGGGTTTCGCCGCGGGCCGAGTGCACTCCGATGGCCGCCTGTTGTGCGGCAAGTGCGCTGCCCTACGACGCGGAGGTTGGTCATTCGTGCAGCTGAACGAGGACATGTCCTTGAAGGGCGCATGCTGCGGGCCCCTGCCAAGGCCGCAGTGGCCGCAATCCATATTCCTGAGCGAGCTGATGGCCGTGCTCCGCGTGCTGGAGGTGGCTTGCCCGCCCATCATCATCGCATCCGACTGCCAGTCGGTCATCGACGGGCTTCTGAGAGGGCCCTCGTGGGCGGCGCGCCCCGCCACGCCGCGCAGAGACGCGTGGGCGCGCTGCTGGGCCTTGATCGTTGAAAACGGTGGTCTGGGGCTGCGAGGGGTCATTTTCGAGAAAGTAAGAGCCCATGTCGCGAGAGCCCAGCGAAACGAGATGGGCCTCGAGCCGTGGAAAGGAGAACAACTTCGCCGATCTGTATGCCAAGCAAGGAGCTCGACTGCAGCAGCGCCCTGAATGGCACCGAGCTGCATGCATGCAGCGATTCAAACTCGTTACGGATGTGCTTGAGTTCGCAGCCTGCGTAGGAGCGTTAGGCAGAGGTCTCGTTGACACCTCCGAGGGCTCGAGTCCGGTCGAGCGGGGCTCGAACCCGCCCAGACCCCCCGGACCCCGGCCTGGTGGGGTTGAGGGGGGGCCGTGGAACCTCCCCACCTTCCGCCTCCCGGCGCCCCGCCCTACCGCGCTGGGGCGGGGGGGGGGGGGAGCGGAGGTGGGGTCGAACGAGCCCGCGCCCAGGCCCGTGTGATGCGTCCCCCGTGTGATCTTCCGTCGCCGATGTGCCAGGTACGCTCAGAACAGATGGGTTGGTTTGCTGTCGAGCTGTGTCGAGGGGCACCCCCGAACAATTGCTGGGCGTTTGAGCCGTCTGTGGGAAGGTCGACACCCCGCCATGGGCGAGCCGTTTTGACCAAAGCCGCATTTTATCGCCCAGGGACGGCCTGGGGTAAGGGGAAGCTTTTAACGTCGCCGTGGTGCGTGCCTCGGAGCTGCGGAGATCAGGCTAGCATAATCCAGCATAGTCCTCCTCTGCCTGGGGCCGCGCGCGCACGGCGCGCGGGCGACCAGGGGCCGCGTGGCGACCGCCTACGGCCCCTCTCCCCCCATCAACGTGCCAGCAGCAGCAACCGAGCACGTGCACGTGTACAGCACGCCAGCATGCAACGTAGCAGTACAGCAGGTGTAGAGCGGTTCTCGAAAATCAGCCGCAACGAGCAATTCTAACTTCTCGAGTCTCACCGCAGATAGTAGAGCGAAGTCAACTCGGGGCTCCCAGGGAGGGCGCGCCATTTTCATACCGTCCGTGCGCGAAATGCAGGTCGTACATGTCGAGTCATATTTTTGCTGTGTTCCAGTGGTTGACTCTCGAGCCGAGGCCCGATGCAGCCACCGTCCGACCTTTATAATCCTTATGAATAGCCTCTCCCTGTTGCAGCCCGAGGCCAGTTTTTAGGGCGGGCAGTGCGTTGCGCCCGTGATTTTCTCACGATAGTGATTTTGGAGCTTAAAACGAGGCAGCAGCTTCACGGATTGAGCGCATTCGTTTTCAAAGTGTGCAAGAGTTTCGCGGATTGAGGGTGGGTGGTTTTCAACATGTGGCTCCTGCCTTAGCGCCGCGCACACTCGTTTTGAAACTGTGCAAGAGTTTCACGGATTGAGGGCGGGCGGTTTTCAAAATGTGTGTCCCGCCTTAGCGCCGCGCGCATTCGTTTTCAAAGTGTGCAAGCGTTTCACGGATTGAGGGCGGGTAGTTTTGAACATGCGTTTTTTCCATTCGCGCCGCGCACATTCGCTTTAAACGTGTCCAGGAGTTGCACGGATTGAGGGCGGGCGGTTTTCAACATGTGATTCTCGCCTTCGCGCCGCGCGTATTCAATTCAAACATGTGCAACAGTTTCACGGATTGAGGGCTGGTGGTTTTGAACATGTTTTTTTTGCTTTAACGCCGCGCACATGTGTTTTAGACGTGTGCACGAGGTCCACACATTGAGGGCGAGCCGTTTTCTAAATGTAGTTCTCGCGTCGGCGCCGCGCACATGCGTTTCAAATCGCCAGGCGAAGGGCCCAACCATATGCAGTCGTGCGCACCGCAATTGTGCATATCTTTTTCGGTGGTGCTCCCTATGGGGCCACGAATCCTGTGAGGGATGCGCCAGCATGGGTGCGGCGAACGCATGTGGACGGTGGAGCAGGGGCCTTCGATGGAACTCCCTATGGGGCCACGAAGCGAGTGAGGGGTGTTCCGAAATTGGTGTGGGGGACGCATGCGGGCGGTGGCACTGGAGCATTCGGTAAAATTTATTATGGGGAGGCGAAGCGTGTGGGAAGTGTGCCGACATGGATGTGGCGGACGCAAGTGGAAAAAGGCTCTGGGGTCGTCGGTGGAGCTCCCCATGGGAACACAAAGCGTGTGAGGGGTGTGCCGAAATGGGTGTGGGGGACGCGTGCGGGCGGTGGCACTGGAGAGTCCGGTCGAATTCATTATGGGAAGGCGAAACGTGTGAGGGGTGTGCCGAAATGGGTGTGGCGGACGCAAGCGGAAGTTGGCATTGGGGTCTTCGGTGGAGCCCCCTCCTGGGGCCACGAAGCGTGTGAGGGGTGTGCCGAAATTGGTGTGTGGGACGCATGTGGACTGTGACACTGGGGCCTTCGGTGGAGTTCCCCATGGGGCCACTAAGATTGTCAGCGGTGTGCCGAAATGGATGTGAGTGACGCATGTAGGCGGTAACACTGGGGCCTTCGGTGGAGCTCCGTATGGGGCCACGAAACGTACGAGGGGTGCGCCGAAATGGGTGTGGGGACCGCATGCGGGCACCGCCATTCGGGCCTTCTGTGGGGCTTCCCATGGGGTCACGAAAACGTGCGAGGTGTGCGCCGAAATGGGTGTGGGGACCGCATGCGGGCACCCCCACTAGGGCTTTCCGTGGAGCTTCCTATGGGGCCACGAAGCATGTGAGGAGTGTGCCGAAATGGGTGTGGGGACCGCATGCGGGCACCACCACTGGGGCTTTCGGTGGAGCTCCCTATGAGGCCACGAAGCGTGTGAGAGGCGTGCCGAAATGGGTGTGGGGGGGACCGCATGCGGGCACCCCTACTAGGGCTTTCGGTGGAGCTCCCTATGGGGCCACGAAGCGTGTGAGGAGTGTGCCGGAATGGGTGTGGGGACCGCATGCGGGCACTCCCGGTAGGGCCTTCGGTGGATCTTCCCATGTGGCCACGAAACGTGTGAGGAGTGTGCCGAAATGGGTGTGGGGACCGCGTGCGGGCACCCCCACTAAGGCCTTCGGTGGAGAAGTGAGGGGGGATGGGAGGATGGAGGAGGGGAGGGGGAAAGAGGCGTAGAGGAGAACGCGGGGACCGTCTCCTCAAAACAAGGACTCAACACCACAGAATGGTTGGAAGAAACGTTTCAAGAATTTCGCAGATTGAGGGCGGTTTCTTTTCAAACTGTGGTTCTCGCTCAGCGCCGCACATATTCGGTTTAAAACTGTGGAAAGGTTTCGCGCATTCTCATGATCAGCGTATCCGAAATGGCGCTATGGAAGGATTCAGGATTATGCGGGTGCAACAGTGATGTGCTTCGCGGTGTTGAAGTCCCAAGAGTGGCGTTCTGGAGTGATTCCGGATTGTCAAGACGCAGCATTCAGGTTGATCCGTGACGTTGAAATGTCGAGAACAATTTTTGGCATGTTTCGGGGTCTTCAAAATGTTGTCCTCCAACGAGGCAGCTCCCTCAATGGAAATGAACCGTTGTAGGGGCCTATGAAAAAAAGAGAGCTTGGAGGGAGGTTTAATTCCGACATCGTTGATGACTCCTGGGTTTACACTGGTCTTCCTCCTCCTGGTCCTCCTCCGACAAGCCAACAACCTTCGGACACATGGGAAATATGGAATCTTTGTCTTCGCGTTTTTTCGCCCCCAATGGGCTACTGAGGCCTCAATCTCGCTCCTGGGAGTCCCGAAGACGCCCCCAACGGGGGCCCAACATCGCTTCCGAGAGGGGTCAAACAGCCGTCCAGGCGGCCCAGGACGTTCCCGGGTCACCTCCAAGACGGTATCCAGGGGTCTTAGACGGTTCCCGAGAAGCTCCAGACGCTTCAAGAGACGCTCAAGACAGCCCAAGAGGGCTTCAAGAGACTGTCCAGGACATTTCCGACAAGCGGAACACCATCATAAACATGCATTGGGACTCGATGATTTTGGCCTCCCTGCCTTTTCGCCTCCGATGGGCTGCAGCCCAGGACGGCCCCGAGTCACTCCGAAGGCGGCCTCTTGGGGTCGCAGACGACCCTAGAGATGATCCAGGCGCCTCAAGAGACGCTCAAGAGAGCCCCAGAGCCCCTCAGGCGACTCTCTAGGATACTTCCGACAAGCCGAACACTTGCACAGACTCCCGAGGAGAAGGATGAGGAAAGAGTGACGAGGACAGGAGGGGCCCGGCGACATGCTCCCGAAGAGCCTTCGAGTCGCCTCCCCAAAGTGCCCCGGCACCAGAGTTCCCAGAAGCCCACGCAGGGCTGCTCGTAGTTCCCCACCTGTCCCTAGATGCCCTCCAAACGAGACGCACCCGTGAACCTGCTTGGTGCCTCCTCCTGAATCTCGCCTGAGAGCGTCTTCGAACCTGAAGCTCTTCGAGGTGTACGTCTCCATTGAGAGCCATGGCACGGTCCAACGAGAGCACCGAATATATGGACATTCGTGGGACGCCCTTGCGTTAAGTCGGGCGCGTCCCTCTACAGGAGGAATATTCAAACATAGTCAAAACATAGTCATGTGTCGACTTGTTGGGTATTTGTTGACAATTTCTAAGTATTTTTCAAACTATTGTTCACAATTCGCCCAGAATCCATTTGTAGGGGGACATGCCCGACCTAGCATTTGTGGGACGCCCTGGCGCCTCTTCCCTCCGCCCTCTGTGGTGGTTCTCCAGGGGCCCGCTTCGGGGGAGGCTTGGAGCCTCTCGGACCCCCTGGGGGGAGGCTGCAGGAGCACACGTCGTGAGCCGACGTTGTCCCCGTTTGCACTGCCCTCTTCGAGCCTTGCTAGGGCCTAATTCGGACCGCCGTGGATCCTCTCGATGTTCCTCTGCCCTCCTCCTACAGCGCTCAGAGGCATACGGGGACATGGAAACACCTATATATAGATATGTATACATACATCTATGCATGCATTCACACATACGATCAAACCATCACGTATACAGACACATACATCCATACATACATACATATATACATACATGCATGCATACATACACACCTACATACATACAAACAAACACACAACCGACCATACATACATTCACATACATTCATGCACACACACATACATGCATACATACACATACATACATACATACATAAATACATACATACATACACACATACATACAGATATACATACATGCATACACACATACACACATACATACACACATACATACATACATACATACATGTACACATACATACATACATACACACATACATACATACATACATACATACATACATACATGTATACATACATACATACATACATGCATGCATGCATACATACATACATACATACATACATACATACATACATACATACGTACATACGTACATACGTACACACATGCATGTATGCATGCATGCATGCATACACATTTACACACATCCATACACACATCCATATACACATACATCTTTGTATACATACAGACAGACAGGCATACAGACATTCATACACACAGACAGACAGGCAGACATACAGACAGACAGACAGACAGACAGACAGAGAGACAGACAGACAGACAGACAGGCAGGCAGGCAGGCAGGCAGACAGACAGACAGACAGACACACGCACACAGACACACATACACACACACAAGTATATATATATATATATATAACCTACAAGTACGCCCCCCTTCCCTCCCTGGGGTCCCACATCTCACTGCGAATTCCGCGTTACGCTCCAGGTACAGCGCTTCCAGGCCTCCAGGGAAGCCCCCCAAATGCCCAAGGACAGCCCAAGACGACCCCAAGAAGCCCCCCCAAAATGAAAGAACGGCCCAAAACGCTCCCACGCAACCCAAGATAGCTTTCGGGCGGCTCTCCAGGCTCCCAGGAGGCCTCCAAGAGACCTCAAGAGAACCCCGAGAGGCCTCCCAAGAGCGCCCAGAGAACCTAAACTCGTCAGTTGTCATTGTTTTTTTTTGTCGAGGTTTTGGGCCTTCTCACCAGTTCATGCTTCGAACGCTCCAGGACGGCCGAAGAGCCTCCTAAGACCGCCCCAAGATGGCCCAAGAGGCCCCAAAGACGGTCCCAAGACGGGCCAAGAAGGCTCCAAGATTGCCGAAGAGGCGCCCAGGACAGCCCCAGAGCTTGCAGAACAGACCCAAGATGGGCCCAATAGCGGGAGCAGGAGGCCCCCCGAGACCTCCGAGGGGCTTCCGCAACCTCCCAGAGGCCCCCAACACACCCCAGACTCTTGAGAAGCCAAGAGAAAGCCCCGACGAGTCCCCAAGCACAGCCCAAGAGAGCTTTGAGAGCCGTCCCGAGAGAGCCCGAAGAGCGTAAAATCTTTGATTTCCGTTGTTTTTTTCAACGTTTTCGTTTTCTCACGTTTTCCCGTTTCCAGAGGTCCAACATTGAGGAATTTGAAACACAGGGAATTCCAGAGATTCTTTTTTCCCCAACCATCCTGTGGTGTTGGGTCCTCGTTTTGACAAGACGGTCCCCAGGTTCCTCCTCCTCCCTCCCCCTCCTCCCTCCCCCCTGCGTTTCACCCACCCAGTACAGCGTTTCGTGGCCCCATAGGCAGCTCCACCGAAGGTCCCAGTGAGACCGCCCGCATGCGTCAACCATCACCCAGTGCAGCCCTTCCTCCATGCGTTTCACCCACGCAGTACAGCGCTTCGTGGCCCCATGGGGGGCTTCACCGAAGGTCCCAGTGGGACCGCCCGCATGCGTCAACCACCACCCAGTGCAGCCCTTCCTCCATGCGTTTCACCCACGCAGTACAGCGCTTCGTGGCCCCATGGGGAGCTCCACCGAGGGTCCCAGTGGGGCCGCCCGCATGCGTCAACCACGACCCAGCACAGCCTTTCCTCCCTGCTTTTCACCCAACCAGTACAGCGCTTCGTGGCCCCATAGGGAGCTCCACCGAATTTCCCAGTGAGACCGCCCGCATGCGTCAACCACCACCCAGCACAGCCTTTCCTCCCTTCGTTTCACCCAACCAGTACAGCGCTTCGTGGCCCCATAAGGAGTTCCACCGAAGGTCCCAGTGGGATCGCCCGCATGCGTCAACCACCACCCAGCACAGCCCTTCCTCCCAGCGTTTAACCGACCCAGTACAGCGCTTCGTGGCCCCATGGGGAGCTCCACCGAAGGTCCGAGGGGAGCCCCACCGAGGGTCCCAGTGGCACCGCCCGCCTGCGTCAACCACCACCCAGCACAGCCCTTCCTTCCGACGCTTCCCTCACCCAGTACAGCGTTTCGTGGCCCCATGGGGAGCTCCACCGAAGGTCCCAGTGGCACCGTCCGCATGCGTCAACCACCACCCAGCTTTGCCCTTCCTCACTGCGTTTCACCCACGCTTCGTTGCCCCATGGGGATCACCGAATTTCCCAGTGGGACCGCCCGCGTGCGTCAACGACCATCCATCACAGCCCTTCCTCCTTGCGATTCTCACACCCAGTACAGCGCTTCGTGGCCCCATAGGGAGCTCCGCCGAACGCCCCGATGGCACCGCCCGCATGCGTCAGCCACCACCCAGGACAGCGCTTCGTGGCCCCATCAAAAGGGCTCCACGGAAGGCTCCAGTGGCACCGCCCGCATGCATCAACCACCACCCAGTGCAGCGCCTCGTGGTCCCACAGGGAGCCCCACCGAAGGTCCCAGTGGGGCCGCCCGCATGCGTCAGCCACCACCCAGTACAGCGCTTCGTGGTCCCATAGGGATCTCCACCGAAGGTCCCAGTGGGGCCGCCCGCATGCGTCAACCACCTTCCAGTGCAGCGCTTCGTGGCCCCATGGGGAGCTCTGACAGAAACACCCCAGTGGCACCGCCCGCGCGCGTCGTCCACCACACAGTATTCCACTTCGCGGCCCCATTGATTGGGAGTTCCGCCAACCCCCGGTGGCACCGCCCGCAAGCGTCCCCCCCACCCACTACAGCGTTTCGTGGCCCCGCAGGAAGCTCTAGAGGCCCGCCCGCATGCGACCCCCCACCCAGTGCTGCGTTTCGTGGCCCCATAGGGGCCCCCACCGAAGCCCCTACTGGCACCGCCCGCGTGCGTCGGCCACTACCCAGTACAGCGCTTCGTGAGCCCGTAGGGAGCTCCACCAAAGACCCCAGTGGCACCGCCCGCATGCGTCCCCCCCACCCAGTACAGCGCTTCGTGGCCTCATTGGGAGCTCCAGCGAAGGGCACGGCCCGCATGCGTCCGCCACGCCCAGTACAGCGTCTCGTGGCCCATAGGCAGCCCCACCGAAGGCCCCAGTGGCACCGCCCGCATGCGTCTCCCTCACCCCATGGCCTCACGTCCTTCGCGCGTTTCGTGGCCCTATAGGAAGTTCCACCGAATGCGGCACGCACAACGCGTTACCCACAACTGCATATTGTTGGGCCCTTCACTAGGACATTTGTTTGTCAAGCTGGGAATCCTACTCCCTATCCTTTCCCTCGAGCCCTATCAAGACTTCCGGGTCACATGCAACTATTGTTCGGGAATGCTGTTGAACTCTCTGCCGCTGTCTTGAAACTCTCTTGGATAGTCTTCGTGTCTTCTGAGCTGCCCCTGAAAACCACAGTAGAATTCGAGATCCTATGATCCCATGAGTTGAAACTTAGCCGGGCGAAGGACCCAACCATATGCAGTTATGCGTACCGAAATTGTGCATATCTTCTTCGGTGGCACTCCCTATGGGACCACGAACCCTGTGAGGAGTGTGCCGAAATGTGTGCGGCGGACGCTTGTGGACGGTGCCATTGGGGCCTTCGGTGGAGCTCCCTATGGGGCCACGAAGCTTGTGAAGGGTGTGCCGAAATGGGTGTGGGGGACGCATGCGGGCGGTGGCACTGGAGCTTTCGGTGGAGCACACTATGGAGTTGCGAAACGTGTGATGGGTTTTGCCGAAATGGGTGTGGAGGACGCAATCGCAAAGTGGCACTGGGGCCTTCGGTGGAGCTGCTTATGGGGCCACGAAACGTGTGAGAGGTGTGCCGAAATGAGTGTGGGGGACGCAGGTGGACGGTGGCACTGGAGCCTTCGGTGGAGTTCCCTATGGGGCCACGAAGCGTGTGAGGGGTGTGCCGAAACGAGTGTGGGGGACGCAGGTGGACGGTGGCACTGGAGCCTTCGGTGGAGCTCCTTATGGGGCCACGAAACGTGTGATGGGTGTGCCGAAATGGGTGTGGGAGGGGGCCGCATGCGGACACTCCCGCTAGGGCCTTCGGTGGAGCTCCCTGTGGGGCCGCGAAAAGTGTGACGGGGGTGCCGTAATGGGTGTGGGGACCGCATGCGTACACCCCCACTATGGCCTTCGGTGGAGCTCCCCATGGTGCCACGGAACGTGTGAGGGGTGTGCCGAAGTGAGTGTGAGGGGTGTGCTGAAATGGGAGTGGGAGGGGACCGCATGCGGGCACTCCCGCTAGGGCCTTCGGTGGAGCTCCATATGGGCCACGAAGCGCGTGAGGGGTGTGCCGAAATGGGTGTGGGAGCCGCATGCGGGCACCCCCACTAGGGCCTTCGGTGGAGCTCCCCATGAGGCAACGAAACGTGTGAGGGGTGTGCCGAAATGGGTGTGGGGGACGCATGCGGGCACCCCCGCTAGGGCCTTCGGTGGAGCTCCTTATGGGGCCACGAAACGTTTGAGGGGTGTGCCGATCTGGGTGTGGGGACCGCATGCGAGCACCTCCGCTATGGCCTTCGGTGGAGCTCCCTATGGTACTACGAAACGTGTGAGGGGTCTGCCAAAGTGAGAGGGGTGACGGGAGGAGGGAGGAGGGGGGAGGAGGAGTAGAGGAGAAGAGGAGAAGCGGAGAATCCGGGGGCCGTCTCTTCAAAACGAGGACCCAACACCACAGGCTGGTTGGGAAACAATAATTCAGGAATTCCTTTTTTTCCAAATTCGCCCACTGCTTTTTTGCACGAAGACCCCGAAAGGCATCCCAACAGACCGTGGCCTGCATCCAGAAAGTTTCTAACCCACAGCCCAATCACGGCAACTTGTAAAAAGGGAGTCCCACATTTTTTTCAAGTTCGCCCCCATACCTACTCTTGCACAATTGGCCACAATTCAGGCTCCGCTCAGCGCCCAGAACAGAACCGAGGAAGCTTTTGAGGGCCCCAACTCGTTGAATACCTAACGGCAATTAATGATTTCTGTGCTTCCGCAGTTCCCCTTCGATACGATTCCGAGGCTTGCGCAGGGCCTCCAAGAGAGTCCCTGGATGCAATAATCGCCACATGAGATGATATGAGTTAGCCCATCAAGCCCAGCTAGAACTTGCTCGCGCCCGAAGCGCGCGCGATGGTTCTAGTGTGTATATGGTTTGTTTGTGTTTATGCTCTGGGTTTTCGGTCGTCTTTCTTCCATCCCGCCACACCAGACTTAGGGTGGCGCAACGCCTCTGAGAAATCTGCCCCTTGGCGTTCTCTGCTCAGGGCCCCGCGCGCGCCCGCCCAGGCCTTGCAAATATCTGCTTGTTTCCCTCCGCTAGTGTTAAGTCGGGCATGTTCCTCTACAGGAGGACTGTTCAAGTATTCTGGCGAAGAACCCAACCATATGCAGTTATGAGTATTGTCGTTGCGGGTATCGTCTTCGGGGGATCTTCTCACGGGGCCATGAAGCATGCGAAGGGTGTGCCGACGTGAGGCGGGGCCGCCATGTAGGCGTTGCCACTGGTGCGTTAGGCGGACCGCGCTACGGGGAAGTGTGAGGGGTGCGCCGCAATGGGGCGGGGCCGCTGCTGGGGCCTTCGGTAGAGCTCCATATGGGGCACCGAAACAGTGTAATGGGTGGGGACGCGCATGCGAGTACAGCCACTTGGGCCTTCGGTGCAGCTCCCCATGAGGCCACGAAGCGCTGTGCTGGGCGGGGGGAACGCATGCGAACACCGCCACTGGGGCCTTCGTTGGTGCTCCTATCGGGCCACGAAACGCTGCACTGGGCGGGGGTGACGCATGCGAGTGCATCCACTGGGGCCTCCCGTTGAGCTCCCTATGGGGCCACGATCGGGCTCCCTATGGGGCCACGAAAGGCTGTGCTGGGTGGGGTGTGACGCATGCGGGCGGTCCCACTGTGGCCTTCTGTGGGGCGCTCTATGGGGCCACGGAGCGCTGTTTTGGGTGGGGGTGACGCATGCGGGCGGTGCCACTGGGGCCTTAGGTGGAGCCTCCTATGGGGCCACGAAGCGCTGCACTGGGTGGGGGGTGACGCATGCAGGCGGTGCCTCTGGGACCTTCGGTGGAGCTCCCCATGGGGCTACGAAGTGCTGTACCGGGTGGGGGTGGCGCATGCGGGCGGTTCCACTTGGGCTTCCATGGAGCCACGAAGCGCTGTACTGGGTGGGGGTGACGCATGCGGGCGGTGCCACTGGGGCCTTCGGTGAAGCTCCGGATGGGGCCACGAAACGCTGCACTGGGAGGGGTGTGACGCATGCGGGCGGTCCCACTGTGGCCTTCTGTGGGGCGCTCTATGGGGCCACGGGCCACGGAGCGCTGTTTTGGGTGGGGGTGACTCATCCGGGCGGTGCCACTGGGGCCTTAGGTGGAGCTCCCTATGGGGCCACGAAGCGCTGCACTGGGTGGGGGGTGACGCATGCAGGCGGTGCCACTGGGACCTTCGGTGGAGCTCCCCATGGGGCTACGAAGTGCTGTACCGGGTGGGGGTGGCGCATGCGGGCGGTTCCACTTGGGCTTCCATGGAGCCACGAAGCGCTGTACTGGGTGGGGGTGACGCATGCGGGCGGTGCCACTGGGGCCTTCGGTGAAGCTCCGGATGGGGCCACGAAACGCTGCACTGGGAGGGAGGTGACTCATCCGGGCGGTCCCACTGTGGCCTTCGGTGGAGCGCTCTATGGGGCCACGAAGCGCTGTTTTGTGTGTGGGGGTGACGCATGCGGGCGGTGCCACGGTGGCCTTCGGTGGAGCTCACTATGGGGCCACGAAGCGCGGCAGTGGGTGGGTGTGACGCATGTGGGCGATCCCACTGGGACCTTCGGTGGAGCTCCCTATGGGGCCACGGAACGCTGTCCTGGGTGGGGATGACGCATGCGGGCGGTGTCACTGCGGCCTTCGGTGGGGCCCCTTTGTTGGGCCACGACACGCTGTGCTGTGTGGTGGTTGACGCATGCGGGCGGTGCCACTGGGGCCTTCGGTGGAGCTCCCTGTGAGGCCACGAAGAGCTGTACTGGGAGGCGAAATGCAGGGAGGAAGGGCTGTGCTGGGTGGTGGTTGACGCATGCGGGCGGTGCCACTGGGGCCTTCGGTGGAGCTTCCTACGGGGCCACGAAGCGCTGTACTGGGTGGGTGAAACGCCGTGAGGAAATGCTGTGCTGTGTGGTGGTTGACGCATGCGGGCGGTGCCACTGGGAACTTCGGTGGAGCTTCCTATGGGGCCACGGAATGCTGTAGTGGGTGGGGGATATGCAGGGAGGAAGTGCTGTGCTGGGTGATGGTTGACGCAGGCGGGCGGTGCCACTGGGACCTTCGATGGAGCTCCCTATGGGCCACGAAGCGCTGTACTGGGTGGGCGAAACGCAGGGAGGAAGGGCTGTGCTGGGTGGTGGTTGACGCATGCGGGCGGTGCCACTGGGACCTTCGGTGGAGCTCCCTATGGGGCCACGAAGCGCTGTACTGGGGGGGCGAAACGCAGGGAGGAAGTGCTGTGCTGGGTGGTGGTTGACGCATGCGGGCGGTGCCACTGGGACCTTCGGTGGAGCTCCCTATGGGGCCACGAAGCGCTGTAACGCAGGGAGGAAGTGCTGTGTTGGGTGGTGGTTGACGCATGCGGGCGGTGCCACTGGGACCTTCGGTGGAGCTTCCTATGGGGCCACGAAGCGCTGTACTGGATGGGTGACACGCAGGGAGGAAGGGCTGTACTGGGTCGTGGTTGACGCATGCGGGCGGTCCCACTGGGACCTTCGGTGGATCTGTCTATGGGGCCACGAAGCGTTGTACTGGGCGGGTGAAACGCAGGGAGGGGGGAGGAGGGGGAGGGGGGGGAGGGAGGAAGGAGGAGGATGAGGAACGCGGGGACAGTCTCTTCAAAACGAGAACCCAACACCACAGGATGGTTAGGAGAAGTAGTCAAACGATGGTCCGAGGACGATTTTTCAGTATTTCTGGATCTTTTTTTGAATATTTGTTGAGTATCTGTTATTTTTCGTTGGGGGACGTGCCCGACCTAACGCTAGTGTTTCCTCGTGTGGCCCGGGCTGCCCCCCCCGGGGGGGGGTTCGGCGCCGACGACGTGTTCTTGCACGGCGGTGGCCACGCCCATTGCTTGTTCGGTGACTCGCGCGGGGTGTGGGGATTTGCGCGGCACGTTGCAATACAATGGGGGCTCGTGCCACGAAACATCCTGCTTGCCTCCAGGGTACCCTGGGTTTCTTGGGTTTCGATGGTTTTGCTATGGAAAACGTGACGTCCCCTCACCAAGAATCAATGGACGACCTGGGGTCTCAGGGTTGGGCTTCTTGTGGAAGGTTTCTTTTGAACTGGCCTCCACTCTATCTGTGTAATTCCCATCGGGCCGATGTTTTTGTTAGTTGCCTCGCGCAGCTGCCATTTGCGGCTGGCCAGACATCTTTGTGAGTTTGGTATTCGGGTATGCCACTGTGTTTCCTCCTGCGGGAAAGGCGGCGGGCCCGAGTGGCTACGCCCAACAAGGTTGTTTACTCTGTGGGGCAAGACTTTGTATTAACCTCTCTACTTCGTGCCGTGGAGATCCCTGTGGGCCATGATCCGTGTGCCTCGGGGCTGTCAAGGAGATAGTTCGGTCGCTGTAGGGTCTCGTCCTGGGGCCCTCTTGGTGCGGTCTTCTGGACCTCTTGGGGGCCATTTTGTGGCGCTCTGGCCATCTTGGAACCATCGGGGGCCTCTTTGGCCGCCTTGAGGCTGTTGGACCTTCGTGGGCTGCTGGGGATTCGAAAAGGCGAGAGCACGGAAAACGCTCAAACATGTTAGTCAAATCAGTGAGTTGGGTTTCTTCAGGTTGTCTTGGATCGCCTCGGGCCCCCTCTAGGCCATTTTGCCGTCTTGGGGACATCTGGGGCGAACCTGGAGGCTTCCTTGGACATCCTCAGGGAACAACGACTTTGGCTCGGCGGCCCTACTGATGCTCCTGTGGCCCTCCTGGGTCGTCTTGGGAATCTCCTTGGCTGTCTTACAGCCATGTTGGGGACAGCTTGGGCCTTCAGAAGATTACAGGAGCTCTGCCGGGCAGCCCGTGGCATTCTACCACACCTCAACGTGCCAGGGGCCACGGTGGTGGATAGAGAAGGGGACGAGGAGGGTGAGCAGGAGATTGAGCAGTGGTCTGCTGACTGGAGTAATGGGAATTACAATGCATGGCTGGTCTCTGGCGAATGTAGAGGCAGGTGTCTGGCCCTCGCGCAGCGCTGATGGCCGTCTCGCCAGCCGCCTCGCCGGCATCCTCGCCGGCGGTATGGTGGTGGGGGCGGCCGCGTTCCCTACGCGCTTGTGTGGCTTCGCATGCCCTGAGGCGCTGCCGAATTTTCTTTTTGCCCAGCCTCAAGTTGGGGAGCTTGTCGCGGAGCTCTCGCGAGGGCGCCGTCGCGAGCGTTCGGCGCCTGTCCCCTAGCATCGGGGGCTTGCCGCCGGCATCGGCGCCCGGCGCGCCTCGAGAACACCTGGCGTGGCCATCTCTGAGAGCTTCTTCTGATGCTCTCGCGCAGAGACGTCGCGCTCCTGACTGCAGAACTACTCTGGTTTCGAAGACGGGGCGCCCCATACGTTCATGTTCGGCGGTGACCTCGCCAAATCCGCCACCCGCAGGAGCTATACGGGGCGGTGCGCACACGCCGCGCCCGTCACCTCGCTCCAGCGCCTCTTCCAGAATGATGCCTCCAAGCGCTCCGTTCGGCCGCTCTATTGGCTGGGGTGCTCCAATCGAATGCCCGTCCCTCCAGGAGATACCTGGCTCTGATCTCTTTTCCCTCCTGGCCCCCTTCCTCTCGCGGCACCTCCTGGAGTGCGGCGTGTCTCGCCGAGAGGATCAGCCTCACCGTCGACCGTGCCTCCGGCTCTTCCCAGGCGCCCTGAGCGGGGGCGTCGCGCCGGAGCGGGCTTTCCTGCTCCACGGGCCGTCTCACCTTCCACCTTCATTTTGGACCTCGGCCGTGCCTGACCGCGGAGCTCAAAAGCCGACGAGGAGGACCCCTGGCGCGACGGGGAGGCCCTGGAGCCGCGCCGCCGCCCCCCGCGGCACGCCCCGCAGCGGGGCCCCCGTTCCCGCCGCCGCTCGGCGCCGCGCGGGGGTCGGGGGCGGTCGCCGCGGCCCGCCGTTAGGGGGCCACAGGCGAACCCTGCCCCTACCCCCCACGATTGCTGAGGGGCAGGGTGGGGTTCACTTCGACCGGGAGCTCCCGAGCGCAGTGAACCCCACCCTCCCCCTCAGAAATCGTGGGGGGTAGGGGCAGGGTTCGCCTGTGGCCCCCTAGCCGTGGCCGCACTCGGGGGCCGGCGCGGGCGCGCAGGCGCGCCGCCGGCGGCCGCGCCGCCGCCCGTGCCCGCGGGCCGCCGCCCGCGGGCGACTTGCGCGGGTGTGCCGAGGGCCCGCCGCGCGGCTGCCGCGTGCAGGCAGTGGCGAGATGTCCTGGCGTGCCTGTAGTCCTACCAAGCAATGTCATCAGGAGGAAAAGCAACGCACACAGACACAACTCGTCCTCGATTCCCCAGAAACTATGGGAAACTGTGGGAAGTGAGGGGGAAGGCAGAAGCCCAGAAAATATGGGAACATATGGGGAATCTTTCTATTTGTGTGTAAATATTTGTGTGTCCTGGAGCCCCTTCAAATGTTCTAATAACCTTTTGTGGTTCCCGCGAAATGGTCTTAGAACATATCTGGCTGGGGCTGTCTTGTTTTATCACATCGGGCTTCTGCCCTGAGAGCCATGTGTTTGTGCTTACAGGACATCTTGGGGTTCTGAGAACACTTCGTGGTAGGACTATAGGAATGCCAGGACCGTCGGTCCCTGCTCGACGCGTGCCGGGGCAGCGGTCGGGCAGGGGAGGGAGCGAGCAGCGGGGGGGGGCCCGTGGAGCTGTGTCCCGTCCCCCTCTCCAGGGCCTCGTGTCGGGTCCGATGCAAGGCGATTCGGCCTCGGGGGCTTCCGATGCCGAGTCGGTTCGGCTCGGGGCTCTCCGAGTTGGGGCTCCGAGCTCCTGCTGGAGGCATGGCAGCCTGCCGATGGCCGCCGGCTCGGCTTCTCTCGACTCGGCTGCCGATCTCCGCCGATCCGATTCAGTTCGATCGCCGATCCGACTTATCGATTCGATTTTGGGCTCTCGTGCCCCTCTCGGAGGAGGTGGCGCGCAGCGAGTGGCAGCAGATGGACGCGGCGGCCAGGGACTGGTGGCGGCAGCAGGCGCTGGCTGCGGAGGGGATCGCTGGGGCCAGGAGCCCTCGGGAGGGACCAACCTTCGGGGGCTTTTTTTAAGGGGCAGGGGCGAATGCATCGACCCCATCCCTATTCGGCCTATTCCCGCTTCATGCCGCTCAATGCCGCTTAATACCGCTTAAGCTGGCCTAGTCCCGCTTTATCCGCGGCCTAATCTGGCGTAGTAGCCCCCCAAGGGGGCTTAATCCTCCTTGTTCCTTCCGACGAAGACCTCCCTGTAGCTTTAAGTCGGGCCTGTCCCTCTAGGTCTAAAACTAGTACGGGGACTATTTTTTGAGTATGGTTGGGCATCTTTTGAATATTTGTTGAATATTTTGGATTGCTAAGGTCTTACGGCCAGTGCCGCCGACCCTGGATACCTCGGCCCTCCAGGGTGACGGGATGCGTGATAAGACGTCGGAGGTAAATGAAGACGTGGCGGAGGAGGAGGCGGAGGAGGAGGAGGAGGAGGAGGGGGAGGAGGAGGAGGGGGGAGGAGGGGGGAGGAGGAGGAGGAGGAGGAGGAGGAGGAGGAGGAGGAGGGAGGAGGAGGAGGAGGAGGAGGAGGAGGAGGAGGAGGAGGGGAGGAGGAGGAGGAGGAGGAGGAGGAGGAGGAGGAGGAAACTCGGGGAAACGTAAGACTCGAGTAAGCTGGAGCTCGGGTTTGCCGACGTTTTTTGACGGGGGCGCCCTTGATCTTTTGATGAGCGCGTTCAGATGGGGTCTCGTCATTCTCATGATGGCCCCGTCAGGCCAACCCGAGTCCCCTGGCACCCGAGTCTCACTTGTCGCTGGTTAAGGGAAGCCGCATACGGGCGAACGGCGATTTGGGCAGCGGCGATGTGGGTCTCGGCTGCGCGGGAGCGCGTGGCTCGCGCTTTCCCGCAATTCGCCGTGGCGTGTTCGCTCGGCTCCTTTCGCGGCAAGGCAGGGGAGTGCCGCCCGTGATCTCCTACCATGTACAGTGGGGGCGCGTGCCAAGAAACCAGTTGGATTCTGCCAGGCTGCCCTGGGTTTCTTGGATTTCGATGGGCCCCAAATAAGATCTTGACGATTTTCGATTGACGAATTTGGATTTTCATTGAACGAACCGCGGATTTCAGGGTTGGGTTTCTTGCGGAGGTTTCTTGTGGCCGAGCCCCCACTGTAGTTCTCAACATCGCCGTTAGCCATACCGCCGTTAGCCCGGCGTTGGACAAGGGTGGTCGTCTTTTGGGGCGGGGGTCAGATTTGAGCTGTCGTGAGTGTTCCAGTGGGGTCTGGGCAGAACGCCGCCCTTTCATGCCTGGTCTGGGCAGGGTCTAAAACTGCTCGTCTGGGAGGGGTGTGACTCCCTCCCTGTTGTTACAACGTCTGGAGTACGTGACCAAGCCAGGCGGGCGCAGGGTCACTGGGCCTGGCCATGATCGGCGTGCTGGTGGTATAGGCTGACCCCCAGGTGGCCCCCGCTGGCCTCCACAGTCGAATCAACAAAACTGCGGAAGCGTAAACTTTCGGAGTTCCACGCGGATTTCTTGGATCTGCGCTTGAATCCTTTTGGCGCGCTCCGCGCGCCAGGGGGGGATCAGCGCGGACCTGGAAGTGTTTGACTAATGCAGTTTTTTCTGTTCCTCCAAACAGGTCTCCGGAGCAGTCCAAGGCGGGGCCATTCGGGAGACCTGTCCGGGCCAGCGGGGTCTATTTTGGGGGCCTGTCTGTGCGCAACCCCGAACCTTACCATGTGCTTCAGAATCCTTTCACCGACCCCTATCCCCATCTGCTATTCCCATCCAGACCCCCACCATCTCAGCACCCCAGTTGGGGATATACCCCTCGAGACCTGAAGGAAACGGCCAATATCTCCATCCAGGGGAGTCCATCGGCCAGTGGGGGCCAGGCCGCGTTCCTTGGAACCGCGGACGGTCAAATTGGGGCCGAACGACAGGGGGGGACTGGGAACGAGGGGGGTACGAAGCCTGCTGCACGCAGCCGATCTCGGCCCATTCCTCGACACATGGGCCCCTCCCAGGGCCAGAAGGCGTCAGGAAAACGAGCTGCGCGAGCTGATTCTCTACACTACCCTTTGCTACAGTGGAGGCCCATGCCAAGAAACACCCTGCTAGGCTCTGGGGTGCCCTGCGTCTCTTGGGTTTCGATGGTTTTGCCATGGAAAGCCTGACGTTCCCACACCAAAACTCGATGGGCGTCCTGGGGTCTCAGGGTTGGGCTTCCTGTAGAAGGTTTCTTGTTGTCGGGCCCCCACTGTATCCTGACATCTGGTTCCCCCGATCCACGCTGCTCAGTGCTGAGATGCCGTCGTTTTTTGTTTCCCCTGCAGGAGCCGGAAGCGGCCCGCTGAGGAGCCGGGACCCCCGCGTGCCGGCGGCCCCGAGGCGGTCGAGGATTCCGACTTCGAGCTCGTCGGGGAGCGGACCGCCAGGAGCAGAAGCCATGAGTCACCAGCCTCGATCTCATCCCTATCCCTAAGATTGACACGCCAAGAGGCGATGACAATCTTAGGGGTGCGCCCTGAAAAACAAGGAGAATCCCTAAGGTTGGCATTGTGATGAGGCGATACCCAGCTTAGGGTTGGGGGTATGTTCCAGGCTGGTAGATGAGAGCAAGTGCAATATTCATTCGGGACGATCGGACAGGGTTGGTACAAAGACCAGCATCTTTTTGGGCTCCCTGAGGCCCTCTTGAGGCCGTTTTGGGCCAGCTTTGATGCTCTGACCGTTCGCGGGGCGCCCCGTCCAGGTCCAGGGGAGGGGGTAGTAGGGGGAGGGTTCAAGCTGCCCACCCGCCCGCAAGTCGTCTAGCTCACTCCCACCCGCCCTCCCAACAAATCAGTACCACCCGAGGCTGATCATGTTCAGCGGTCGCCTTTGGATGGACAGCCACTGGGAACCGAAGCCGACCCCAGGTGCGCGACGCTTGGGCGAGGCGCGCCACGCGTGCCAGGGGCGCCACGTGCGCCAGGCACCCCTGGGGCCCGAGCGTGCCAGGCACGCCTGGTGCGCCGGATGCGCCACGTGCCCCGAGTTCGCCAGGTGTGCCGCACACTCCAGCCGCGCCGGGTGCGCCACGTTCGGGGCACGTGCAGAGTGCGTCAGGTGCGCCTGCGCACGTGACAGCACACATCGGGAAACATGTCGGCCCCCGCAATTCTTGTCGAAAACCAATGCCCGTTACTGTGTCTAGTAGCCCTGCGCACAGCAGGGAATATGCTGACACCCCCGCCGTCCCTGTCAAAAACAATACAAAGTGCTCGCGGGACTCACGAACATGACTCAAGACTTTGCCCCAAAGTGTACTTTGTATGTTTTTTGAGTGGGGAGGGCCTCATCGGGTTGGCCGCGCATGATCCAAATGTGGAGGCAGAGCGCGGTTAGAATTGTTTTTTGACAGGGATGGTTGGGGGCGGACCCTCATGGAGTCGGCATGGTTCCGGGTTGGCCGCTGGACAGGTGGGGGAGGGGGTGTATATTCATAGGGAACAGTGATGGGTCCCTCCCCCAAGAGGAAGAAGGGGGTTGGAAAAGGAGACTCCCTAGACCACCTACGCCCAGAGGGCAGGCGGGATTCGGGACAATCGGACAGGATGGGTACAACTACCGGCATCGCCCCTTGCCGTTGTTGAAAAGGACTCGCTGTCGGTGCCCCCGCGGACGTCTCGCCCGTTTGGGTCATGAGGCCGCCGGCCCAACAGCGGCCACTGTCGGTTGTGGACAAGCTTTGCTGTTGAGCGTCGAGCCCATCGAAGCCATTTTCTCCGTACCCAGGTCGGGCGTCCAGATTCATTCGGCCACGCGCAGAGGGGGGCAGGGGGAGGGGAGAAGGCTTCTTAGAAGCACTCCAGCTTCTTAGACGGCGCGGACCTAGTCTGTAGAGTTGATGCCGACGCCTTCTAAGAAGCAGCCTCCTAAGAAGCCTTCCGCCCTCTCCCTACATCCCTCTGCGCGCCGCCAAGTCATGCCGTGCAAGTCCGACCAGCGTGTGTTATTCCAGGGGCGACAATCAGTAGCACGCACAGCTCGAGAGACGACGCGCTTGCCACGGATACACTCTCCTCCCCCTCCCTTTCCTCCTCCTCCTCCGCCTCCTCCTCCTCCTCCTCCTCCTCCTCCTCCTCCTCCTCCTCCTCCTCCTCCTCCTCCTCCTCCTCCTCCTCCTCCTCCTCCTCCTCCTCCTACTCCTCCTCCTCCTCCTCCTCCTCCTCCTCCTCCTCCTCCTCCTCCTCGCAGGCGATTTGTCTCCGCAATCCCCGAGATCCGCCCGAAAGGTTTGGCCGCTCAGGGGACGGGTGGACACCCTGGCAAACACCCTTCTTCCGGGGGGCTCTTCGGGCGCCCCCCTCCCCCCCCCTCGACCGTCCCCAGGGCCGGGCCCCAGCTTTTCTGGGCCCTTTCGAGAGCCCCACGGCCTCTGGAGGAGGGGTCGACCCCTCCCCTGCTGACCACTGCCCGAGGATTATAATGTTCCAGCCTACTTTAGCCTGGACCACCAGAAAGAACTTCGAGCACCCAAACAAGTGCCGAACCTCGAGGGTTCTCGCGCGCTGGGCCCTGGGAGACACTCGCCCGACACTGTTCCGACACTGCTTCGGCACTCTTTTTCGACATTTGTTCCCGGTTGCTCGAAATGATTTTTGGGATGTGGTCCTTAATCAGGAGGGAAAAAGCACAGGCTAAATGAATCGTCGATCTCCCAGAACATATGGGAAGATATGGGAAGTGGGGGGGGAGACCCAAACCCAGGAACTCTTGGAACGTCTGGGGCATCCGGTTCTTTGTGTGTGTATTTCCTTGTGGGACCCATGGCCCCTTCGAGCACGATCCGCTGCAGCACGGCCCGAGGATTGGTGGTCCCCAGACGTGGTGGTGAGAACACCCGGTGGTGAGTTTTGGGCGCTTTGGGTCATGGTTTTCGAGCGCCGGCTGGCCCAGGAAACGCAAAAAACCTCGTGGCGACCGCGTGTCCCAAAACCCGGTGGTGACCCAGAATTATTTCTTTGGGGGAATCGGGGTCACCACCGCGTGTCTCACCATCACCACCGGGCCCTGGGCGGCCCTTGGAGGCGTCGGCGGCCTCCTCCTCCTCCTCCTCCTCCTCCTCCTCCTCCTCCTCCTCCTCCTCCTCCTACCACCTGGTTTGGAGACCACCAAGAGGATCGAGGGCGGGCCCGCGAGCGGCCCGCAGCCCCGGCGGGCCCCCGCGCCGGCCGCCGCGCCGGCCGCGGAGGCGGCCGGCGGCGGCGCTGCCAGCAGGGGCGGCGAGCGGGGGGGCGGGCAGTGGCGAGGCGTCCCGGCTGGCCCATAGTCGCAGGCGATTTTTCTCCCCCAATCCCCGAGTTCCACCCGAAAAAATTGGCCGCTTATACAAGGGGGGGAACCCTGGGGTACACCCCAAGGGGGCTCTTCGGATGCACTCCTATCGAGGATGGACGTCCTTCCATCTTGTATCCCAGGGTCGGGCCCCACATTTCTGGTCCACTCCAGAACACCACGAAGCCTGGGATAGGGGTCGACATATCCCCTGTCACATAGGCCTACGGTAGGTTTGCGTCGTGTCGACCAGCGGCGACCCCAGCGTGGCGTTCAAGGTTGAACGCCGCTGGCGACCCAGAATCGATCGACGCTGAACGATCGGACGTTGCGGCAGCGGCCGATCGTTCAAGGTTGAACGATCCCTGCGGTGTCAAAAACCAACGCTGGGGTCGGCATGACACGAACCTGCCGTACCAATCAGCGGCACCGTGACGGGTACTCCAGCTTTCGGAATACAAGGGAGGGGGTCGGGACCCTCCAGGACGAGCCATTTCAGACCCCCCCCCCCCGTGGGAGAACCCTCCAAAACATCGTCCCCAGACCCCCCCAGGCCCTCCAAGATACCCTGGAAGAGACCCCCCCCCGAAATGAGACCCCCCTCCCTTTATTACGAAATCTGGAGTACTCGCTAACGGGTACTTTGGAAAATTGCCGAAAGTTGCCACTTTAGGGTCTCTTTCTGGCATTGCAGCGCGGCCCATATCGGGGAGGATTGGGTTCGCCCGGTCACTGGCCAAAGTACCCGTTAGTGCAGTCCCCATTAGGAAGGCGCTGAACCAAGCAATGTTCTTAGGAACCTTTTGTGGTTTCCAGGCGATGCTCTCAGGACATGTTTGGCGGAGTCGGTCTTTGGTTTATCACATCGGGCTTGTGTTCTAATAACATGGTTCTTGTTCTTAGAACATTTTTGGGTTCTAAGAGCGTTTCGTGGAAGGACTATAGGAATGCCATGACGGTCGGTCCCTGCTCAAAGAGGGGGCAGCGGGAAGGAGAAGGCCGTCTCAGACGCAGACAGGATCGCGTCGTAATAACTCAGGGCGGCAAGGCTTTCGCCATGTTCGGCCCCTGGGGGCCCTCCCCGGGGCTCGTGACCGTCGAAACGCGTCTCGGGATGAAAAACCGGCCCCGGGGAAAGGGTCTGGACTTCCAGGGACGCCGTCCTGAAAAAGTCAGGACGTCGCATGTCTGGGGAGGGCGCGGAAGTCCCCTGGCATCCTGAGACGCTGTCTATAAGCCTTCCCGAAGACACGGGGAACCTCCTCAGAAGGCGCGAGGGCCTCCGAGGAGTCCCGCCGCCTTCTGAGAAGGCCTTCTCCTCATGTCCTCGGGTTGACCCAAAAGGGGGTCCAGCGACAAGGGGGTGGTGCAATACATTTGGTGCAATACTTTTTGGGGCGTGCAATACATTTGGGGTGTGCAATACATTCCGGGGCGCAAATGTATATTGCCGGATTTTCGCGCGCAGTGCGTGTTTTTTTGCTACACGATGCAATGCACTTCTCCTGCGCAACGCGTCTGCGATCCAAGTGCCCGAACTCTCTATTGCACCATCCCCTTTCAGCCGCGCCCCTCTTCTGGGTCGCCCAACTTTCCCCCCCCGCTCGCCGCCGACAGCAGCCGAGCGCCCAAGCGGCGGCGCGCCCCCGCCGCGCAGGCGGCGGCCGCGGGCGGCGCGCCTGCCAAGCGGTCCACTGCGGCTCCGGGCGGCGCCGCGCCCGCGCCGGGCGCAGGCGGGGGCGGCGCTGCCGCCGCGGGCGCCGCCGCGGGTGCCGCCGCGGCGCCCGGGGAGTGGCTGTGGCCCGGGCGGGCACGAGCCGAGAAGGGCGAGCACGTGGACGCGGAGGTCAGGGGCGAGTAATTGTGGAGGAGGAGGAGGAGGCGGAGGAGGAGGAGGAGGAGGAGGAGGAGGGGCAACTGCAGTCTACGGGCCTCCCTAGAGATATGGGGTCGGAGACCAGACGGGGCTCGGAGGATCGCGCCGCATCGGCGGTGCATCGCCGACGCGGCCCGACGTGGGGCCTGAGTTGCTTCACGTCGACGTCGCCGATGCCTCGCCCACGTCGACGATGCATCGCCGATGCATCGCCGATGCATCGCCGATGCATTGGCGACGCGGCGCGATCCTCCGAGCCCAGCTAGTCTCCGACCCCCATCGAGGAGGCCTCTGTTCCAGGGGGGGGCGATTCGCTGCCACGCGCGGAGGCGGGTCGGGACGATGGGGGGCAGGATCTTGGCATCGCTCGGACGTGTGCATGTTTCCTTCGGCGCGGGCCCTCGAGGAGCATCCTGGACCAGCTGGCGAAAAGGCCACGCGCGACATCGAACAAAAGCACATGGAAGGGACGTCCGAGCGATGGCCATCACCACCCACCAAACCACCCCAACCCAACCCGAAGGCTCAGATTTACCCTCGATTTCCAGTGGGGGGGGGTGTCGGGAAACATCGCAAAAACACGTGTGGAACCCTTACCCCCCCCAACCCGAAATTCGGGTCTTCGGGTTGGGTTGGGGTGGTCTGGTTTCTAGTCAGGCCAGGGAGGGGGAGGCGGGAAGGGGGGAGGGAAGGCGCGGGCCTCATCAGTGCGGTGGGTCCGTGTCGTGCCGACCGTCGGCGACCCCGCCGCCAGCGCTCGGCGTGGAACGCCGCTGGCGGCCCAGACCCGGCCGAGGTGGAACGGTCGGACGTTTCGGACACGGCCGATCGTTCCAGGTTGAACGATCCCCGCGGCGTCAGGGAGCAGCGCCGGGGTCGACACGACACGACCCTATACCGTAGGTGCAAGGCCGGCGCCTTCTGAGAAGCAGCCTCCTCCGGAGGAGCGTTGCTCAGGAGGGGAAACAAGCACACAGACACAAGGAATCATCGATTCCCAGGAAGATATGGGAAAATATGAGAAGTGGGGGGGAAGACAAAAAACCCGAAAATATAGGAACATATGGGGCATACTTTTATTTGTGTGTATTCATTGGTGTGTCCTGGGGCCCCTTCAGCTGCCTCCTCCCCTCGTGCCCCCGCGCCGGGCGCCCTTCTTCAGGAGCCGGGCCCGGGCCCCGCTCCCCCCCGGGGGGCGCGCGATCGTCCCGGTGTGCGCCCTCGTGGCCCCGGGTGGATCAGAGCCCCGAATCGTTCGGGGGTGGACAGGACCCCCAACAGTGACACGTCGATTAGTGAGTTGTCCGTTTTCGGTTCTCGAGAGGGCGCCGTGGCCGTTATTTTCCAGGCTTGCGCCCGCCAGGTTTGTGCCTCAGGTCGTTTGCGCTAAACCACGTTTTACTGAAGGGGGGTTTGTCCATCTCCGAAAGCCCGAGTTACCCTGGACCCGAGTTACCCCGGACAACTCGGGCTTCCAGAGCTCCGAATCATCAGGGGTAACTCGGGTCAGGGCTAACTCGGGTTCCTTTTTCGGGAATCCAAGCCCGAGTTGCCCCGGGCCCGTCCAGAGCCCCGAATCATCAGGGGTAACTCGGGTCAGGGCTAACTCGGGTTCGCTTTTCGGGAATCCAAGCCCGAGTTGCCCCGGGCCCGTCCAGAGCCCCGAATCATCAGGGGCAACTCGGGTCAGGGCTAACTCGGGTTCCTTTTTTCGGGAATCCAAGCCCGAGTTACCCCGGGCCCGTCCAGAGCCCCGAATCATCAGGGGTAACTCGGGTCAGGGCTAACTCGGGTTCGCTTTTCGGGAATCCAAGCCCGAGCTGCCCCGGGCCCGTCCAGAGCCCCGAATCATCAGGGGTAACTCGGGTCAGGGCTAACTCGGGTTCGCTTTTCGGGAATCCAAGCCCGAGTTGCCCCGGGCCCGTCCAGAGCCCCGAATCATCAGGGGCAATTCGGGTCAGGGCTAACTCGGGTTCCTTTTTTCGGGAATCCAAGCCCGAGTTACCCCGGGCCCGTCCAGAGCCCCGAATCATCAGGGGTAACTCGGGTCAGGGCTAACTCGGGTTCGCTTTTCGGGAATCCAAGCCCGAGTTGCCCCGGGCCCGTCCAGAGCCCCGAATCATCAGGG
>CAUYUJ010015525.1:119396-164952 GCA_963575745.1 Prorocentrum cordatum | reverse complement strand
CGCCAGCGGAGGGGCGACGCCGCCGACCCGCCGTCCCTCTCCTCGCCCGCCTCCCTCCTCGTCTTCCTCCTCGCCCTGCCCCTTCCTCCTCTTCCTGGCCTCTCCCCCCTCCTCCTCCTCCTCGTCCTGCCCCATCCTCGCCTTCCTCCCTCCTCGCCTTCCTCCCCGTCGCCCTCCTCCTCGCCTTCCTCACTCCTCGTCCTGTCCCTTCCTCACCTTCCTCTCCCCTCTCCCCTCGCCTTCCTCCTTCTCTTCCTCCTCCTCCTCCTCGCTTTCCTCCTCGCCCTCCCTCTTGGGGATCCCACATCTTGGGGATCCCGCCGACCACCCTCCATAAGCTTAGGGTCCAAGCTGCGAGATCCTGGGGCCCTCTTCTTCCTGGCACTTCCCTGGGCGTCAGGTTTCTTTCGGCCGCTCGCCTCTGGCTCAGGGACCCGCTTTTGGTGACGGTGACGTCGGCTGTAAAGGAATTCGTCAGCGTTTGGTGGGCCCGCTCGATTTCTACACCAGTGTTGGAAGCTTGTGTCCAGGACGCCCTGGCGGTCCAGGGGAGTAGGGCCCCCTGGGGCCAAGTCCGCCAGCCTGTTGCTGCGCTTTTCCTGCAGCTTGCTCGGATCCGCTGGAGTTTCGATGTGTCTCGATTAGCCCTGGTTGACGACCTCAACCGCGTGTGGTCAATTGATCGGTTTTCGCCCAAGTTTTTCACCCTTCTCCTGCGAGGCTCGGTCGTTCGGGCCATTGAGCGGGAGGAGCAGTTGAAACAATTTGATTTCGGGATGTGGAGCGGCCCAGTGTTCTGGCAGCCCATTCATCAGCTTCTAGGGCGGAAATGTTCGGAGTCGTGGACGAAGTCGCACAAGGCAGCTCTTTCAGCTCAGTGTGCGAATGTGTACTGGTGCCAGCACAGAGTGTGCGAGCATAGTCCAGAGGCCCCTGACCAATGCCAGCTGTGCAGAGATGGTAGAGGCACGTTGTACCATCGCAGGTTTCAGTGCGTTGCCTTCGCTCCCTGGCGGCGCGAGAACCTGGATCCCGTGGTTGCTAAGGCGGCTCGTGCGGTTGGCCATCTCCCCACTCCTGCTGGGGAACTTTTTAGCATATGTCTTTTCCCCAACCCTGCGGCCTGGGTGGAGCGACCCCCCCGCGACCCGCAGGACCCGTGCACCAGGCACTTTCAGTGGCCTCAGGACGGCCCCTTGTTTATTCCTGAGGGGGCTCATGTGTTCACGGACGGGTCGGGCTTTGAAGGGAAGCTCACAGGACTCGGGACCGCGGGTTGGGCTGTTGTGGTGCTGGACAGGCAGGGTAGGACCCTCGCTGCCCTTTTTGGTGTCGTGCCGATCGGGGAAGCGCCTGGGCAACAGGCACGCGACGGCGAGGATTTCGCTGTGCTGATGCTCTCCCGCCGTTCGGTCCTCTCCTCAGGTGTCTCGCTTCATGTGGACTGCGCGGCCACGGTCGGTTGCCTTCGAAACCTCGCGGGGGCAGCTGGTGCGTCGTCGGCCCGAGCCCACTGGTGGGCTGAGATTGGGGACCGTTTGGAGGGCTTGGCAGTGCATCAGATCCCGTCTCACTCGTCGATGGTTGATGTTAGGGAAGGCCGTATCACTGAAATGCAGCGTTTCGGGAACTCGGAGGCGGACAGACTCGCCAAGGAAGGAGCTGAACCATTCCGAATTTCGATTGAGGACCGCCAATTTGTGACTGGATATGCAGAGCTTGTCCGACGTGTCGGGCTGTACAGTGCCAGGCAGCAGGCTGAGTGTAGGGATTTGGCCCTGAACGATCATCAAGGGTTGGAATGGCTCGGCTACGTCCTCCTGGATGCGGTCCCTGGCTTCCCCCTTCCTGGTTCGGACCCTGGGGGTGGTGAGCCAAGTGCGCCTAGCGGTGTGCCTCAGGTTGCGCCTGGTGCGGGGGAAGCCCCTGGCGAGGCCCCTGGTGCTGTTTCTGGTGAGCCGCCTCCCGAGAACCCCCCGACCCCAGGAGCATGGCTCCAGCTGGGGCACTCCCTTGAGCAGGGGGTGGTATATGAGTCGGATGGCTGCACGTATCACGATACGATGCTGTGTTGCACGGCTTGTGGTGCAATGGCACATTCCAGCACGAAACGGGGGAATTTTCGGTTGAGGTGTCGTCCTGTTGCGTCTGGGGGACGGGGGTTTTACCTTGACCGATTTCGTGCTGGAAGATATCCTGCCCATAGGAATCCTAAAGGGCTCACTATGGCGTACACGGGTGCCCCCTCTCTTGAGGTTCGCTCGGAGTGGGGGCCCTTCTTTGAGGCCTGGTCCCAGGGCCGCGACCGCCCTCCGAGAATAGCTCGGGGTGCCCAGCCCTCGCGCCGCGAGGGTCCCGCTGCCGACCGTGCGCGAGGCCTCGCCTTGCTCGGCCTGACGCGGGCGGAGGTCGTGGAGCTGGGGGCCGAGGTCGAGGCCAGGCGCTGGAGAGGCGTTCTTCCCGAGGAGGAGGAGGATCTCTTCGGCTGCCTAGGCCCCTCCTAACTTGTTTGTTTTTGTTGCATGCGAATTGGGTCACTCCCTTCGTGGTCGTGGGCGTCCTCGCCCTCCCTTTCCTCGCTTCCCTCCCTCGCCTTTCTCCTCGTCTTCTTCCCTCCTCGCCGTCCTCCGTCCTGGCCTTCCCCTGCCCTCGCCTGCCCTCTGCTCGGCCCCTACCTGGCCTCCTCTTGGACGGCCTTGCAAGGGGGTTGGAAGAGAGGCGAACGAGGACTTGGAGGGGGATTGGTGGGAGGGGGGAGCGGGGGGAAGGTGAAGATGGGGCAGCAGGATGGAAGAGGGGGAGGAGCAGGAGGCAAGATAGGTGCGCTCGCGTCATGTCTGACGTCCTACCCCTCCCTGGTGTGCCGTGCGTGCGTGCGTGCGTGCGTGCGTGGTGTGCGGGGTTGTGCTGGTGCGGTGCTGGTGCTGGTGCTGGTGCTGGCGCTGGTGCTGGTGCTGGTGGTGGGCTGGTGGTGGTTGTGATGGTGTTGGTGGTGGTTGTGGTGGGGGGGGGTGGTGGTGTGTGTGTGTGTGTGTGTGTGTGTGTGTGTGTGTGTGTGTGTGTGTGTGTGCGTGTGTGCGCGTGTGCTGTGGCGTGGCACGGGAAATGACGCCAGCGCTGCAGCGGGAGCACGAGGCGAAACGGGCGGAAGCGCGGAAATGAGGCCAGCGCTGCAGCGGGAGCACGATTCGGAACGAGCGGAAGCACGGAAATGAGGCCAGCGCTGCAGCGTGAGCACGATTCGGAACGAGCGGGGCCCGAAAATGAGGCCGGCTCCCAGTGTTCCCACACCTCTTTGAAAACAAATGAATAACGAAAACCCATTCCCCGTGAATCCTGTGTGTAAAAAAAGCAGGACCGGGTGGGGGGGGTCGTCTACTCCCAGCACATCGCAGTCAGGGGAAGAGAGTAGTATTTCTATTGAGTAATTGTAGAGGGTGGACAAGGAATGTGCAGGGGGAGGCAGAGGAGGAGAAGAAGGAGGGGAAGGAGGAGAGCGGAGGAGGGAAGGAGGGGAGGAGGGGGGAGTACATTTGAGTACTTTGTGCTGATGAAGATTATGAGAGGAGGAGGGGAGATGCGATGATGAGGGTGGATGCTTGGCGGAGTAAATAGTATGAGGCTGATTAGGAAGTCTTCACTGGTGGTATGGTACCTTGAGGACGCGGTCATGGTTCTTAGGAGGAGGGGCAGGAGGAGGAGGACGAGTCCTCCTACTCTTCCTGGTCGGCTCCGCCTCGCCCCCGTGCCGCAGCCGGCCGCCTCCAGGCCGCGACCCCCCCAACCGCCGCCCCCAGGAGGCCCCACCGCGGCCCGTGCCGTCGAGGCGGACCCCCGCCCTCGCTGTCGTGGCGGGCCGGCTCCGCGCTTCTTGTCTGCTGCATTCAGGCGATCGCAAGCAGTGGATTAAGGGGGCGTGGAGTTCAAGCAGTGGCGAAGCGTCCTGGCTCGCCGATAGCCCTACCAACCAATGTTGTAGGAGCCTTTTGTGGTTCCCATGACATGCTCTTAGAGCGTTTCTTGCGGAGCCTGTCTTGTTTTAACACATCGGGTTTCTGTTCTAAGAACATCGTTTTTTCTTAGAACATTATTGGGTACTAAGAACATTTCGGGGTAGGACTATAGGAATGCCAGGACGGCCGGCCCCTGCTCAAGGAGTAGTGACGGGCCCCTTTCCACGGGAGATTGCGGATTTCCGCCGCCGAGCGAGGCGGCACCGGCCGCATTTTGGGGGGGGGGGGGCACCTCCGCCGATCCATGGATTTGGCGACCGCGCGCCAAACCCATGGATCGCTAATCCACGTTTGCGCGCCCCCGAATACAGGGCGGCTGGGGACAAGCAGTGGCGAAGCGTCCTGGCTCGCCGATGGGCCCACCAAGGAATGTGCACCAAACACCTCTTGGTGTCTGCACGAGCTGCTCTCAGACCAGTTCTGGCCGAGACGGTCTTGTGCTCGACACGTCGGGCTTCCCCCTCATGAGAACAGCTGCTTTCTGTTCTCGGTCCATCTTTGTGCTCCCAGGACGTGCCGTGGTGGGCCTAATAGGGATGCCGAGGGACGGCCGTTCCCTGCTCAGCCGGGGGGCCCTCGCCGCCCCGCCGCCCGAGGCGGCGGCGGCCGCGGCGGAGCGGCTGGCGGGCGGCCTCGGGGGTGCCGTGCTGCTCGGCCAGCGCGCCCGAACGCCGGGCCTCGGGCCGAACGGTGTTTTGACGGCAGCTTCCTGGGCCGTTCTCGTGTTGATGCCGGTTTGCAGCAGGTCGGCCACGCGCAGGGGGGGGGAAGGGGGAGGGGGGGAAGCTTCTGAGAAGCACCCCTGCTTCCAGGAAGCCTGCCCCCCTGCCCCTGCGCCCCTCCGGCGCGCCGCCAGGCAGAGGTGGGACGAAGGCAGAACGAGGGACAACCGGAGCCAAAGCGCGGTCTAGCTCGAGCTCCTGTCGGCGCTGTCCACGCAGGGCGGGCGGGCTCCGAGGTCGCTCGCAGGTTGGCACTGGTGGGCAGATCCACCAACTGACAAAGACCCCGGGCCCGCGCCCTGGCTGGGGGGAATGGTTTGGCTGATGAGGGGGAGCACGAGGTCGGGAGCTGATTCCTCCTCCTCCGATAGGGGTCATCTGAGGCGTTGGGGGAGCCGCGCGCAGATTCCTGGTCGAGCGCCGCGTCCGAGGTACTTTTTTGAAGGCTCGTTCTGCTTTGGAGCAGACCAGGGTTGGTGGCGTGAATCTAGGTTTGGAGTGGAGCTGGAGCAGACCAGGATTGGCGGCGTGAGCTTAGGTCTGGAGTAGAGCTGGGTCATTGGATCCGGGGTCAGGGCCCTTTGGGTCGTGATCATCTCGGAAACCACCGCGCGTGCGCAGAAAAAGGCCTCTGTGCGGCCGGTGGGATCGAATGCAAACGGATGCTGAACGTTTCGCATTTCCCACCGGCACATCCGGGAACGATGCCCAGTCGAGTCGATGTGAGCAGGGGCATTTAGGGGCAAAGGGGAGGGCAGCTGTTATCGTTCGAGGGAGGATGAGGATATGCGAGGGAGGACGCGGAGATCGAGGACGAACAGGCGGATGAGGAGGCGGAGGGGGAGGATGAGAAGGGCGAGCGGAGGGTCCAGATGCCACTTCGATGCCTCTCGGAGTGTCGTCGGGTGTGTCCGGTGTCTTCTTGGGCGCTTCTCGGAGGCCCCTCGGGGTTTCTTGGGTGCCTTTTTTGCGGTCACAGGGGCTGTGTGGGCCATCTCTGGTGCCTCTGGGGGGCCCCTTGGGGACTCCTGGAAACCGCTTGGGAGCTTCCTCGGGGCTTCCTGGTGGCATCTTGGGGCTCTCTCGGCCTCTTGGACGCCTCTTGGGGCCACCTTGGTGCCCTTGTGAGAACCCTCGCGGGTCCTCCTGGAGTCATCTTGGGGCCCTCCTGGCGCCCGCTCGGGCCCACCGCTGCAGAGCATCCGAAGCGGACATTTCGGATGCTCTACCGTGGGGGGGGCTGTTGGGGCTTCCTGGGCTCCGCAGGGCGCGTCTCGGGCCCCTCTCGGGCCCTCTCGGGCCCTCCTGAGGCCCTCCTGGGGCCCTCCGGGCGCCCTCTGGGTGCCCCGGCGGCAGAGCATCCGACTCGGCCGTTGCAGATGCTCTTCCGCGGGGGGGGGGCGGGTGGGGCGTCCTGGGCCGCCCTGGGGCTTCTCTCAGGGCCTCACGGGCCCTGTGGGACACGACACCTGGGATCACTACTCTATAATTCCTTGGAAGCGGTTCCCAGTGAATAGAGACGGCGATCCCACTGGGATCGCTTCTCTACAACCCTGGGAATCCATTCCCAGGGTTTGCCTTCCTGCGCGCGTTCAGTGGCCTCCCTTGGTATGCGCTGTTTACTGGGCGCCCTTCGTGGGCGCCCTCAGTGGTCGCCCTTAGTGGTCGCCCTTAGTGGTCGCCCTTGGTGGGCGCCCTTGGTGGGCGCCCTTAGTGGGCGCCCTTAGTGGGCGCCCTTTGTGGGCGCCCTTTGTGGGCGCCCTTAGTGGGCGCCCCTAGTGGGCGCCCTTCGCGGGCGCCCTTCGTGGGCGCCCCTAGTGGGCTCCTTCGGCAGGCGCCTTCAGTGAGCGCCTACGTGGGCGCCTCGCCCTACGTGGGCGCCTTCAGTGAGCGCCCTCAGCGGGCGCTCGAAGTGGGCGCCTCCAGCAAGCGCCTGACGTGAGCGCCCTGCGTGAGTGCCCTACGTGGGCGCCCTAAGCGGGCGCCTCCAGCAGGCGCCCCAGCAGGCCCCCACGGAATTCAAATGAAATTGTGAATTCGTTAGAAACCAATGTTTTTTGGATTCCGTGGAGTTCCTTGGAATTTCAGAACGATTCCGTGGAGTTCCGTGGACTTTCAGAACTCTTCGGAATTCCACGGGGTTCCAGTGCAATTCCGCGGGGTACGTGGGCGGGCGCGAAAACGGGCGGGAACGCGGTAGCGGCAGTCGCGCCTTGGGAAGGGGGAATTATTGTCTTTCAGTAGTGTGTTTCAAGTTGTTCCTGCCTTTCCGTGGGGTGCGTGGGCGGGCGTGGGACTTTGTGCAGACGCGGTAGCAGCAATGGCGCGTTCCTTTTTCGTGGGGCGCGCGGGCGGGCGCGGGAACGGGCGCGGGCACCGCGACGGTAATGGCGCGCTTGGAAAAAGGAGAACGATCGTGTTGCATAGGTTGTTTTGGTTTTATCCCTTTTTCTGGGGTGCGCGGGCGGGCGCGGGAACGGGCGCGGACACGGTAAAGGTAATGACGCGCTTGGGTGGAGGAAACTAGAGCCTTCCATTGACGTTTGGGATTTGATTCTCTTTTCGCGGGATGCGCGGGCGGGCGCCCGAACGGGCGCGGGCGCGGTAGCGGCAATTGCGCGCTCGCGAGGGGGAATTGCTTGTTATTCATTGATTTCTTTGGTTCTAATTTGCTCGTGGGGTGCGGGAGCGGGCGAGGGCGCGGTCGCATTCCACGGGAATTGCCCGAACAAAATATGTTTCTGATTCCCTTCGGACCCCTGGGAATCGATTCCCAGGGTTTTCAAAAAACAATCCCGCGACAGATTCCTGACAATTTCTGCGTCTTCCACACGCATGACAATTCGAAAACTAGAATTTGAAGTGTTCCGACAAGCACCCTTGGGATCACCTTCGGAATCCCTGGGAATCGATTCCCAGGGATTGCACAAGCGATCCCGGGACCACTGTCGGATAATCCATATCTATTCGACACCCCAAAAAACTTGAAAGCCAGAGCTTTGGATTTTAAGGAAAAACCTTGGGAACGCCTTCGGAATCCCTGGGAAGCGATTCCCAGGGATTCCAAAAGCGATCCTGGGATCATTGTCGGAATCCCTGGAAAGCGATTCCCAGGGATTCCAAAAGCGATCCTGGGATCACTTTCGGAATCCCTGGGAAGCGACTCCCATGGATTTTGGGGGTGATCCTGGGATCTCCCTGGAGGGCCCTGGGAAACGATTCCCAGGGATTCTCAGGGGTGATCCTGGGATCTCCCTGGAGGGCCCTGGGAAACGATTCCCAGGGATTCTTCGGGTGATCCTGGGATCTCCCTGGAGGGCCCTGGGAAACGATTCCCAGGGATTCTGGGGGTGATCCTGGGATCTCCCTGGGGGGCGGGAATCGATTTAAAGGGATTCCGATGGTGGTGTGTGTGGTGTGGTGTGTCTCGTGGTGTCCCGTGGTGTGTCGGTGCCTCGTGGTGTCTCGTGGTCCTCGTGGTGGTTCGTGGTGTCTCCGCGCGTGTGGTGCGTGCGTGGTGTGGCGTGGTGTGTGTGTGTGTGTGGTGTGGTGCGGTGTGTGGTAGGCCTTGTGTCATGTGGTGTGGTGTCCGCCGTACCACTACTACTATTACTACTACTACTACTACCACTACTACTACTACTACTACTGCTACTACTACTACTCCTACTACTCCTACTACTCCTACTACTCCTACTACGACTACTACGGCTACTACTACTACTACTACTACTACTACTACTACGACTACTACGGCTACTACGACTACTACTACTACTACTGACTACTACTACTACTACGAGTACTGCTACTACGACTACTACTACTACTACTACGACTACTACTACTACTACCATGACCAGTACTACTACTACTAACTACTACTACTATACTACTACTACTACTACTACTACTACTACTACGACTACGACTACGACTACGACTACGACTACTACTACGACTACTAATACTACTACTGCTGCTGCTGCTACTGCCTACTACTACGACTACTACTACTACTACTACTACTACTACTACTACTACTACTACTAATACTACTACTACTACTACTACTACTACTACTACTACTACTACTACTACTACTACTACTACTACTACTACTACTACTACTACTACGACGACGACGACGACGACGACACGACGACGACGACGACGACGACGCGACGACGACGACGACGACGACGACGACGACGACGACGACGACTACTACTACTACTACTACTACGGCTACTACTACTACTACTACTACTACTACTACTTCTACTAACTACTAGAACTACGACTACGAGTACTAGTACTACCACTACGACTACGACTACGACTACGACTACGACTACGACGACTACTACTACTACTACTACGACTACTACTACTGCGGCTACTACTACTACTACTACTACTACGACGGCTACGGCTACGGCTACTACTACGACGACTACTACTACTACTACTACGACTACTACTACTACTACTGCTACTCCCATTACTACTGCTACTACTGCTGCTACTACTACTACTACTACTACTACTATTTCTGCTGCGACCACTTGCCTCCGAGGGCAACATGCAGGGACCCCGCCCCGCCTGTCAGGCCCCCTGTCGCGCCGTCGCGACGCCGACCGCGGGAAAACGACAACATTCTGATTAAATATCGCGCCCACTCTGGGGTCTGAATCGGTCCGTTCTTTTGCGGGCACGGGCCGAATCATGATCCAGAGCGGACGTGGTCGTCTGCGTTGACTTTCGCCGCTTTTCCGCGGGGGAGCGGTCCCGTCATGTTTTCGCGCTGTCTCGGTTCCGCTTTGGCGTCGGGGCGGGGGCGGCCTATTTCTGTTGATTCAGTCGCCTGCTTCCGTTTACCCGCTCTGGGTCTTGAGTCCGACCGATTTTTTTGCAGAGACGGACGGGGCCAGGTTCAAGAATGGATGCGGTCTTGTTCGCGCCCAGTTGGAGCCCGAAACGGAATATTTGCTTGATGGGGGCGGACAGTTTCAGGATCCAGAATCCGCTGTGCCCTGGGCGCGATTCCAAGCCGACGACATCCCAGGCTAATCGAGTGGGTCTGCCACACATGATCGCCTCCCGCTGTGCGGTACGAGTGGTAATACTACCACCACTGACACTATTTCTGCGACTACTACGACTACTACTATTACTACTGCTATGAGTACTACGACGACTACTACTACTACTACTGCTACTATTACGACTACGGCTACGACTACGACTACGACGACTATTACTACGACTACTACTACTACGAGCTCGGCTACTACTACTACTACTACTACTGCTACTACTACCACTACTGCTATTACTACGACTACGACTATTACTACTACTACTACTACTGCTACTACTACGGTCTATTACGGCTACTACTGCTACTCTTACTGCTACTACTACTACTACTACTACTGCTACTACTACTACTACGGTTGCTACTACTCGTACTACTACTACTACTACTACTACTACTACGACTACTACTACTACTACTACGACTACTATTACTACTACGGTTACTACTACTACTACTACTACGACTACTACTACTCCGATCGCTATTACTAACACTACAACCGTCACGGTTACGATCACTACTACTGTCGCTACAACTACCACTGTTACTACTACTACGACCACTACTACTACTACCACTACTACTACCACTACTACTACTACTACTACTACTACTACTACTACAGCTACTACTACTACTACTTCTACTACTACTTCTACTACCACTACTATCACTGCTGCTACTACTGCTACTACTGCTACTACGACTGCGGCTATGACTGCTAGTACTTTTATTACGACGGCTACCACTACTACTATTACTACTACTACTACTACTACTACTACTGCTGCGACGACTATTATTATTACTACTACTACTACTACTACTCCTGCTATTACTAGTACTAACTACTACTAATACTATTACTACTATTTTAACTACGACTACTACTACTACTACCACTACTACGAATAGTACTACTACTACTACTACTACTACTACTACTACTACGACTGCTGCGACTACTACTACTACTACCACCACTACTAGTGCTCGTAGTGCGACTACTACGACGATTGCGACGGCTACTGCTACTACTACTGCTGCGAATGCTACTAGTACTACTATTACTACTACTACAACAATTTTTTTCTACCACTACTACGAGTCCTAGTAGTAGTAGCAGTAGTAGTAGTAGTAGTAGTAATACTACTACTACTACTGCTGCTACTGCTGCTACTGCTACTACTACTACATCTACTACTACTACTTTGTTTACTACTGCGACTACTGCTACGACTACTAGTACTAGTCGTATTACTACTACTAGTACTACCACTACTATTACGACTACTACTACTATTAGTACTACTACTACTACCACTACTACTACTACTACTACTACTACTACTACTTCTACGACTACTACTACTACTACGACTACTACTATTACTACTACTACTACTACTACTACTACTACTACTACGACTACTAAAACTACTACTACTACTACTACTACTACTACTACTACTACTACTAGTACTACTACTGCGACTACTACTACTACTACTACTACTACTACTACTACTACCACTACCATTACTACGACTAGTACTACTACTGCTGCTGCTGCTACTACTACTACTACTATCACTAGTACTACGACTTCGAGCACTAGTACTACTACTACTACTACGACGACGACTACTACTACTACCACGTCCACCACTAATACGACTACTACTACTACTACTACTCCTCCTACTGCTACTGCTACTGCTACGACCACTACTACTACTACTGCTACTACTACTACTACTACTACTACTACTACTCTACGACTACTATTACTACCACTACCACCACTACTACTACTACTACTACTACTACTACTACTACCGCTACTACCACTACTACTACTACTACTACTACTACTACTGCTACTACTACTACTACTACTACTGCGACGACTACTACTACTACTACTACTACTACTACTGATACTACTACTACTACTGCGACGACTTGCCTTCGAGGGCAACGCGCACTGACTCCACCCCGCCTGTCAGGCCCCCTTATGCACCTTCGTTGTCGCGCCGTCGCGACGTCGACCGCGGGAAAACGGCAAAGTTTTGATTAAACAGCGCGCCCACTCTGGAGTCTGAATCGGTCCGTTCTTTTGCGGGACACGGGCCGAATCAAGCGGACGCGGTCGTTTGCGTTGAGTTTCGCCGCTTTTCCGCGGGGGAGCGGTCCCGTCATGTTTTCGCGTTGTCTCGGTTCCGCTTTGGCGTCGGGGCGGGGGCGGTCCATTTCTGTTGATTCAGTCGCGTCTTTCTGTTTATCCGTTCTGGGTCTTGAGTCCGACCAGTTTTTTTTGCAGAGACGGACGGAGCCAGGTTCAAGACTGGATGTGGTCTTGTTCGCGCCCATTTGGAGCCCGAAACGGGCCATTTGCTTGGTGGGGGCGGACACTTTCAGGATCCAGAATCCGCTTTGGACATTGAAGCGGTCCGTTCTCCTTGAGCAAATGCCCCGTTTCAGGTTCCAAATGGGCGTGAACAGGATCGCGCCTTTTCGCGCCTCTTTCGTAGATTATTCGGGTTCCCTCCTTCCGCGGGGCACCTGCGCGGGCGGGCGCGGAAACGGGCGCGGGCGCGGCAGCCGCAATGGCGCGTTGGAGGGGGGAGCCGTGGCTGTTCATCGACCCGTTTGGTTTCATTCCTTTTCCGCGGGGTGCGCGGGCGGGCGCGGAAACAGGCGCGGGCCGCGGCAGCGGCAATGGCGCGTTTGGGAGGGGGGCGCGGGGAACCATCGCCCTTCATAGATGTCTCGCGTTTTTTTTTTTTTTTTTTTTTTTTTTTTTTTGTTGTTGTTTTTTCCCCCGCGGGCTACGCGGGCGGGCGTGGGAGCGGGCGCGGGCACTGGTCGTAATCCACGGGCATGGCCTCCAAAGAGCCTGAAACCGTGAACGCGGGGCGTTCCGGGGCATACCAGGGATTTTTAGAAACCATCTTGGGCGTCTTGGAGGCCTCTTGGGCCGTTTTGGGGCCCTCTTGGGGCTGTCTTGGGAGCCTCTTGGGCCGTCATATGCCATCTTGAAGGCCTCTTGGGCGATCTTGGGGACCTCTTTGCGCCGTCTTGAGCCGAAAACACCCGTGGGGTCACCCTCGGGGGCCTTGGGAATCGATTCCCAGGGTTTTCCAAAACGACCCCGGGGACCCTTGTCAGAAAACCCCCGGCTATATCGCCACCCAGGAAGAATTGAAACCCGCGCTTCCGCACGCACGCGCGCGCGCCCACGCCCAGGCGCGCACGCGCACCCACGCGCGCACCCTTGGGATCACCTTCGAAATCCCTGGGAATCGATTCCCAGGGATTTCAAAAGCGAGCCTGGGATCATTATCGGAATGTTCCGAGTGTTAAACCCAGAAGTGGGAGTGCTCCAGGAAAATCACATGTGAAATTATTTTCGGAATTTATCGGCTTCTTCAGATTTCTTGGGCAATACCAGGGTAAGTTCCAAATCGTCTCCATCTGCGGGAAAGCCAAGGAAACCTGATATTCAGAATATGGAAAAATCCGGGGGGGGAAACCTTTTTGGAGTCACCTTTGAAATCCTTGGGAATCGATTCCCAGGGATTCCTAAAGTATTGGTTTAGACGGGGCGCGCGGGGGGAAAGTCTCTTACCTCCCTTGGAATCGATTCCAAGGAATCAAGAGTGGCGATCCCAGGCGATGCCGCTGTGGGAGCTCGCATGGGGACTTGTGATGGGCTTGTTTTCCACCACCACCACCACCATGAGTTGGAGGGGGAGGGGGTCCTCCTCCTCCTCCTCCTCCTCCTCCTACTCGTGCCCCACCTCCTTCCCCCCTCCAACTGATGGTGGTGCTGGTGGAAAACAGTCCCATCAGTTGGGCTCTCCCAGGGCCCTCTATTTAGTTTGGCGCAGCCCCTAGAGACAGGCCCCAATGACGTTGCCGGTGGCGCGGGCTATACCTCCCGGGGGTGAACCCAACTGTGTCTTGCAAAAGTTTCCGGGGGGGGACTTCTCCGGGGGGGTGCGGCCACAGGAGCCCTGTGGCGCAGGGCGTCGTGCCGTTCGACATGATTTGAAAGCCCTGAGGGGACCGGGTTTCTCTGGGCATCTTGGCAGCGTCCGCGGCGCGTCGGAGGCTCCGGGGGGGCCCTATGTCCGTCTGAGGAAGCTCTTGGGCCGCCTGTCGCTTTCGGAGTCCATGTCGGGGGCCTCCTCGGGTCGTTTGGCGGCTTCCCTGGGGACCTCGAGGGCCGCCCGAGGGCCCCCAAGGGGCCGAGTTGAGGTTTTGTTTGTGGGCCCCTGTCGGGCCGTCTTGGAACTGTCTCGGGCCGTTCTGGGGCCCGCGGCGGACAGCTGGCAGGCGGCCGCGTCTGCCGCCCTGGTCGAGCTCCTAGAAGTTCGCCAAACAGGGGCCTCCGGCCACCCGGCTGTGGGCGACTTTCGGACCAGCTAGGGGCGGGGCGTCCGGCCACCTAGCTGCGCCTGGCTGGCTGCAGGCGGGCCGTCTGGCCAGCTAGCTGCGGCCGGCTTTCGTCCCGCCTCCGCACCTCCCTCGGGTGCATTGAAGTCGTCCCACGCTATGGCGCTACCCATCGCAGTTTTAGCCAGGCCAGGCTACCTCGAGTTGCAACCTTCTCGGTCCGACAGTTGTCTTCTCTCCCGCGGGTGATATTTACGGCCCTTCTCATCCGGGTTAGTAGGTGGTCGTGCTCGCCCCAGCCCGGTGACCCGCGGGTGGTATGTTTGACCACCTTGCTCTGGGCCCGTAGGTCGGTTTCGTGATCTATTGTTAAGTCGGGCGTGTCCCCCATACAGGGGGATTTTCGACGAAAAATTGAACATACTCAAAACATATTCCAAAATGGTAAAAAATACAAAATAGTCCCCTGATTATTTTTGAACTATTTTTGAACTTTCCCTCTGTAGAGGGACAGTCTCGACTAAAATCTATTAGGCTGTCCTCGTCCAGATTGGGAGGGGCCAGCAGAGGCACTGCGACCGAATTCCCCCGAAAGCTGCTCCTCTCGAGATCGCGGCTTGCACAAGAGCTCAACCGCAGGGGTGCGGCGGCGCTCGGGGCTCGGACGGGCGGCGTTGTTGGTGGCGCGCGCGCCGGGTACGGCCGCCCTC
Source organism: Prorocentrum cordatum (assembly GCA_963575745.1). Classification (NCBI taxonomy): domain Eukaryota; class Dinophyceae; order Prorocentrales; family Prorocentraceae; genus Prorocentrum; species Prorocentrum cordatum. Next base: position 150,002 of record CAUYUJ010015525.1, on the reverse strand, counting down.
GCAAAGACGGTTCCAGTCGCGGGGTCAGGGTGGTCTTACAAGAGGACTCCGCGGCATGACAAGCGAGGTCGCTGCTGGGGAATTCGGGGGGCGATGCAGGATAATTTTGCTAACCCCCCCTGGGGGGGGAAATCGCCGCTCCACAAGGAGGCAGGGCTGAGGAGACTGAGAGGTGGATAGGATGAGGATGATGATGATGCTGCTGATGATGATGATGATGCTGATGCTGATGCTGATGCTGCTGCTGCTGATGCTGCTGCTGCTGCTGCTGCTGCTGATGATGATGATGATGATGATGATGATAGGGATGATGAGGATGATGGTGATGATGGCGATGATTGTGATGATGACGACGCTGCTGTTGACGATGCTGATGCTGATGCTGATGCTGATGCTGATGCTGATGCTTATGCTGCTGGTGATGCTGATGCTGATGATGATGATGTTGTTGATGATGATGCTGATGATGATGATGATGCTGATGATGATGATGGGTAGGAGGATGAGGAGGGCGGTGATGATGATGATGATTATGATAATGATGATGATGATGATGATGATGCTGATGATGATGATGATGATGATACTGCTGATGATGATGGTGATGCTGATGATGATGATAATGATGATGATGATGCTGATGATGATGACGATGATGATGTCGATGATGTTGCTGATGATGATGATGCTGCTGCTGCTGATGATGATGATGATGCTTATGATGATGATGATGATGATGCTGCTGATGATGATGATGATGATGATGCTGATGATGATGATGATGATGATGATGATGATGATGATGATGATGATGATGATGATGATGATGCTGATGATGATGATGATGATGATGATGATGATGATGATGATGATGATGATGGTGATGATGATGCTGATTATTATTATGATGCTGATGCTGATGCTGATGCTGATGCTGATGCTGATGCTGATGCTGATGCTGATGCTGTTGATGCTGATGTTGATGATGATGCTGATGCTGATGACGATGATCATGACGACGATGATGATGTGGTGATGAGAGAGAGCGTGATCCACCGCCGTTTTAGTGTGAAAATGTCTCCCCCTCTTCCTCCAGAACCCGGGGTTCCCCCCCCTCATTCCGAAAATCCCCCCTCCTGCGCGACTCCCCCCCTTTTCCCCTGGCCCCCCCCTAACCCCCCCTCTCCCCCCTTTCTCTGGAAAACCAGGGGGGGGTCTCTACCGATTCGAACCCCCCTCCTCCCTCCTGGAAAACCGAGGGGGGACACACTACTGATTCGACCCCCCCCCCTCGCCGCTGGCAAACGACTCCCAGGTCCCCACCACCGTCCTCACCACCGCCCTCACCATTGTCCCCACCACCACCGTCCCCACCACTGTCCCACTGTCCCCACTGTTCCCACCACTGTCCCTACTGTCCCCGCCAATGCCCCCACCACCGTCGCACTTTCCCCACTGTCCCCGTCACTGTCCCCACCGCGGTCCCACGCTTCCCACTGTCCCCACTGTCCCCACCAGTGTCCCACTGTCCCCACTGTCCCCACCACTGTCCCACTGTCCCCACTATCCCCGCCGCTGTCCCACTGAGCTGTCCCACTGAGCTGTCCCACTGTGCCCACCCACCACTGTCCCCACTGTCCCCACTGCTCCCCAGTGTACCACTTTCCCATTGTCCCACCACCGTCCTCACCACCGCCCTCACCACTGTCCCCACCACCACCGTCCCCACCACTGTCCCACTGTCCCCACCACTGTCCCAGTGTCCCCTCACCTCTGTCCTCACCACCACCGTCCCTACCACTGTCCCACTGTCCCCACTACTGTCCCACTGTCCCAACTGTTCCTACCACTGTCCCCACTTTCCCCACCAGTGCCCTCACCACTGTCGCACTGTCGACACTGTCCCCACTGTCCCAACTGTCCCCGCCACCGTCTCACTGCCCCACTGTCCCCACCACTGTCCCACTGTTCCCACTGTGTCCACCGCTGTCCCACTGTTCTGCCCCACTGTTCACACTGTCCCCACCACTGTCCCAGTGTCCTCGCTGTCCCCACCACTCTCCCCACTGTACCACTGTCCCACCACCGTCCTCACCACCGCCCTCACCACTGTCCCCACCACCACCGTCCCTACCACTGTCCCACTGCTGTCCCCACCACCACCGTCCCCACCACTGTCCAACTGTCTCCGTTGCCCCCACCACTGACCCACAGTCCCCACAGTCTTCACCTCTGTCCCCACTGTCCCAGCCAGTGCCCCCACCACGGTTCCACTCTTCCCACTGCCCCCACTCCCCACCACCGTCCTAACCACTGTCCCCACCAGTCCCCCATCTGGAGTGGGAGAGGACGGGGAGTCGCTGCGGCAAGGGGGGGGAGGGGGGGGAGGGGGTTCGAACCCGTAGTGACCCCCCCCGTTTTCCAGGATGGGTGGGTGGGAAGGGGTTCGAACCGGTAGTGACCCCCCCCCTTTTCATGATGGACGGGGGGGGATGGGGGGGCTGGAAGCCCCAGTGATCCCCCCCTCCCGGTTTTCGAGAGGAGGGGGGGGGGTACGGGTCGGGAACCCCCAGTGACCCTCCCCCCCGTTTTGTGCCAGCAACGGCAGAACACGCTCTTTCGGTGATGACAATGTGGGTGATGAGGATGATGATGATTGTGATGATGATGACGATGGTAATGATGATGATGCTCATGCTGATGCTGCTGCTGATGATGATGCTGATGCTGATGCTGATGCTGCTGCTGCTGATGATGATGCTGATGCTGATGCTGATGATGATGATGATGATGATGATGATGGTGGTGGTGGTGGTGATGATGATGATGATGCTGATGGTGCTGATGAAGCAGATGATGGTGCTGATGATGTTGATGATGAGGTGATTGTGATGAGAAGGAGGATGCGGAGGAGGAGGAGGAGGATAATGATGATGGTGCTGGTGATGATGATGTTGATGATGATGATGATGATGATGCTGATGAGGATGGAAGCAGGGAGGGAGTAGGAAGAGGGATGTTGGAGGGAGGAGCCGGATGAAGTGGATGAGGGGGAGGATAAGGTGGAAAAGCGGGATCATCTTGAGGTGGATATTCATGTTATTGATGCTGCCCGCAGTGATACCACTGGTGACGATGACGACGAGGGTGATGACAACGGTTGATGGTTGATGCAGCATGGGTGGGCATGATAACGATGATGATGGTGATGACAACGATGCACGGGTGGGGATGATAACGATGATGATGGTGATGACAACGATGACCAGGAGGTGTCGCGATTGCGGTCACGGTGAGCACGCGGTTACCAATTGCAAGAGTGGGCGCAGTTGCAAATTCAGATCAGCACGCCAGTTTGTCGTAGTCGACCGGGAGCGCGTCTACTTGCAATACTTAGATCAACAAGACGTTGAGTAAAGACCAATGACTAATTGCAGTAATTCCCACTTGACCCCAACCAGCTTCAAATAACACGCAGCGATGCCGAAGACTGCTGCCAAGGTACATCATATCATAATAGTACCGCCCAGTCGCTACGCACACGTGCCCACGGGGTCCACAGCCCACGGTAAGACATCCCCGCACAAGAGCCAGCATCGAACATCTTCCATACCGCGCCATGAAGAAGAATAATGATAAGAATAAGAAGGATGATAAGTCAGGGCATGGGCCGCCTCCAAGCGGCTTTGTAACATCCCGTTGCCAGCACACCAAACGGCCTTGGTCCCTGCCGACGAGCAGGGGCCGCGGCACAGGCTTTGGCTGGCCCTCACTCACCCCACACATGTTTCCGCAGCCACACGCCCCGGTCGGCCATCTGATGCGCTGAACGACGACGCGGAGGACCTGCAGCAGGCATGGGAACCGCGTGCGAGGAAGACGCCGAAGCGCACCGCCGAGCACAGCACGACGCCAGAGCCCGCCGTGCGGACGCGCCCCAAGACGGCAGCACGCACCTCGAGCTTCGTGCCGGTGCCCTCTAGGCCTCCTGGACGGGGTCGTAGTAGATGGGGTCGGAGGATCGTGCCACATCGCCAATGCATCGGCGATGCATCAGCGATGCGGCTTGATGTGGGACCCAATTTTCTCAACGCCGACGTCGCCGATGCATCGCCGACGTCGCCAGTGCATCGCCGATGCATCGCCGATACATCGCCGATGCATCGCCGATGTATTGCCGATGTATCGGCGATGCGGCGAGATCCTTCGACCCCATCTACTCGGACCCCATCTAGGAGGCCTCTATGCCCCTGGCCAGCGCGAGCACCTGCGCGCCCCGCCGCCCGCAAACACCAGGAAGCTCGGCACCCCGAGCGCAGCGTGAGCAGACGGGAGCGCGGGCGGCAGCACCGTGCGCACGAAGGTGGAGAGGGGAACGGATTCGGCCCGGCGTCGCCTGGAGCACCGGGGCCTCAAGCGGCATCGGAAAAGAGGGGGGTGATGACTAGGGGGGGGTGGATTTCATGTTCATGGCGCGGGCCATGGTTTTTCCCGAGATTTCACGGCGCCTCTTCTTATTTCATTACGTCCCAGGCCCCCCCTGGGCCGCGCACATGCCGCCGGTCATGATTTGCACCCCCCCCTCTGGGACACCCCCCTCTTTGCCGCCCCCGATTCAAGCGGCAGAGGACAACGCGCCATCCCACATCGAGCCCCCGGGACGTCGACCGGGCGGCGTTGCAGGTGGCCCTTCGAGCCACCGTGGCCTGAGAGATTGGGAGGAGGTGGACCAGGGGGAGGATGGCGAGGAAGATGTGGAGGCAGGGATGCGGCGAGGCCATCCAGCAAGAAGTCTGGCACCGCAGACGACGCTGACCAGGGGCCCTCGGCCAAGGGCAAGAAGGGTAAGAAGGCTCGCCACCCCTCCCCGCGCGCGACGCTTCAGCAGGACAGGCCGTCATGCTTACCGTCGTCGGCGCCCTCCTCCGATGGCGCCCATTCCCCAAACAGTGCTTGCACGTATATAGGGGTTCTTACTTGTCGTCGGCGATCGAGGGGGGGAAATATGCAGGACCAGGCCTTCTCAGAAGGCGGCGGGACTTCTCAGACGCCCTCGCGCCTTCCGAGAAGCGTGTCTCAGAACACTTTCCAGGATGTCGGGGGACGTCCGAGCCTTCTGAGAAGGCCTTCTCCCTCTCGCTTCCTCCTCTCTCTCGCCGCCGAGCTTGTGCTCTAAGGAATTTTCCCCGAGTGGCTGTCTGGCGGCCATGCTGTCGCCGTCGCCGCCTCGTCGCCCCCCGACGTCTGGGCCTGAAATGGCGGTCTGGCGGCTACGTTGTCGCCGCGCCTGTTCGGTCCCCGCCACAGGTTACCCCACATAGACTGCACCACATAGACTGCACAACAGAGATTGCACCACATACACACGTATATGTATATATATATACACATATGAATGATTAGTTCCCTCTCGATATATGTATGTGTATATATATATATATACATACATACATTGCACTATCGGTTGCACACCATACACTGTACAACATACACTGCACAACAGATATTGCACCGCATTGATTGGCAACATGGATTGCGCAGCACATACTGCACAACGTATACTCCCCTTGCGAGCATGATCGACCCACGAACCCAGAAAAGGGATTTAGATCTGCGAGGCATGGGAACGTTTCAAAGGACCTCAATTCTTTACGCTTCGCGTATCCCCACCAGCCCATCTCACAGCAGCAACTCTTGCGAAGCATGCCGACAGTCGTGTTTTTCAGGCGTGTGTCCGCTTGGTCCCGCATATCTCCCCTGTTCCTCCTTCCTCCCGCCTCCTTGTACATCCTCCTTGTGGGGGGAGCGGGAGAAGGACGAGGCGGAGGAGGAGGGAGAGAAAGCGCTCCTCGTGATTTGAGTCGTTTGGGGTTTCTCGTCCTGGTGTGAGTCGTTCGGGCCCTTCTTCCTGGTGTGAGTCGTTCGGGCTCTTCGTGGTGTGAGTCGTTCGGGCTCTTCGTCCTGGTGTGAGTCGTTCGGGCTTCTCGTGGTGTGAGTCGTTCGGGGCCCGCGTCGTGGTGTGAGTCGTTCGGGCTCCTCGTGGTGTGAGTCGTTCGGGCGCCTCGTCCTGGTGTGAGTCGTTCGGGCCCTTCCTTGTGGTGTGAGTCGTTTGGGCTCCTCGTGGTGTGAGTCGTTGGGGTCTCTCGTCCTGGTGTGAGTCGTTTGAGCTCCTCGTGGGGCCTGTTGGGGGCCTCTTGGAGCCTCATGGGGCGTCTTGGGGACCTCTTGGGAGCCTCTTTGGGGCGTCTTGGGGGCCTCTTGGGGCCTCTTGGGGCCTCTTGGGGGCCTCTTGGGAGCCTGTTGGGGACCTCTTGGGGCCTCTTGGGGGCCTCTTGGGGGCCTCCTGGAGGCCTCTTGCAAGCCTCCTGGGGGCCTCTTGGGTCCATCTTGGAGCCTCTTGCGACCTCCTCAGAAGCGCAAATGAGCGCTGCCCCCTGATTTGACCAAACTGAGCCCAACACCTTTGTAAACTCAATGATTTTGCTTTGACGGAAGGGGAACGCGGCCCCCTCTGAAGGCCAAAATGGAGCCAAAACCGTAGTAAAATCAATGTTTTTTGTTTCAAAGACGAGCTGAGGCACCAAACTCCCCCCCCCCCCCTCGGGGCCAGAATCCTCGTGAGGGTCGTCGTTTTTTGGCCCTCCCAGGCGTCGAAAAAGACCCCCCTGACGACGCTCGGAACTCCCTCTCCAGGTCCAGGGGGAGGGGGTAGGGGGAGGGGTAAACCCTTCCCCGAAGGGGAAGAAGGGGGGTTGAGGACAGAGAGAGCTCCCTAAACCACTCACGCCCAAAGGGCTGGTGGGATTGGGCGATGGGTAGTGGCAATCCTGAAGATATCGATGGTGATGATACCGTGCCACGGGCTATGTTGTGCTGCGTTGCGCTATGCCGTGCCGCACAGAGACGCGCCAGGGGACGCGGGGGACGTGTCGCGGAACGTCCCAAGGGACGCGCCAGGGGACGTGCCAGGGGACGTGCCAGGGGACGCGCCATGGGGACGCGCCATGGGGACGCACCGCGGGACGTGCCAAGAGGATGCGCCACGGAACGTGTCAGTGGACGTGCCTTGGGACGTGTCGGGGAACGTGCGACGGGACGTGCCAAGGGACGTGCCATGGGACGTGCCAGGGGGAGGCGCCAGTGGACGTGCCAGGGGACGCGTCAGGGACCGACGTGCCAAGGGACACGCCGCGGATCATGTAGAGCCCGCTAGGATCTCCGCGCTCCGTTATTAGTCGAGATGTCACGGGCCACGCGATCCCTTGTAAATGACGTTGCGTCCGCGCTTCCTGTGCTACGATCCATCGCAAAATCTTGCTGGGGCCTCACTCCCAGTGTCACGATCAATGGTAAGTGACGCAGCGCCCGCGCTCCCAGTGCCACGTCCCCTGGTAAAATTACGCTCGGTCCCTGGAACATGGAGCGTCATACCTAAGGTATGCAGATGGTACTCTGACGGCACGTCGAGCCATTTGTTAAGGAACGCCGAAGGTACGCGGTTCCCGTATTTTTGCTTATAAGAAAATGTTATTGAAGATACGCCGAAGGTCTGGTGGAAGCACCCGCGTCAAAATCAGTCACGGTACCCTGAATGCACGCAGACGATCGACAGGAGCGGGAGGGGGAGATGACAGACCCCCAACTCCCCCCGCCCCCCACGACCCTCGCTCCCCCGAACCCCGCGGATCCAGAAAGAGGCCACACGCGATGGACCAAGACACGAACGCAGTACAGCGGAGCCGCGCCCCCAGAGCCGCGATCACGCGTAAATCGCGCTGCGCCCGCGCTGCCAGGGCCGCGATCCGTCGTGCATTGCGCTGCCTCCGCGCTCCCAGGGCCACGACACCTTGTACACATTATGCTGGGTACGCGCTCCTGGCGCAACGATCCCCCGTACATCACTCCCAGGGCCACGATCCACTGTAAATTACGCAGGGTTCGCGCTCCCAGGGCCACGACCCCGCGTACATTACGCTGCGTCCGCGCCACCAGGGCCACGATTCCTCGTGCATTGCCCTGTCCGCGCCCCCAGGGCCAGGATCCACTGTAAGTTACGTTGAGTTCGCGCTCTCGGGGCCACGATCCATAGTAAAACGCGCTGGGTTCGCGCTCACGGAGCAAATATGCATTGTAAATTACGCTGGGTTCGCGCTCCGAGGGCCACGATCCCCAGTAAATTCCGCTGCGTCCACGCTTCCCTTGTGAATTGCGCTGGTTCCGAGCTCCCAAAGAACACGATCCCTCGCCAACTGCGCTGCGTCCGCGCTCCCAGGGTCACGAAGCACCGCGCGGAGGTTGCCCAAACGGACACCCCATACTTTTCTGCATTTGGATCTGTGTACGGGGGGCGCTTCTGGGCCCCCCCCCGCCATTTCCTGAAATTCAAGCGCTAGACCCGAAGCAGCGAGTCCTTCTATATTAAGCTGCGTCCGCGCGCCCACTGCTGCATCCTTCGCGCATTACGCTGGTTTCGCGCTCTCAAGACCACGGCCCCGCGTACATTGCATTGAATTCGCGCTCCCGGGGCCGCGACCCTTTGCACATTGCCCAGTATTCGCGCATCCAGGGCCACGATCCCTCGTACATTACGCTGGGTTCGCGCTCCGAGGGCCACGAGCTCTCGTAAATTCTATTTTCGCGCTCTCAGGGCCACGATCCGTTGTAAATTACGCTGCGTCCGTGCTCCCAGAGCCAGGACCCCTAGTCAATTACATCGTGTCCGCGCCCCTAGGGCCAGGATCACATGTTAGTTAGTTGCCCGCGCCTCCAAGGCAATGATCCCTCGTCAGTTGCGCTGCGTCCGCGCTCTCGGGGCAAGGATCCCTTGCAAATGGCAGCCCGACCGCACTCCCAAAACCTTGGCATCCTGGGGCGTCCAGGCCTTTCGAGCGCTGCGAGACGAGCGTTTCGCCCGAGACATGATCGGATATTCGGAACGCAGGGCGCACCATCCTCGAGCGGTCATGCAAACAGTTTACACTTCTTATGCTCAGGAGGGAGAGAAACACACAGACACAATTAATCGTCGACTTCCACGAAAATATGGGAAACTAAGGGAAGTGGCGAGGACGACAAAATCCCAGAACATATAGGAAAATATAGGGAATCCTGTTATTTGTGTGTATTTGTTTGTGCGTCCCTGGGCTTAACAACAAAAACAAGCGAGGCCTCGAGGCCTCCTCGTAATTCCTGCGGGCAGGACGTGCCATCCTCAAGCGGGCAGGCGAAAAGCGAGTTCTTCAATATTTCAGGTAAGAAGTCTACGCTTAAGTCGGGCTTGTCCCTCTACAGGAGGAATATTCAAACATAGTTACAATTATAGTCTGGGGACGTTTTTTTGATTATTTCTTGATTAGTTGGGTGTATTTGTGGGGTAGTTTATATTTGTTGTCCACAATCCGCCTGTGCAGGGGGACACGCCCGACCTAAGTCTAGGGTCTCCGAACCTCGTTATTTGGTGGGGACTGTGCGCAACACGCTCTGCACCCTTTTGTGTACTCAGGAAAGCCTTGGGTCTGCGGACCCCGTTGGGCAGCGAGGATCCGAGATGGGGGGCACGTTTTCCTCTAGCGGGCTCGCGCGAAATGCAGTGAACCCAACGCCGAGTGGGATTTTCCTAGGTTGCTTGTCGAACCGGAATTCGCTGGCCCACCTCAGCATGGAACCGGGAGAGCTTACCATCTAAAAGAGAATTCCGGGACCGTGCCTTTGCCCGGCAAAAGGAATTCGGATCTACCCCCCCTCCTCGGGTTATCGGGCCCCCTAGGGGATGTGCAATTTACATATGGTCTGCCCCGCCGTTCATTCTAAGCATGCGCGCTTGTATTTCAACAATCGCCAATTTGCAAGAATCCCCGGCATCCAATGTGACAATGTCCATACGCGCGCGTCGGCCGCGCGCGCATGCCGAAACCTTGCCAAATCCTTCATCATAGACGCGTGTACACCATCATCGTAAATTGCGTGATCAGCATCGGTGCCGTCATTGGACGTGTCGCCGTCATCATCATCATCATCATCATCATCATCATCATCATCATCATCATCATCATCATCATTACCATCGCTACTCTCATCATCGTGTCAGCTGTTATCGACTTTGCCATGATACCGCACCCGCCCGAGTTACCGACTCGCACCGAAGTGCCTGCGAGACGCGCTGGGAAGTTCCCAACGGTCAGCGCCATCGCGGCCGCGTCGGTCGCGCCAGACTCGCTGGCCGCTCTGCGGGAGAGCCTGCGAGCGCGAGCGCGGCCGCGGCGGCGTGCAAGCCAGCGACACGCTTTTCCAAACCGGTTGCGGGTGGGTGGGTGGGAGTTGACGGCTACTTGTAGCACACATTCTATCGTAGAACTATATTGGTCCGCATCGATTGCACAACATCGGTTGCATTACATGTATTATTGCCCCAATGCATTGTAACATCGAGTGCACCATTGACATTGTTTCACACCATGAGGTTGCGCAACATAAGGTTGTACAATATAGATTGCACCACATGCATTGCACCTCGCAGACATTTCCCATAATTACGCTGTACAACCAACATTACTTCACACATAAAGCGCACCATGTATGTTTCTATCGATTGCGCAACAGAAATTGTTCATCATAGGTTGCACAATATAGAATGCACCACGCATATTGCACAACAAAGACATCACGCACATTACACAACGTAGATTGCACAACCTAGCGCGCAACAAAGACACTACATAGATAGCTCCACAACGATTGGACACCATCCCCATTTAGTGTCCGAGAATGATTAGTTGTTGTTTTTGTGTGTGTGTGTGTGGGTGTGGGGGGGGGAGCACGCTGGCTAACAAGTTCTGGAAGGCGCCGCTATCGTGTTTACGGCAAGGGTCAGTCGCAGCAGAGTGGGTCTAGCATGATGGCGTTCGTCTGATAGTATTGGGCTTGTTTTGATTTTCCATTCATGCTTGACCACCAGCCTTACATCCGCATCGTTGCTTGGGGGACGGGGAAGGCTCTTGGGTCCCAACCTTGCGTAAGAAGCGATGCCTTTAAAGTGGCCGAGCGCGTCAGGAAGACTGCATTCGAAAACGACATGCGTTTCAGAGGGCGAGGAGGAGGAGAGGGTGGAGGACGAGGAGGATTCCCTGTGTCTCTGGACGTGTGCGTGCCGCAGGCGATGTAGGTTACGACCGAGCAGAGAGCGCTCGGGCAACTTGGATGCGCTTCTCTGCCTCTGTCCTCGTACCTCGTCCTCCTCCTCGTCCTCGTCCTCCTCCTCTTCCTCCTCCTTCTCCTCCTCCTCCTCCTCCCCGTCCCCGTCCCCATCCTCCTCCCCCGTCCCCGTCCTCCCTCCTCCCTCCTCCCTCCTCCTCCTCCTCCTCCTCCTCCTCCTCCTCCTCCTCCTCCTCTTCCTCCCTTCTCCTCCTTCCCGTCCCCGTACCCGTCCCCATCCTCCTCCCCCAGCCCCGTCCTCCTCTTCCTCCTCCTCCTCCTCCTCCTCTTCCTCCTCATCCCCGTCCCCGTCCCCGTCCCCGTCCTCCTCGTCCTCCTCATCGTCCTCCTTGACGTCGTCGTGCAGCGGGAGGGCGGCTCGCCCCGACCCAGCCCGCCGCGCCGCGGCCCGCGCAGGGGCCCCCACCGCCGTCGCCGATACCCGACCTCACAGAGCTGCCGGCCATCGAGGAGTCCATCCTCGCCTCCGCCTCCTCCTCGTGGATCCTTCTCCTCCGCCTCCTCATCGTTGCTCTTCCTCCTCGATCCTGCTCTCTCCTTGACACTCCTCCTCCTCCTCCTCGTCCTCCTCCTCCTCCGCCCCCTCCTCGATCCTCCTCCTCCTCCTCATCATCCTCCTCATCCCCCTCCCCCCCCTCCTCCCCCTCCTCCTCCTCCTCCTTCTCCTCCTCCTCCTCCACCTCCGCCTTCTCCTCCTCCTCCGCCTCCCCCTCCCTCCTCCTGGTCCTCCATCCTCGATTGTCCGCCCCCTCTTTCCTTGATCCTCCCCCTCGAGACCCGTCTTCACAGAGCTGCGGGCTATCGAGGGGTCACGTGCCGCGCTGGGGGCTCGTCCGCCCCCGCTCCGCTTCGGTTCCTGCGGGTTCGGGGAATTCGGGGTTCTCGTGCGTTTTCGCCAGCTCAAGGCGGTGTTCCAGTCACGGGGCTCTTTCTGACAGCTGCGCCTCGCCGAGGACGTTCAGGGGGCAGCCTCGGGATGCTTTCTTGCAGCTGCGCCCCGCCGAGGGCATTCTGGGGGTGACCGAACCGGGCCAAGGTACAACCCGAAAATCGGAGACCCGCCCGCCCGCCCCCTTTCGCTTCTGCAGCCAAGACGCTGAAGTAAGGAACGCGTCGGGTTCTGCTCGCTCTCTCCTCTTCTGCCCTGTGGTCGAAAGAGCTTCGTTCCTCACTTGGCGTTCCTTATGGTCGAAGCGTGAGAGTATTCCGTCGGGTTGGACGAGAGGGAGATCTTGGGAGGCATCTGTCTCTCTTTTCCTTTTTCCCCTCGCTTTTTTTCTCTCGCCCTCTCCCACCCGAGCCCTTTCTCGACGAGCCCTTTTTTCGGGTTCCGACGAGCCCTTCTTTCCGGTCTCGACGGGCCTTTTTTTCCCCTCGCCCTCTCCCAGACGACGCTCGTCGGAATGCCCGCTCGCTCGCTCGCTCCTCTCGCCTGCCGCCTCCCTCTCCTCCCGCGCCCTGCCTTCTCCTCGCCCTCGTCTTTCTCCCTCTTGCCTTCAGGGGCGACGTCAGGGCGTCCGAGGCGGGAATTTATCGATATCCACCGCCTGGAGGGTCAGTTTTCGGAGCCTCGGCAGGCGGTGGATCTGGACACATTCGGGCCCCCCTGGGGGCCGAACTAAATCCATATCCACGGCCCGCTGGGGCACCAGGACGTCGGTTCCCGGGCGGTAAAAATATGGATAAATCCCCGCCTCGCAGGGCGGGACAGGCTCAGGGTCCACGCTGGACGCTCCAATCACGCGCGGCCAGGCCCGTCCAGACCCAGGGTCACAAACGGGGCATGGGGCAGAGAGACCGCCCCCCCTAAGGGAAAGAGGATGTTGGCATACACCTTAGGCGATGCTTAAGACAACTTGAATTTTCGGCCAGAGTCTCGATGATTCTTAATGTTTCAATGCAAATCCTAAGAGTTGTATGGACATTTTGGGTTTTTATTCAAGTTCTGAGACTATGAATTTCTTAACCCATGATTTCTTAAGCATTTCGCAGGGTGTAAGTCACTCGTGAGGCTGGTGGGATGTCAGTTCTGGCAGCAGCTGAGGAGAGAGCAACGTCGATGCGGTGGGGTACGCATGCCTTGTGCGAATAGCCCGCCGCCACGGCGAATCCCTCTACACCTTAGGCGATGCTTAAGAAAACTTAAGTTTTCGGCCAGAGTCTCGATTATTCTTAACGCTTCAATGTAAATCTTAAGTTTTTAATGGGAATGTTGGGTTTTTATTCAAGTTCTGAGACAATGAATTTCTTAACCCATGATTTCTTAAGCATTTCGCAGGGTGTACGCATGCCTTGTGCGAATAGCCCGCCGCCACGGCGAATCCCTCTACGTCGATGTCCACTGTGCGTGCGGGCACGGTGCTCGATGTGGAATGCGCGAGCCGTGGATCGCTTTGGACGCATGTGGGGAGGGCCGACACCCAGGCGCTCCCCGTGAGTTCAGCTGCTTTTGAATCCAAATCTGGGTATCGCTCCTTATCGTAGGAGGCAGCAAGCGGGAACGAGAGCCATCGGTGCCGCGTGGTATGCGTGCCTTTACGGACCGCCGCACGCCGCAGGGGGTACGCGTTGGCACGGTGCTCGAAGGGGAAGGCGGCTGCACGGATGCAGTTGGGCTCCTTTTCGGAGCGAGGTTATCGTTTGCGCAGTGTTATTCGCCAGCACGGTGCAATGTCGTTATTTCATCGTTTCGCTCATTCCGCCGCCCCATATTGCCTCGCCGCTGTCGTTTGTCGGGGTGCTGTTGTCGAGGCGGTGCCGTTGGGCGGCTGCCATTTTTCGGAGGCGGGTGGCAGTGGGTCAGGTGCCTCATGTGTGTTGCTCGCTACAGCGATGCAGTGCTTTGTTGTTGTTTCTTGTGGTTTTCCGAAGCGGGTTCCTCGCCTGAAGCGTAGGCACATAGGGTGTTGGTCTTTCAGGGGGGCGCTTTTGGCGGCGAGACATTTTGCCTGTTGAGATGCAGGAGGAGGGGACCGAGGACGAGAGGGCGTATTGCAGCATCGTTCCTCAAGCTTCGGCTTCCTCTGGTCCCTGACCCTCCTCCTGTTCTCGCGCTCCCTCCTCCCTCTCGTCCTCCTCCTCCTTCACCCTGCTCCTTCAACTCCCTGCCCATCCATCTCTCCGCCCTCCCTTCCTCCCTTCCTTTCCCTCCCTCCCCTCCCCTCCTCCCTCCCTCCTTCCCTGCCCCTCCCGTTCCCTTCCAGCCCCCCCCCTCCCCCCCCCCTGCGGCGGCACCAGCGGCGCGCGTGACCCTTGCCTGCGCGAGCGCAGGACGCCTCCACTGCCCTCCTGGATGCGGAAGGCGCCCGCGCCAACCTGCAGCATATGCACGGGGGGGGGAGGAGGAGGAGGAGGAGGAGGAGGAGGAGGAGGAGGAGGAGGAGGAGGAGGAGGAGGAGGCGGAGGCGGAGGCGGAGGAGGAGGAGGAGGCGGTAGAGGAGGAGGAGGAGGAGGCGGAGGAGGAGGAGGGGGAGGAGGAGGAGGAGGGGAAGGAGGAGGAGGAGGAGGCGGAGGAGGAGGAGGAGGACCAGTGTAAACCCAAGAGTCATCAGCGATGTTGGAATGAACCCTCCCTCCAAGCTCCCTCTTCGCAGGCCCATACAACGGTTCATTTCCATTGAGAGAGCTGCCTCGTTGGAAGACAACCGTTTGAAGGTCCTGAAGCGTGCCAACACATTGCTTTCGGGATTCCAACGCCACGTATCAACCTGACTGCTGCGACTTGACGATCCAAAATCGTACCAGAACGCCATTGTTGAGACTTCAGCACCGCGAATCAACATCATTGGTGCGCCCGCATAATCCTGAATCCTTCCAACGCGCTATTTCTGGCACGCTGGTCATGTGAATGCGTGAAACTCTTGCAAACGTTCACAACGAATGTGCGCGGCGCTACAAGGCGAGAGCCACATTTCGAAACGGAACCGCCCTCAATCCGTGACGCTCTTGCGAAGTTTTACGTCGACTGTGCGCGGCGCTAAGGCGAGAACCACATTTCGGAAACGACCCGCCCTCTATCCGTGAAGTTCCTGCACATGTTTAAAGCGAATGTGCGCGGCGCTAAAAGGCAAGAGCCACATTTCGAAACAGAACCGCCCTCAATCCGTGAAGCTCTTGCAAAGTTTTAAAACGAATGTGCGCGAAGCTAATGCGACAGCCACATTCAGAAAACCTCCCGCCTCCAATCCGTGAAGCTCTTCCAATTGTTTATGCGAATGTGCGCGGCGCTAAGACGAGAGCCACATTTTGAAACCGACCCGCCCTCAATCTGTGAAACTGTTTTCACTGTGTAAGCTTCAGAATCATAAATGGTGAGGAAGTCTCAGGCAAAACTCCCAGCCCGCCCTAAAAACTGGCCTCGGGGTGCGAGGGGGAGAAGATATTTACAAGGAGAAGTAATGGAGCAGGAGGAGGGGAAGGAACATACGAATCACGGAGGACGGGAGGGACGTGGAGGTAGGGGGGTGGTGGCGGCGGCGGACTGGAATGGGCGTTCAATCCGTTCTCAATCGGTGCTCAAACAGAGCCCATGAAGCAGGTCGAGGGAAAGAATACTCACGCTGACGACGACTTGGGGAAACGAGAGTTAGTGTTCTGGCCACAGGATGGCCTAGAACGAGGGAACCCCGCGCCTGCGGCCCTTCTCTCTCGCAGCAGCTCGGTTGGCTTGGATACGAGCTTCCTGCGAAGCTGTGGGGACGAGTGGGTGAGGCTGAGGCGGAGGCCAAGCAGGAGGAGGGGGGGAACCGCATCCTCATGCAGCTCGGGCCTGGCCTCGCTGGGCTGGGCGTCGGGGCACGACGCCGGGGCCCCGCCAGTCCCTCGCGCCTCGGCGGTGGAGGGGGAGGGGGAGGGGGGGGGGGGGCTTTCTGGAAGCCGGAGGGGGAAGGAGGGAGCAGGGGGAGGAGGGGGGAAGGAGGGAGGAAGGGAAGGGAGGAGGAAGGAGGAGGGCAGAGAGAGGAGGGAGGACGGATGGGGGAGAAGGAGGAGGAGGACGAAGATGAGGAGGGGGAGGAGGAGGAAAAGGAGGGACCAGAGTAAAACCAACATGGATCAACGACGCGCGCCCTGCCCTGCTGTCCTTGCCCGCCCCTTGCCGTTGTCGTCGCTGTCCTCCTCGCTGCCCTGGCGCCATCACCTTCGCCACCGTCGTTGTCGTCGTCGTGGCCCTTCGTCCTTGCTCCGTCGTGGGCGTCCTGATCGCTGTCTTGGTGCCTAAGAGTGGCCGTTTGGGCCATATGGGGTTATCCGCGCGGCGCCCTTGCCCCTTCGCCTCGTCCTCCCCCTCACTCCTCGTCCTCCTCGTAGGCTTTCGTTTGCATTTGCGGGCCAAATTTCGTGGCATTCTCGTTGCGCGGTGGCGCGCCGAGATACGATGTGGCTGTTTTCTCTTACGTGCTCATGTGCCATTCCAAAAAAAAAAAACAACCCTTCCAACCTCCCCCAGTCCCTCCCGCCTCCCTCCTCCCCGCTTCGCTCCCGAGTTTTACTTTTTTTTCCCCATGACATCCCATCTCCTCTTGGCCGTCTCGTTCGAAGCGAGCTACGGATGGCCTCCCCCGCGACATCTTGAATGTCAAACCCCGAGGGCCTCCTTAGTTCGCGGCGAGCCCCGCAAAACGGCGGGGGAGGATGATGGGGGATGGGGAGGAATACCAAACGCAGGAGGAGGAAGAGGAGGAGACAGTGTGGTGCGCACGGGCGCTGTGGCGCACACGCCTGTTGCACTGTACGAAAACACTGCGGCGTACGCGGGCGACGTGGTGAGGGTTTCCGCGGTCACGTGGCGGGCCCCGCAGGAAAAAAATGTTCGCAAGCTACTGATGTGCCCGTTGGCACGTTTTGTTGTAGGCAGGCGTTGTGGTGCACAGAAGCATTGTGGCGTGCGCAGGGCCTGTGGTGCACATGGTTGCTGGTGTGCGCGCGGGCCATAAGCGCGCTGGCGCACGCAGGCAATGTGGTGTACGCAGGCGTTGTTGTGCACACGGTTGCTGCAGTATACACAGATACTGCGGCGTACATGGGCGACGTGGTGGCGTTGTGCACGCAGTGTTGTGGTGCGCCGAAACATTGTGGTGCAGTCAGGCGGCGTTGTCTTGCACGAGGGCATTTGGCATTGTCGCGTGCACAGGGGTTGCAGCGATCGCGGGCAATTGATGTGTGTGCCGATGGCGCGGACGCACCCTGGCGGGCGCGCGCCGCGGCCGCCGTTACGGGTACCCATCGGCCCAGACCGCCCCCCCCCCGGGTAACAACCGCTACCCAAAATGATATCATGTATCTCCTGAAGAAGCATTTCTGCAGCCTCCTGGGCGCCTCTTGAGCGTTTGTTGGGCCTCTCTCAGGTTGTGGTGTTGGTGGTGGGCTGTGGTGGTGTTGGTGGTGGTTGTTGCGGTGGCGGTGGTGTTGGTGGTGTTGGTGTGGTTGGTGGTTGTGGTTGTGGTTGTGGTGGTGGTGGCACGTTGTGGTGGGTGTGGCGGTGGTGGGTGTGGTGGTGCGGTGGTTTCTGGTGGTGGTGGTGGTAGTTGTGGTGGTGGTGGTGGGGGTGGGCTGTGGTGGTGGTGGTGGCGGTGGTGGTGTGGTGGTTTGTCGTGGTGTTTGTGGTGGTGGTTGTGGTGGTGGTGGTGGTGGGTTGTGGCGGTGGTGGTGGCGGTGGTGGTGGTTGTGGTGGTGGTGGTGGTTTGTTGTGATGGCGGTGGTGGTTGTGGTGGTGGTTGTTGTTGGTGGTGGTGGTAGTGGTGTGGTGGTTTGTGGTTGTGGTGGTGGTGGGTTGCGGTGGTGGTGGTGGTGGCGGTGGCGGTGGTGATGGTTGTGGTGGCGTTCGTGTGGTGGTTTGTTGTTGGGGTTGTGGTGGTGGTGGTTGTTATAGTGGTGGTGGTGGTGGGTGGTGGTGGTGGTGGTTTGGTGGTGGTGTGGTGGTGGCTTGTGGTGGTGGTGGGTTATGGGGTTATGGTGATGGTAGTTGTGGTGGCGGTGGTGGTGGTGGTTGTGGAGTGGTGTTTTGTGGTGGTGGTGGTTGTAGCCATGGTGGTGGCGGTGGTTTGTGGTGGTGGTGGTGGTGGTGGTGGTGGTTGTGGTGTGGTGGTTTGTTTTGGTGGTGGTGTGTTGTGCGGCTGGTAGTGGAAGTGGTTGTTGTTGTGGTGGTGGTGGTGGTGGTGGTGTGATAGATTGTGGTTGTGGTAATGGTGGTGGGTTGTTGTGGTGGTGGTGGTGGTGAGTTGTGGTGGTGGTGGTTGTGGTGGTGGTGGTGGTGGATGTGGTGGTGGTGGTGGTTGTGTGGTGGGCTGGTGGTGGTGGTGGTGGTGGGTTGAGGTGGTGGTGGTGGTGGTGGTGGCGGTGGTGGTGGTAGTGGCGTGGTGGTTTGTGTTGTTGGTGGTGGTGGTGGTGGGCTCTGGTGGGTGGTGGCGGGGGGTCGTAGTGGTAGCGGCGCTGGTGGTGGTGGTGGGTGGTGGGTGGTGGTGGCGGTGGTGGTTGTGGTGGTGGTGGTGTGGTGGTTTGTGGTGGTGGAGGTAAGTTGTGGTGATGGTTGTGGTTGTGGCGGTGGTGGTCATGGTGGTGGTAATGGTGGGGTGGCTTGTGGTGGTGCCCTCTCCTGGGCCCTCCCTGGTAATCGTCGCTGCGTCCCCGCCGTCGGCGCTGCTGACCGCTGCCAGCGCCAGCGCCGGCGCCAGCGCGGGAGAGGGGGGGGTTTGGGTTTCCCCCCCCGTTCCTCCTGGGCCTTCTCTGGTCATCGTCGTTGCGTCCCCGCCGTCGGCGCTGCTGGCGGCCGCCAGCACGGGCGCCGGCGCCGGCGCCGAGGGGGGGGGATTTCGGCAGGGGGGGGGGTACGGGGAGGGGAGTCCCCCCTGTTTCTGATCGACGGCGCCGAGTGTTTGGGGGCCCCCCCCCCGCGGCTCGAAACGCGCCGCCGAATGTTCCCAAGGCGAGCGCCCGTGAAACGCGCTCTCTCATCCTTAGGACATCCATTGGATCCCGTAGGGAACCCATCGGATTCTTTATGAAATCCATAAGATTCTTGAGGTAACTTTTCGGATTCCTCAGAAATCCGTAGGATCTTTAGGACATCTATAGGATTCCTTAGTACATCCGTAGGATGTCCTGAAGATTCCTACGGTTTTTCTAAAGAATCCCACCGATATTTGAAGAATTCCTTTTATACGTCGTAAGGAATCCATAGGAAACCTTGGGGCATCATTAGAAATCCAATGGAAGTTCGCAGGATTCTGTGGGACATCCATTGGATCCCTTAGGACATCAGTCGGAGTCCTGAGGAAATCCATGGGGGTCCTGAGGAAATCCATAGGATTCTAAAAGAAAGCCATCGGATCCCGTAGGACATCTAGCGGAATCTTAGGGTCATCCATCGGATTCGTGTGGGAATTCAATTTTTTCCTTCGGAATGTTGTAGGATTTCTCAAGGCATCCATCGGAACTTTCAGGACATTTATATTTTGTTTGGGCATCCATTGGATTCCAAACGCAAGTCGTGGGATTCTGTAGAAATTCCATCGCATTCTTCAGGAGTTCCATAGGAATTCTCAGGACAACGCCTTGGGAAAGGCGTAGCTAACCTCTTCCTCACTTACTTTTACCAACGGACGCTCGTATAGCATCGACTCCTTGGTCGCATCCCTATACACAGGGGAAGGACCATCGGATAAGTCCAACGATGCGCGTCCACTGTCCCAACACAGCGCGCAACACGATCGAATGCCCCAGAATGCGGTTGATCGGCCAGGCCTCGAGCGCGCGCGCGAAGCGCGCGCGATGCTTCTAGTCCCATGTGCCTTCAGGCAGGCCTTTGACCCGACTCCTCGTCAAACGCCAGTGTTGGACCAGCTTTAAATGGGGCGTGCCCCTCTACAGGATGAATATTCCGAAATAGTCAAAACATAGTCTGGGGACGGTCTTCCGACTACTGTGGATCATTTTCGGCATTCTCTGTTCATTTGTAAGAGAAATGTGCTCCCAAATCCGCCTGTAAGGGGACATGCCCTGCCTAAAACCAGCTGGCTCGAGTTCGCTCGGCGACCGATCTGCTGCGGCGCAGCCTGGCCTGCCTGGCTGCGGGAGAGAGAGAGAGAGAGAGAGAGAGAGAGAGACAGAGAGAGAGACAGAGAGAGAGAGAGAGAGAGAAAGAGAGAGAGAGAGAGAGAGAGATATATATATATATATATAGAAAAAGCGGGAAACAACAAAGACCGACCCCGGCGACCCCAGCGACCTGCACGCCTCCCTTTCGTCGGCCAGGCGCCCCTGATCCGAGGGTCGTGCAGAGCCCAGGTGGCGACGCTTGGCGCCGAATCCTTGTGGATCCAGGGAGGAAGGGGAGGAGGAGGAGGAGGAGGAGGAGGAGGAGGAGGCGGAGGCGGAGGCGGAGGCGGAGGCGGAGGCGGAGGCGGAGGCGGAGGAGGAGGAGAAGGTAGAGGAGGAGGAGGGGGAGGAACAATAATGATAATAATATTATGAAAAAGAATAATAATACGACCAATAATAAGAATAGTAATAATAATCGTAATCGTAAGAAGACGAATAGCACTCAGACTAACACTGGTAATAATACTAAGAAGAATAATAAAAAAGAAGATTACTGCGAATACTAATACTAATACTACGAATAAGACGAATAATAATAATACTAATACTAAGCATAAAACGAAGAAGAATACGAATACTAATACGCAGACTAAGAGTACTAATACTAATAATAGTAATACGAACACTACTAAGAAGAAAACAACGAGTACTACTACAAAAAACAATAATACTACGAATGCTAATAAGAGGAATAGTAATACTACTAATAAGAAGCATACTACGAGTAATACTAATAATAAAAACAATAATATTAATGCTACTGATAAGAATCATAATGATCAGACTAAGACTAATAATACTACGAAGAAGACGAATACCAATAATAATAACATAATACTAAGAATAATACGAATAACATCAAAAAGAAGAGTACTACTAATCATAGGAAGAAGAGTAAGACAAATAATGCGAATCATAATATTAATAATAGTGATGCGAATAATAATAATACTAATAGTAATCAGAAGCATACTAATAATAGTAAAAATAATAATAATACCACCAATATTAAGAATAATAATGAGAATAATAAGAAGAGGAGGATGAGGAGGATGAGGAGGAGGAGGTTGGGGATGCCCTCGTGGGCTTCAGTGACCTTTCGTGTTCGAGGCTTGAGGCTGATAATAATACTAATACGAACACTACTAAGAAGAAGACAAATAGTACTACTACAAAAAACAATAGTACTACGAATACTAATACGAGGAAGAGTAATACTACTAATAAGAAGCATACTACGAGTAATAATAATAATAAAAACAATAGTAATAATGCTACTGATAAGAATCATAATGATCAGACTAAGACTAATAATACTACGAAGAAGACGAATACCAATAATCATAACATAATACTAAGAATAATACGAATAACATCAAGAAGAAGAGTACTAATAATCAGAGGAATAACAGTAAACCAAATAATGCGAATCATAAGATTAATACTAGTAATACGAATAATAATACTACTAATAGTAATCATAAGCAGAATATTACTCATAATAAGAATAATACCAATAATAAGAGTACTAATAATAATAAGAAGAGGAGGATGAGGAGGATGAGGAGGAGGAGGTTGAGGATGCCCTCGTGGGCTTCAGTGACCTTTCGTGTTCGAGGCTTGAGGCTTTCGGAGGTTTTCGTCGGTTCCGAGTGATCTGGACGCCCGAAATGGGTACGGAAAAAATGGGTGCAGTGCCCAACAGCAGTTCCTGTTCATTTTGAACAGGACTCGCTGTCCGCGCCGCCGCGGCCTGTGTCCAGTCGAGACAGAAGGCCGCCTGCCCAACAGCGGCCGCTGTCGGTTTGGGACAACATTTGTTGTTGGGCATTATACCCGTTCTTTCCGTGCCCATGTCGGGCGTCCAGAAGTGAACCCTTGCAGAGGAGCGACCGCCCTAGTACGCTCGAGGCTTGAGCGGCTGTGCAGCGGCTTGGCGATCGGCGCGCTGGGGCTCCCTCTCTGTCAGGGGCAACGACAAGGTTGGGTGCTGCTCAAAGCGCCCCTGGCCCAAGGTGCTCCCAGCTTGCCGCCCTCTTCTGAAGCCCCTTGGACCCCGTGTGCCTCGTGGGGGGTTGCTCCGGAGGCCATGGGCGCCTCGTGAGCGTTCTTTTGTTCTGGCAGCCCGATTGTAAGGAGTTGGCGATCGGTTCTCCAATCGACTTGCGGGGATCAGGCGAAGAGAGACCGAGGCACATCGAAGACGGGTTGTTATGTTCACGGTGGCGCAAGGCGTTGAATAATAATAATAATAAGCAGATGAACGATATTGCTAGCATTAATCATACTATCAGTACTTATGTTGTGAAGGCTACCATTCACAATCGTAAAGACAATCGCAGTAGTAATAACAATGCAACGAAGTAGAAACATATCAATAATCAACGAGTAACAATAAGGTAACAATATTACGGCTAACAAGAATAACACACATATTCGTGATACGAATGGCAAACGTATTCCAACATTACCACGAATATTAGTTACTAGTAATCATATCAGTAACTTTAGAAACAATAAGAATAGCACTGCCAATAATAATACTAGTCGTACTAACACTATAACATCAATAGTAATCATCTGACATGTAACAGCATTATCAATGATAGCGGTATTCGTACTGTTAATGGTAATAACAATCTGCAAGGGGCTAGGCGTGGATGTTCGCAGATCCGACCGGTTTTCTCGGATCGGCGCTGGGCCCCCCTCGCAGTGCCTCCGGCGCCGCCCCCGGCGCGCTCCGCGCGCCAGGGAGGGAGGTCCAGCCCAGCGCAGATCCAAGACATCCGGGCGTACCTCCGAACGCTTTGTGTTCATGCAGCTGCTTGCTCCTCTGAGAAGGGCATCGGGCCCCATAGCTATTTTTGGCTCGAGCCATACTGTGCAACCGACCCACCGATTCCAGCGATGCAGCAGTTCGTCAAGGCAGCCTTGGTCGCAGTGCTTCTCGGCTTGAGCGGCTCCCTGCAGGGCTGCGGTTGCGACGAGGACGCCGCGAAGGCGTGCGATGGCGACTGCGGCGCGTATTCGAAGTGCGTCGACGACGCGGGCTGCTGCGACTACGAGGAAGATGGCATGAATATGAAGGATGTCTTGTCAGTCGCGTGCACGTTGGCCGGCACGTCCAGCGACAACGAGTGCCAGTGAGCGGGGGGCCAGGGCTCCCGCGGCATGGGAGCGGGCGGCGGGGGGGGGGAAGAAAGAGAGGGTCGGTGGGGGAGAGGGCGCGAGGGGGAGAGTGGGGGAGGCAGAGTGCGCAAAGAAGAGCGTCGGGCCGACGTGCGCCGACCCCGAGGTGCGTCGGTCGAGTCTGCTGAACTCGCACTCCTCAAGCAGAATTGCTGCTGATCTCCCCTGCTCGCCAGTTTAAAGATCATCTTGCGCCCATCGGCTGTCGGCTGTGCGGCTGTCGGCGGGGGTGGCGCCCCCCGACGCTCATTAAGACACTCGGAGTACGTTTCTGGCACGAGTGGAGCTCGAACGCCAATTTGGTTTGCGCAGTGCTCGCGGGACGGCGCTAACGTGATTGCGCATGCCATCGCCAGTTTAAAGATCATCGCGCGCCCATCTTCACCAGGGTGGCGGTCATTAGCGGCCCCCGGAAGTCCCAGCCCTTTTCCCAGGACTTTTTTCTCATCCCGAGTCGTCTTTTGACGGTCCCGGTCCCGGGGGCGAGTGTCCTCCGAGGCCGAACATGGCCCAAGCCCTCCTGTCGTTCCCGAATCAGTGCTTGCACTGAAGGTGTCCTAGCAGAATTTGAAAGAGTTGGCGAAAGTTTCCCGCCGATTTTGGTAGCAGGCTGGGTTCCCGGGTTCCCGGTTCCGGGTTCCCAGGTTCCTGGTCATTGGTTCCGGCCCGGTTTCGGTGCGTTCTCGGTTCCCGGGCTCCTGGGTTCCCGGTCGATCTCTTCAGCGAAAACCATCCTCCGATCGTTTTTTTTCTTTGGTGTGATGTTTTTTGGTGCGACGCGATCATGTCTGGGTGGGTGGGCGACGGCGCGTGGAGGGGTTAAGCGGACGCCCGCTGAGCGGGCGAGAGGCGCAGAGGCGCGCCTGCCTTCCCCCGCTCCCCGCCAGACGGACAGCTGCCTCCCCCAGCCACTCCGACGCTGCCGCCGGGAGGGGCGGACGGCCTCACAGGAGGAAAAAGTGCCCAGACTGCTACCCTCCGCCTGTTTTCCGCTCTGTGGGCTTCCCGGGACGCCCTCGTCGCCACCGCTAGATTCGCTTCGAAATCCTGGTGAGAACGCGCTCCGGGAGCGGTCGTGGGAGTAGCAGTGTCGGTGCCTTCTGGGCCTGGGTGGATATAAATCGGGGCCATTGACGTGGGCAACCCCCACCCCGGGATAATCATTGGGCCCCCCCTTAACCCCTGAGAGTTGATTGTCCCGAGCCAATGCAGGTTTGGTCAGGGAAGAGAGGCGGCAAGGCCGAAGTCGATTATCGCGGGGGAAAGTTGCGAATCGAAGTTGCTCTCTTCTTATGTTGAATCGCAGGGATTCCTAAGGATTGCCATTGATTTCATCAGGAATCCTACGGGTGTCCTAGGGGGTCCCATGGATTTCCGAAAAGGAATCTTATGAATTTCCCTAGGGCTCCTATGGATTTCCTCCGGTTTTCTATAGACTTCGTAAGGAATCCGATGCACCTCCCAAGGAATCCTATAGATTTCCTAAGGAACCCTATGGATTTCCGAAGGAAGCCTTTGGTTTCCAATAGAGTTCGCAAAGGATCCATGGGATTCCTTACGAAACCCACCCGTAGGATTTCTTTGGACATCTATAGAAATCCTTAGGACATCCATAGGAGCCCTCAGGAAATCCATAGGATTCCTTCGGGAATCCATCGGATTCCTTAGGACGTCCATCGGAGCCCCTAGGAAATCCATAGGAGTCCTCAGGACATCCACCGGAATCTTCATGAAATCCGTAGGACTCTGGAGGATGTCCATAGGATGCTTTAGGGCATCTATCGGGATCTTCAGGAAATCCATACGATTCTTCAGGAAATCTATCGGATCCCTCAGGCAATATATATATATATATTCATAAGGACATCCATAGGATCCTATAGGATATCCACAAGAATCCTTAGGACATCCATAGGATCCCGAAGGAGATCCATGAGAACCCTTAACACATCCATTGGATTGCTTCGGGAACCCTTACGACATCCATTGGATTCCGTAGACAATCTATCGGATTTCGTTGGAAATCCATACGATTCCTTAGAAAGAGCGCGTTGCGTGGTCGCTTGGAGGGGGGGTGGTGGAACCGGGCCCCCCCGACTTGGATGGGGGGGGCGTTCGAACCCACCACCTATTCGCGTAACGGAAGGGGGAGTGCGACCCCCACCCTTCCCCACCCTTCCCCTCCCCCTCCTCCCCTATTTCTCCTCTCTCTCTCTCTCCTCGGGCCTGCGCCTGCGTCGGCGGCGGCTGGCGGCGGCGGCGGGGACGACGACTTCCTTTTCTGGGCCGGCGCCGGCTTCTGCGGCGGCGGGCGGCGGCGGCGGGGAGCGTGGACGAGGGCGAAGGCGGCGACGATGACGACGACGCTCCGCCACCGTGCCATGGTGTTGGGTCAGAGTCCCAATGGATGCGGGGTCTCGTCGGAAGGCTCTCGGGGGTCTCTCGAGAGCGTTTTTTTCCCCCCCCCCCCCCCCCTCCCCTCTGGCGGGTAACGCTTGCTACCCGTGCTCCCCCCCCCGGGGTAACGCCAAAGATCGTCCGTTTTCGGAGGGTGGAGGGCGGATCCTCCTCCTCTCAGCAGGTATGGCGCTGTGTTCACAGGCATGGCGTGGTGCTGAAAGGCATGGGTTGTGCTCACAAACGTGTTGTGGCGTTCGCAGGTTCCCCACCTGTTGCGGCGCCGAATTCACAGGCATGGCGTGGTGCTAAAGGCATGTTTCGGGTCTCGCCTGCCCTTCGTGGCGCCTGCAGGCTATTGCAGTGCGCAGACTATTGTGGTTTTTCTTCTACATCCCTATGTTCCTTCCCCCTGCTCTTCCTACTGGTGGAACTCCGGAAGCAATGGTGCCAGGGGATTTCGCAGCCATTTCTGGGTGGCGCAACGGTTTTCCCGCGTCTGTTACAATTGGCGCTGACGTAGGCGAGGCGACGTCGAACGATGCCATGACTGCAGCTGCTGTATGGCAAAACATAATCCTACCTCCTTCCGCCTGCTCCACTGCCTACTAGCATCCTCCCGTTTCTTCGTCGTCCTCTGGCCCTCCTCCTCCTCCTCCTCGTCCTCCTCCTCTCCTCCCCCTTCCCCTCTGGATTGCGCTGTGCGCGTTTGGGATTATAAGAGTGGCCGTTTGGGCCATATGGGGTTATCCGCGCGGCGCCTTTGCCCCTTCGCCTCGTCCTCCCCCTCGCTCCTCGTCCTCCTCGTAGGCTTTCGTTTGCATTTGCGGGCCGAATTTCGTGGCATTCTCGTTGCGCGGTGGCGCGCCGAGATACGATGTGGCTGTTTTCTCTTACGTGCTCATGTGCCATTCCAAAAAAAAACAACCCTTCCAACCTCCCCCAGTCCCTCCCGCCTCCCTCCTCCCCGCTTCGCTCCCGAGTTTTACTTTTTTTTTCCCCCCCATGACATCCCATCTCCTCTTGGCCGTCTCGTTCGAAGCGAGCTACGGATGGCCTCCCCCGCGACATCTTGAATATCAAACCCCGAGGGCTTCCTTAGTTCGCGGCGAGCCCCGCAAAGCGGCGGGGGAGGATGATGGGGGATGGGGAGGAATACCAAACGCAGGAGGAGGAAGATGAGGAGACAGTGTGGTGCGCACGGGCGCTGTGGCGCACACGCCTGTTGCACTGTACGAAAACACTGCGGCGTACGCGGGCGACGTGGTGAGGGTTTCCGCGGTCACGTGGCGGGCCCCGCAGGAAAAAAATGTTCGCAAGCTACTGATGTGCCCGTTGGCACGTTTTGTTGTAGGCAGGCGTTGTGGTGCACAGAAGCATTGTGGCGTGCGCAGGGCCTGTGGTGCACATGGTTGCTGGTGTGCGCGCGGGCCATAAGCGCGCTGGCGCACGCAGGCAATGTGGTGTACGCAGGCGTTGTTGCGCACACGGTTGCTGCAGTATACACAAATACTGCGGCGTACATGGGCGACGTGGTGGCGTTGTGCACGCAGCTGTTGTGGTGCGCCGAAACATTGTGGTGCAGTCAGGCGGCGTTGTCTTGCACGAGGGCATTTGGCATTGTCGCGTGCACAGGGGTTGCAGCGATCGCGGGCAATTGATGTGTGTGCCGATGGCGCGGACGCACCCTGGCGGGCGCGCGCCGCGGCCGCCGTTACGGTTACCCATCGGCCCAGACCGCCCCCCCCCCCCGGGTAACAACCGCTACCCAAAATGATATCATGTATCTCCTGAAGAAGCATTTCTGCAGCCTCCTGGGCGCCTCTTGAGCGTTTGTTGGGCCTCTCTGAGGTTGTGGTGTTGGTGGTGGGCTGTGGTGGTGTTGGTGGTGGTGGTTGCGGTGGCGGTGGTGTTGGTGGTGTTGGTGTGGTTGGTGGTTGTGGTTGTGGTTGTGGTGGTGGTGGTGGTGGCACGTTGTGGTGGGTGTGGCGGTGGTGGGTGTGGTGGTGCGGTGGTTTCTGGTGGTGGTGGTGGTAGTTGTGGTGGTGGTGGTGGGGGTGGGCTGTGGTGGTGGTGGTGGCGGTGGTGGTGTGGTGGTTTGTCGTGGTGTTTGTGGTGGTGGTTGTGGTGGTGGTGGTGGTGGGTTGTGGCGGTGGTGGTGGCGGTGGTGGTGGTTGTGGTGGTGGTAGTGGTTTGTTGTGATGGCGGTGGTGGTTGTGGTGGTGGTTGTTGTTGGTGGTGGTGGTAGTGGTGTGGTGGTTTGTGGTTGTGGTGGTGGTGGGTTGCGGTGGTGGTGGTGGTGGCGGTGGCGGTGGTGATGGTTGTGGTGGCGTTTGTGTGGTGGGTTGTTGTTGGGGTTGTGGTGGTGGTGGTTGTTATAGTGGTGGTGGTGGTGGGTGGTGGTGGTGGTGGTTTGGTGGTGGTGTGGTGGTGGCTTGTGGTGGTGGTGGTGGGTTATGGGGTTATGGTGATGGTAGTTGTGGTGGCGGTGGTGGTGGTGGTTGTGGAGTGGTGTTTTGTGGTGGTGGTGGTTGTAGCCATGGTGGTGGCGGTGGTTTGTGGTGGTGGTGGTGGTGTGGTGGTGGTGGTTGTGGTGGGTGGTTCGTGGTGGTGTGTGGTTGTGGTGGTTTGTTTTGTGTGTGTGTTGTTTGCGGCTGGTAGTGGAAGTGGTTGTTGTTGTGGTGGTGGTGGTGGTGGGTGATAGATTGTGGTTGTGGTAATGGTGGTGGGTTGTTGTGGTGGTGGTGGTGGTGAGTTTGTGGTGGTGGTGGTTGTGGTGGTGGTGGTGGTGGCTGTGGTGGTGGTGGTGGTTGTGTGGTGGGCTGGTGGTGGTGGTGGTGGTGGGTTGAGGTGGTGGTGGTGGTGGTGGTGGCGGTGGTGGTGGTAGTGGCGTGGTGGTTTGTGTTGTTGGTGGTGGTGGTGGTGGGCTCTGGTGGGTGGTGGCGGGGGGTCGTAGTGGTAGCGGCGCTGGTGGTGGTGGTGGGTGGTGGGTGGTGGTGGCGGTGGTGGTTGTGGTGGTGGTGGTGTGGTGGTTTGTGGTGGTGGAGGTAAGTTGTGGTGATGGTTGTGGTTGTGGCGGTGGTGGTCATGGTGGTGGTAATGGTGGGGTGGCTTGTGGTGGTGCCCTCTCCTGGGCCCTCCCTGGTAATCGTCGCTGCGTCCCCGCCGTCGGCGCTGCTGACCGCTGCCAGCGCCAGCGCCGGCGCCAGCGCGGGAGAGGGGGGGGTTTGGGTTTCCCCCCCCGTTCCTCCTGGGCCTTCTCTGGTCATCGTCGTTGCGTCCCCGCCGTCGGCGCTGCTGGCGGCCGCCAGCACGGGCGCCGGCGCCGGCGCCGAGGGGGGGGGGATTTCGGCAGGGGGGGGGGTACGGGGAGCGGAGTCCCCCCTGTTTCTGATCGACGGCGCCGAGTGTTTGGGGCCCCCCCCCCCGCGGCTCGAAACGCGCCGCCGAATGTTCCCAAGGCGAGCGCCCGTGAAACGCGCTCTCTCATCCTTAGGACATCCATTGGATCCCGTAGGGAACCCATCGGATTCTTTATGAAATCCATAAGATTTTTGAGGTAACTGTTCGGATTCATCAGAAATCCGTAGGATCTTTAGGACATCTATAGGATTCCTTAGTACATCCGTAGGATGTCCTGAAGATTCCTACGGTTTTTCTAAAGAATCCCACCGATATTTGAAGAATTCCTTTTATACGTCGTAAGGAATCCATAGGAAACCTTGGGGCATCATTAGAAATCCAATGGAAGTTCGTAGGATTCTGTGGGACATCCATTGGATCCCTTAGGACATCCGTCGGAGTCCTGAGGAAATCCATGGGGGTCCTGAGGAAATCCATAGGATTCTAAAAGAAAGCCATCGGATCCCGTAGGACATCTAGCGGAATCTTAGGGTCATCCATCGGATTCGTGTGGGAATTCAAATTTTTCCTTCGGAATGTTGTAGGATTTCTCAAGGCATCCATCGGAACTTTCAGGACATTTATATTTTGTTTGGGCATCCATTGGATTCCAAAAGCAAGTCGTGGGATTCTGTAGAAATTCCATCAGATTCTTCAGGAGTTCCATAGGAATTCTCAGGACAACGCCTTGGGGAAGGCGTAGCTAACCTCTTCCTCACTTACTTTTACCAACGGACACTCGTATAG
This sequence comes from Prorocentrum cordatum, assembly GCA_963575745.1. Classification (NCBI taxonomy): domain Eukaryota; class Dinophyceae; order Prorocentrales; family Prorocentraceae; genus Prorocentrum; species Prorocentrum cordatum. Next base: position 119,960 of record CAUYUJ010015525.1, on the reverse strand, counting down.
CATCGACTCCTTGGTCGCATCCCTATACACAGGGGAAGGACCATCGGATAAGTCCAACGATGCGCGTCCATTGTCCCAACACAGCGCGCAACACGATCGAATGCCCCGGAATGCGGTTGATCGGCCAGGCCTCGAGCGCGCGCGCGAAGCGCGCGCGATGCTTCTAGTCCCATGTGCCTTCAGGCAGGCCTTTGACCCGACTCCTCGTCAAACGCCAGTGTTGGACCAGCTTTAAATGGGGCGTGCCCCTCTACAGGATGAATATTCCGAAATAGTCAAAACATAGTCTGGGGACGGTCTTCCGACTACTGTGGATCATTTTCGGCATTCTCTGTTCATTTGTAAGAGAAATGTGCTCCCAAATCCGCCTGTAAGGGGACATGCCCTGCCTAAAACCAGCTGGCTCGAGTTCGCTCGGCGACCGATCTGCTGCGGCGCAGCCTGGCCTGCCTGGCTGCGAGAGAGAGAGAGAGAGAGAGACAGAGAGAGAGAGAGAGAGAAAGAGAGAGAGAGATATATATATATAGAAAAAGCGGGAAAAAACAAAGACCGACCCCGGCGACC
>CAUYUJ010015525.1:75210-119296 GCA_963575745.1 Prorocentrum cordatum | reverse complement strand
GCGGAGGCGCGGGTTAAGCCTCGGCCAGCAACGACTGCACACCTCGAGGCGGATGAAGACTCTGCGAGCGATGCCGAAGGGCTCTAGGGGCGAGTCCCGCTGGAGCTCGTTGACGTGGGTGGAGGCGGCGGCAGCGACGTAGAGGAGGACGTGGAGGACGCCGAGATTACCGAGATCTCCCGGTTTCCGCTGCGGGACCACGTCAGAGCAACCGAGCTGGCCCTACAGCAAGACCAACTGCAGCGCTTGGACCAGAAGGGCCGCCTCAGCTACGCCGATAAGCAGTTGAAGAAACTCGACCGAGCGTACAGCGGCATGCTGCAGCCAAGCTTTGCACTGCCAGCCAGCAGCGGCGCGCGGGAACATCAGGGCACGCGGCTGGACGAGACCTTTTCTGACATGCTCGCCCTACAGCGGCAAAGCATTGCGCTCCAAAAGAAGCAAGCGAGCCCGGATGGAGAGATCTTGCCCGATGCTGCGGACGACTGGCTCCCCAGCTGTGCTCCTCAGCCTGCTGCCGAGGACGCCCAACCAGAACTCGTTCCGCAGCTCTTGGCCATGCAGGGCCCGGCGGCTGTTGCGTGGAAGCTCGTCACTGATGCCCACTGCACGGAGGAGCAGATTGACGCGGTGGCGTTGTTTGCGTTGTCTCTGCAGAAACGATTTGACGGCAAACCAGACAAGACAACGCATCTCCTCCCCGTGGCGTCCGCGACAGGCAACCACAGAGCGATCTGGCTCGGTGGAGGCGGTGTCGGCAAGACGCGCACCCTCTCCAAAGTGGTGGAGCCGATGGCCATCACTGACTTCGGCGAGCAGGGGTACCTCGGCAAAGCGCAGTCCAACCACGCCGCACACAACCTCGGCCCGCGCGGCAGGACCATGCATTCCTCCAATGGCCTGCCCATGTCGGATTCCATGCAGACAGCCAGGCTGCGCCTGACCCCACAGACGCAGAAAAAGCTGGATCGCCTCACAGGCACACTCGGCGTCGACGTGATCGAGGAGCTGGGTGCTGTGCCGGGGCCTTTGCTGCATGCAGATGCACTGCGCACGACCTACGGCAGGGCGTTGCGCTACAACCTGGACCCCGCGAAGTACATGCGCCCGCAGGAGACGTGGGGACGCATGCCTGTGAAGATCTTGTGCGGGGACTTCTGCCAGTTGCCGCCAGTCCCCACCACCGCTTCCCTGCTGGCGCCTCACGCGGGCCAGTCCTACGAACACCAACAGGGTAGGAAGTTGCTCGCCGACATCGAGTACGTCATCGATTTCGTGCAGATGCAGCGCTTTGCAGACCCGTTGCAACTCGAGGTTCTCCACGCCATGAGAACTCCAGGCGGAAAAAATATCTCTGACGAGAGCTGGCGGGCGATCGTCAAAACAGAGGTCGTTAGCCCTAGCGGTGCTGCTCAGCCTGCTGCCAGCAGCAGCGAAGCCGCTCAGCCACCTCAGTGGGACCCTCGGTTGCGTGCAGCACGAGGCTGGTACGAGTCGGCCTATGAGTGGCGCATCGTCTCTTACGCCATGCATGCACAGGCCAAGCTTGATGCGCACGATGCTGGCCAGCTGCTCTTTACGTCCCAGCAATCGACAGACCAGCTGCGCGCCTCGCGAAGCCTGATTACGACGAGATGCGCGCGGAGCCCAACATCGGCGCTACCGCAAAAATGCCGGGGCTGCTGCCGCTCTTCGTTGGCATGGAGGTCATCCTGACAGAATCCGTCTTGCCGCCGAAGTATGTCCGTGGCGCGCCAGGCAAAGTGGTGGGCATAGAGCTGCGCGCTCTGGAGCCTCTGGTGGAGGGCCGCCCGTCCATTGTCTCGGACGGTGTGGTCGTACTCTACTACATGCCAAAGGCCGTCTATGTCAAGATCGATGACAGCGATGAATTTTTCTTGAAGGCCGCGCCGGTGACAGCTGGCAGTGCTTCTCAGCCTGCCGGCCCCGACCTGCGCGGAGTGCTCGCGATCACCCCGCAGGCGCGCCCCTGGAAGTTCAAAGCGAAGACAGGTGGCCCGGCCATCGCGGTGTCCAGGACGCAGTTGACCGTGCTGCCCAAAAAGCAGGGGACTATGCATGGCGTCCAGGGCAAGACGACGGACCCAGGCTTCATCGTGCACTGGACGTTTCCGCCAGGACTCAAGAAGGAGTCCATTTGGCTTGCCTACTACGTCAGCCTGTCGCGCCCCAGAAGCTTCAACCAACTCTTGAGCCACGGCTTGCCTGACCGGAGCATCATCGAATCCGGCCCCCCGGAACAGATCGCCAAGGCCTTCGCCGAGCTCTTCGCGGACGAGATTGCCGCGACGAAGATCGCTTGCGCGAAGGCCCGACAGCAACTGGGATGGCCTGCGCGAGCTTGAGGAGCCATGAGATGCAGGTTGCGTTGTGGCGGTGCTGTTCAGTCTGTCCGTCTGCATTCGCGTGGTGCTTCTCAGCCTGCATGCGCGTGGTGCCTCTCAGCCTGCGCTCGTGTGCAGCTGTGCGCGGTGAGCCTGCACGTGTCGCGGAATGCTTTTCAGCCTGCGCGTGTCTGCAATGCTTTTCAGCCTGCACGCTTTGCAGCTTCTCCGCTTCGCACGCCGCTCCTCAGCGCGGTCCTCTGAAAAAAGGACAGTCATCATCTCATCGTCGCACTCATCATCGCACTCATCATCATCATTCATTGCCAGCGTTGATAGCAGTGTCTCGTTTTTACACGACTCCCACTGTTGATAGCAGTGTCTCGTTTTGACACACTTCCAGCGTTGATAGCAGTGTCTCCTTTTTACACGACTCCCAAAATTCACTGCAAAGTTTCGTTTTGACACACTGCCAGCGTTGATAGCAGTGTCTCCTTTTTTTTTTTTTTTTTTTTTTTTTTTTGATTTTTTTTTTTTTTTTTTTTTTTTTTTTTTTTTTTTTTTTTTTTTTTTTTTTTTTTTTTTTTTTTTTTTTTGTTTTTTTTACACGACTGCCACCATTGATATCAGTGTCTCGTTTTGACACACTTCCAGCGTTGATAGCAGTGTCTCCTTTTTACAGGACTCCGAACTACAACTACTACTTCACTGTTACCACTGTTTCATCTTTCCTGCTCTCGTTGCTAATGCTACTGCGACTGTTACTGCTGCTGCATGCCTCCAGCTATGCTTCTACATATCGATGTTAGGTTGCTTTGCCGGGATAATTTTTCGGGGATGGGTGGGGGTCTCTGGGAGCGACCCGAGTTGGGTTGCCAGGGGTTCCCCGAGCGCGTGGCTGAGCTCCAGGTCAGTGCCCCAGAGCACGGCCACAATTTTGCGGTCACCCAGGCTGGCGACGATGAGCTGCCGTTGTTTTGTTCTGTATGGCGTGCGGTGCGTGCGCTCAGGGAAACGCGCGGACGTTTTTCTCGAAGTGCCGACCACGACGCAGAGGGGGTGAGACCCAAAGGCTGACGCGTTTCCGCCGTGGCTGGCACCCCCAGCGTGATGCGCGCGTCTCCTGTGCCGAGCTTGGAGACCAGGTCGGGCGCGAGGAGGCTACTGTGTGCTTGCGGGTGGCAAGGCAGAGCGCCTTGAAGGCTTTCGCCGCTCCGCCGCTCCGTTGCACTGCTCGAAGGCCGCTCGAGCGCGAATTGCTACTCGCGAGGAGGAGGAGGAGGAGGAGGAGGAGGAGGAGGAGGAGGAGGAGGGGGAGGAGGAGGAGGAGGAGGCAAATTGGTCGGCCGACTGCGGCGAGTCGAATATTTTTTGGCCGTCTTCGCGGCCTCCGCGGCACCTCTGGGCCTGTCTTGCGGCCCTCCTGGCTTCCAGAAAACGCGCGCGATGCGCCCCATGAGCTCCCCGAAAAGCCAGGGAGTGCCCAGGGGCCGCGGGGGGAAGTCGAGATGCTGGGCCCTTTCGAATCTAGAATCCTCGCCAGAGTCCTTTGGAGTCGGGGATTCGGGTCGCCATGCGCCCAGTTAGGTAGGGTACAAAACGAGGACCCACAAGGAACGCGTGATGCAATGGACGAGTGTAATCGTAGTTGTTGTTGCGCATGGTATAACAACGCATGATGCCGACACTGTTCAGGCTGGCGGCTGTGGCCATGAATATGGTGACGACGACGACGATGATGATGCTGCTTTTGATGATGGTAGTGTTTGTGCTGACGATAGTGATGCCAATGACCTGGCGACAGTGACAATGACGATGGCGACGATGATGGTGACGATGGTTATGAATGTGCTGCCGATGATGGTGATGGCAATGGGGACGTGTAACATGATGATGCTCGACGGTCATGATGATGATGGTGGTGATGGTGGTGATGGTAGTGATATTGATTGTGGTGGTAGTGGTGGTGGTGATGCTGATGAGTGGCGTGGTGATGATGATGGTGATGGTGATGATGCTGACGCTGATGATGATGAGGTTGATTGTGGACGAACTGCAAGTACCGCTGATAATGGCAATGCTGGTGATGCTGTTGTTGACGATGGTGATTGTGGTGATGGCCACGATGCTGATGACGATGATCACGATGTTGATGCTGATGTTCGTGATGAGCATTACGATGACGATGGCCATGCCGATGACGATGATTAGTATGCAGATGATGCGGGTGATGATGATGATGATGGTGCTGATGATGCTCGTGATGATGATGATGGTCATGATGATGATGCTGATGATAATGCTGATGACTATGATGATGCTGCTGATGATCATAATGCTCATGATGCTGATGATGGTGGCGACCATGACGATGACGATTTCGATTTGTATTATGATACTGATGGTGATTACGATTATGATGATCTTGGTGATGCTGCTGCTGATGGTGATGATGATGGTGATGATCGTGCGGGTACCGCTACTGATGATGATGATTCATGGTGCTGACGATTATGGTGGTGGCGATGGTGATTATGTTGATGCTGCGACTGACGGGGCATATACTGATGACGATGCTCATGACGATGATGATGGTGATGACGATGATGACGATGGCGATGATCATGAAGCTGCTGATGAGGATGATACTGTGATGATGCCGAGGATGATTATGATGTCGATGATGATGATCACGATGGACATGATGCTGCTGATTATGATGATGATGATGATGATGATGATACGGATGATGATGTGGATGCTGATGCTGATGCTGATGATTATGTTGATGATGATGACGGTACTGGTTATGATGAAATTGATGATGACGATGACCATGACGATAATGATGATGATGCTGATGCTGATGATGCTTTTGCTGCTGATGATGATGATGATGATGACGATGCTGATGCTGATGTGGTGATGATGGTGATGCCGATGATTATGATGATCATGCTGAGGATGATGCTGGTGGTGGTGATGATGATGACAATGATGATGACAATGATGCGGATGATGATGATGCTGATTGATGATGCTGACGCTAATGACGATGACGATGATGATGATGCTGATGATGATGATGATGATGATGATCATGCTGATGATGATGATGGTGGTGGTGATGATGATGATGCTGAACATGCTCACGATGATGATGTTGATGTTGATGATGATGATGATGCTGCTGATGATGATGAAGGTGGTGGTGGTTGTGGTGATGCTGCTGCTGCTGATGATGATGATGATGGTGATGATGATGACGATGATGCTGCTGCTGATGATGATGATGATGATGATGATGGTGATGGTGATGGTGATGGTGATGATGATGATGATGATGCTGATGATGATGATGATGATGATGATGATGATGATGATGATGATGATGATGATGACGATGATGATATGATGATGATGATGATGATGATGATGATGATGATGATGATGATGATGAGATGATGATGATAATGATGGTGATGCTGATGATGATGATGATGATGATGATGATGATGATGTGATGATGAGATGATGATGAGGATGAGAAGGGGAAGAGGAGGAGGAGCAGGAGGAGGAGCAAGTAGGGAGGACAGGTAGGACAATGGACGAGCGAGGGGAGAGAGGGACAACGAGGGAGGACGAGGAGGTAGGAGGAGGAGGAGAGGAGGAGGGAGGAGGAGGGGAGGGAGGAGGAGGAGGAGGAGGAGGAGGAAGGAGGAGGCAGGAGGAGGAGGAGGAGGAGGAGGAGGAGGAGGAGGTAGGAGGAGGAGGAGGAGGAGGAGGAGGGGAGGAGGAGTGAGGAGGGAAAGGAGGAGGAGGAGGGGAGGAGGAGGGGGAGGAGGAGGAGAGGAGGAGGAGAGGAGGCGGAGGCGGAGGAGGAGGAGGAGGAGGAGGAGGCACGAGAAGGAGGAGGAGATGGGCGCCCCGCCCTTCGCCCACGGCGAGGGGGCGTGCCTGAGGGCGCTGCTGGACCAACTGCGCGAGCTGCAGCCCAGGCGGGCTTCCGCTCTCTTGCAGAGGTCGGCCAGGAAGGCGTGGGCAGACAAAGCGCAGATGTTCCCTACGTGCGGCCAAGACGTTGGATTGAGGACAACCTCGGGTTCGAAAGGGGCTCGCTGTTCCTTGGGTAATTCTGTGGTTGCTCCTGTAACCCTTCTCGTGCACCTAGTTTTTTTTTGTCCCAGAAAGAGGCCTCGTTCCTGATTTAGCGTTCCTTGTTCCGGCAACCCGACTGCAAGGAGTTGGCGATTTGTTCTCCAATCGACTTGCGGGGATCAGGCGAGGAGAGACCCAGACACATCGAGGACGGGTGGTTATGTTCACGGTGGTGCAGGGCGTCGAGTGATAATAATCATATGAAAGATGGTAGTAATACTAACTATACTTTCGGTACTAATTATATGAATACTACTCGTCCTAAAAAACCTAATCGCAGTAGCAATAAGGATAATACGATTTAGAAAACTGCTCATAGCATATAAGTAATACTGGTACGATTAGCAACATACTATCACAAAAAACACACACACATACTGGTAATACTAATGTCAATACTCATATTTTAAGTAAGACTCATTTCGCTAATACTAACATTATGATTGCTACTACCAGTATGATTAACACAACAGCACTGACACTACCAATGCTAATACGAAAAAGATATTACCAATGAACACAACAATTTCTCATACAAATATGCAAGGGGCTAGGCGTGGATGTTCGCAGATCCGACGGGTTTTCTCGGATCGGCGCAGGGCCCCCCTCGCAGCGCCTCCTGCGCCGCCCCCGGCGCACTCCGCGCGCCAGGGAGGGAGGTCCAGCCCAGCGCAGATCCAAGACATCCGGGCGTACCTCCGAGCGTTTTGTGTTCATGCAGCCTGCTCGGCGCACCTGGCGTTTCGCAATTCGCGGGCTCCTCCCTGGGCTCAACCTCGCTTCGTCGTCGCGCCGCTACGGGGGTCGAAGCACCTTCGGCGCGCGCTGGCTGCCCGCGACGGGGGTCGATGTGGGGCTGTCGGCGGGGGTTGCGCCCCCACCGCGCTCATTAAGACACTCGGAGTACGTTTTTGGCACGAGTGGAGCTCGAACGCCAATTTGGTTTGCGCAGTGCTCGCGGGGCGGCGCTCACATGATTGCGCATACCGTCGCCAGTTTAAAGATCATCTTGCGCCCATCTTTACCAGGGTGGCGGTCATTAGCGGCCCCCGGAAGTCCCAGCCCTTTTCCCAGGACTTTTTTTTTTTCTTTTTTTTTTTTTTTTTTTTTTTCTTTTTTTTTTTAGTTTTTTTGTTTTTTTTTTTTTTTTTTTTTTTTTTTTTTTTTTTTTTTTTTTTTTTTTTTTTTTTCTTGTGTTTTTTTTTTTTTTTTTTTTTTTTTTTTTTTTTTTTTTTTTTTGTTTTTTTTTTTATTTCTTTTTTTTTTTTTTTTTTTTTTTTTTTTTTGTTTTTGTTTTTTTTTTTTTTTGTGTTTTTTTTTTTTTTTCTTTTTTTTTTTTTTTTTTTTTTTTTTTTTTTTTTTTTTTTTTTTTGTTTTTTTTTTTTTTTTTTTTTTTTTTTTTTTTCTCATCCCGAGTCGTCTTTTGACGGTCCCGGTCCCGGGGGCGAGCGTCCTCCGAGGCCGAACATGGCCCAAGCCCTCCTGTCGTTCCCGAATCAGTGCTTGCACTGAAGGTGTCCTAGCAGAAGTTGAAAGAGTTGGCGAAAGTTTCCCGCCGATTTTGGTAGCAGGCTGGGTTCCCGGGTTCCCGGTTCCGGGTTCCCAGGTTCCTGGTCATTGGTTCCGGCCCGGTTTCGGTGCGTTCTCGGTTCCCGGGCTCCTGGGTTCCCGGTCGATCTCCTCAGCGAAAACCATCCTCCGATCGTTTTTTTTCTCTGGTGTGATGTTTTTTGGTGCGACGCGATCATGTCTGGGTGGGTGGGCGACGGCGCGTGGAGGGGTTAAGCGGACGCCCGCTGAGCGGGCGAGAGGCGCAGAGGCGCGCCTGCCTTCCCCCGCTCCCCGCCAGACGGACAGCTGCCTCCCCCAGCCACTCCGACGCTGCCGCCGGGAGGGGCGGACGGCCTCACATGAGGAAAAAGTGCCCAGACTGCTACCCTCCGCCTGTTTTCCGCTCTGTGGGCTTCCCGGGACGCCCTCGTCGCCACCGCTAGATTCGCTTCGAAATCCTGGTGAGAACGCGCTCCGGGAGCGGTCGTGGGAGTAGCAGTGTCGGTGCCTTCTGGGCCTGGGTGGATATAAATCGGGGCCATTGACGTGGGCAACCCCCACCCCGGGATAATCATTGGGCCCCCCCTTAACCCCTGAGAGTTGATTGTCCCGAGCCAATGCAGGTTTGGTCATGGAAGAGAGGCGGCAAGGCCGAAGTCGATTATCGCGGGGGAAAATTGCGAATCGAAGTTGCTCTCTTCTTATGTTGAATCGCAGGGATTCCTAAGGATTGCCATTGATTTCATCAGGAATCCTACGGGTGTCCTAGGGGGTCCCATGGATGTCCGAAAAGGAATCTTATGAATTTCCCAGCGGCTCCTATGGATTTCTCCGGTTTTCTAAGGACTTCGTAAGGAACTCCGATGCACCCCCCAAGGAATCCTAGGAATACTATAGATTCCTATGAACCCCTATGATTTCCGAAGGAAGCCTTGGTTTCCAATAGATTTCGCAAAAGGACCATGGGATTCTTACGGAACCCACCCGTAGGATTTCTTTGGACATCTATAGAAATCCTTATGACATCCATAGGAGCCCTCAGGAAATCCATAGGATTCCTTCGGGAATCCATCGGATTCCTTAGGACGTCCATCGGAGCCCCTAGGAAATCCATAGGAGTCCTCAGGACATCCACCGGAATCTTCATGAAATCCGTAGGACTCTGGAGGATGTCCATAGGATGCTTTAGGGCATCTATCGGGATCTTCAGGAAATCCATACGATTCTTCAGGAAATCTATCGGATCCCTCAGGCAATATATCTATATATATATATATATATTTCATAAGGACATCCATAGGATCCTATAGGATATCCACAAGAATTCCTAGGACATCCATAGGATCCCGAAGGAGATCCATGAGAACCCTTAACACATCCATTGGATTGCTTCGGGAACCCTTAAGACATCCATTGGATTCCGTAGACAATCTATCGGAATTCGTTGGAAATCCATACGATTCCTTTTCTGGGCCGGCGCCGGCTTCTGCGGCGGCGGGCGGCGGCGGCGGGGAGCGTGGACGAGGGCGAAGGCGGCGACGATGACGACGACGCTCCGCCACCGTGCCATGGTGTTGGGTCAGAGTCCCAATGGATGCGGGGTCTCGTCGGAAGGCTCTCGGGGGTCTCTCGAGAGCGTTTTTTTCCCCCCCCCTCCCCTCTGGCGGGTAACGCTTGCTACCCGTGTCCCCCCCCCCCGGGGTAACGCCAAAGATCGTCCGTTTTCGGAGGGTGGAGGGCGGATCCTCCTCCTCTCAGCAGGTATGGCGCTGTGTTCACAGGCATGGCGTGGTGCTGAAAGGCATGGGTTGTGCTCACAAACGTGTTGTGGCGTTCGCAGGTTCCCCACCTGTTGCGGCGCCGAATTCACAGGCATGGCGTGGTGCTAAAGGCATGTTTCGGGTCTCGCCTGCCCTTTGTGGCGCCTGCAGGCTATTGCAGTGCGCAGACTATTGTGGTTTTTCTTCTACATCCCTATGTTCCTTCCCCCTGCTCTTCCTACTGGTGGAACTCCGGAAGCAATGGTGCCAGGGGATTTCGCAGCCATTTCTGGGTGGCGCAACGGTTTTCCCGCGTCTGTTACAATTGGCGCTGACGTAGGCGAGGCGACGTCGAACGATGCCATGACTGCAGCTGCTGTATGGCAAAACATAATCCTACCTCCTTCCGCCTGCTCCACTGCCTACTAGCATCCTTCCTTTTCTTCGTCGTCCTCTGCCCCTCCTCCTTCTCCTCGTCCTCCTCCTCTCCTCCCCCGTCCCCTCTGGATTGCGCTGTGCGCGTTTGGGATTATAAGAGTGGCCGTTTGGGCCACATGGGGTTATCCGCGCGGTGCCCTTGCCCCTTCGCCTCGTCCTCCCCCTCGCTCCTCGTCCTCCTCGTAGGCTTTCGTTTGCATTTGCGGGCCGAATTTCGTGGCATTCTCGTTGCGCGGTGGCGCGCCGAGATACGATGTGGCTGTTTTCTCTTACGTGCTCATGTGCCATTCCAAAAAAAAACAACCCTTCCAACCTCCCCCAGTCCCTCCCGCCTCCCTCCTCCCCGCTTCGCTCCCGAGTTTTACTTTTTTTTTCCCCCCCATGACATCCCATCTCCTCTTGGCCGTCTCGTTCGAAGCGAGCTACGGATGGCCTCCCCCGCGACATCTTGAATATCAAACCCCGAGGGCTTCCTTAGTTCGCGGCGAGCCCCGCAAAGCGGCGGGGGAGGATGATGGGGGATGGGGAGGAATACCAAACGCAGGAGGAGGAAGATGAGGAGACAGTGTGGTGCGCACGGGCGCTGTGGCGCACACGCCTGTTGCACTGTACGAAAACACTGCGGCGTACGCGGGCGACGTGGTGAGGGTTTCCGCGGTCACGTGGCGGGCCCCGCAGGAAAAAAATGTTCGCAAGCTACTGATGTGCCCGTTGGCACGTTTTGTTGTAGGCAGGCGTTGTGGTGCACAGAAGCATTGTGGCGTGCGCAGGGCCTGTGGTGCACATGGTTGCTGGTGTGCGCGCGGGCCATAAGCGCGCTGGCGCACGCAGGCAATGTGGTGTACGCAGGCGTTGTTGCGCACACGGTTGCTGCAGTATACACAGATACTGCGGCGTACATGGGCGACGTGGTGGCGGTGTGCACGCAGCTGTTGTGGTGCGCCGAAACATTGTGGTGCAGTCAGGCGGCGTTGTCTTGCACGAGTGCATTTGGCATTGTCGCGTGCACAGGGGTGGCAGCGATCGCGGGCAATTGATGTGTGTGCCGATGGCGCGGACGCACCCTGGCGGGCGCGCGCCGCGGCCGCCGTTACGGTTACCCATCGGCCCTGACCGCCCCCCCCCCCCCGGGTAACAACCGCTACCCAAAATGATATCATGTATCTCCTGAAGAAGCATTTCTGCAGCCTCCTGGGCGCCTCTTGAGCGTTTGTTGGGCCTCTCTCAGGTTGTGGTGTTGGTGGTGGGCTGTGGTGGTGTTGGTGGTGGTTGTTGCGGTGGCGGTGGTGTTGGTGGTGTTGGTGTGGTTGGTGGTTGTGGTTGTGGTTGTGGTGGTGGTGGCACGTTGTGGTGGGTGTGGCGGTGGTGGGTGTGGTGGTGCGGTGGTTTCTGGTGGTGGTGGTGGTAGTTGTGGTGGTGGTGGTGGGGGTGGGCTGTGGTGGTGGTGGTGGCGGTGGTGGTGTGGTGGTTTGTCGTGGTGTTTGTGGTGGTGGTTGTGGTGGTGGTGGTGGTGGGTTGTGGCGGTGGTGGTGGCGGTGGTGGTGGTTGTGGTGGTGGTGGTGGTTTGTTGTGATGGCGGTGGTGGTTGTGGTGGTGGTTGTTGTTGGTGGTGGTGGTAGTGGTGTGGTGGTTTGTGGTTGTGGTGGTGGTGGGTTGCGGTGGTGGTGGCGGTGGTGGCGGTGGTGATGGTTGTGGTGGCGTTTGTGTGGTGGGTTGTTGTTGGGGTTGTGGTGGTGGTGGTTGTTATAGTGGTGGTGGTGGTGGGTGGTGGTGGTGGTGGTTTGGTGGTGGTGTGGTGGTGGCTTGTGGTGGTGGTGGTGGGTTATGGGGTTATGGTGATGGTAGTTGTGGTGGCGGTGGTGGTGGTGGTTGTGGAGTGGTGTTTTGTGGTGGTGGTGGTTGTAGCCATGGTGGTGGCGGTGGTTTGTGGTGGTGGTGGTGGTGGTGGTGGTGGTGGTTGTGGTGTGGTGGTTCGTGGTGGTGGTGGTGGTGTGGTGGTTTGTTTTGGTGGTGGTGTGTTGTGCGGCTGGTAGTGGAAGTGGTTGTTGTTGTGGTGGTGGTGGTGGTGTGATAGATTGTGGTTGTGGTAATGGTGGTGGGTTGTTGTGGTGGTGGTGGTGGTGAGTTGTGGTGGTGGTGGTTGTGGTGGTGGTGGTGGTGGCTGTGGTGGTGGTGGTGGTTGTGTGGTGGGCTGGTGGTGGTGGTGGTGGTGGGTTGAGGTGGTGGTGGTGGTGGTGGTGGCGGTGGTGGTGGTAGTGGCGTGGTGGTTTGTGTTGTTGGTGGTGGTGGTGGTGGGCTCTGGTGGGTGGTGGCGGGGGGTCGTAGTGGTAGCGGCGCTGGTTGTGGTGGTGGGTGGTGGGTGGTGGTGGCGGTGGTGGTTGTGGTGGTGGTGGTGTGGTGGTTTGTGGTGGTGGAGGTAAGTTGTGGTGATGGTTGTGGTTGTGGCGGTGGTGGTCATGGTGGTGGTAATGGTGGGGTGGCTTGTGGTGGTGCCCTCTCCTGGGCCCTCCCTGGTAATCGTCGCTGCGTCCCCGCCGTCGTCGGTGCTGACCGCTGCCAGCGCCGGCGCCGGCGCCAGCGCGGGAGAGGGGGGGGGTTGGGTTTCCCCCCCCGTTCCTCCTGGGCCTTCCTTGTTCCATCGTCGTTCGTCGTCCCCGCCGTCGAGCTGCTGCGGCTGCAAGCACGGGCGCCGCGCCGCGCCGAGGCGGGGGGGGATTTCGGCCCTAGGGGGGGGGGTAGTTCCGGGAGTTCCCCCCTGTTTTCTCATCGGACGGCGCCCGAGTGTTGGGGCCCCCCCCCCCCGCGGCTCGAAACGCGCCGCCGAATATTCCCAAGGCGAGCGCCCGTGAAACGCGCTCTCTCATCCTTAGGACATCCATTGGATCACGTAGGGAACCCATCGGATTCTTTATGAAATCCATGAGATTCTTGAGGTAACTTTTCGGATTCCTCAGAAATCCGTAGGATCTTTAGGACATCTATAGGATTCCTTAGTACATCCGTAGGATGTCCTGAAGATTCCTACGGTTTTTCCAAAGAATCCCACCGATATTTGAAGAATTCCTTTTATACGTCGTAAGGAATCCATAGGAAACCTTGGGGCATCATTAGAAATCCAATGGAAGTTCGCAGGATTCTGTGGGACATCCATTGGATCCCTTAGGACATCAGTCGGAGTCCTGAGGAAATCCATGGGGGTCCTGAGGAAATCCATAGGATTCTAAAAGAAAGCCATCGGATCCCGTAGGACATCTAGCGGAATCTTAGGGTCATCCATCGGATTCGTGTGGGAATTCAAATTTTTCCTTTGGAATGTTGTAGGATTTCTCAAGGCATCCATCGGAACTTTCAGGACATTTATATTTTGTTTGGGCATCCATTGGATTCCAAAAGCAAGTCGTGGGATTCTGTAGAAATTCCATCAGATTCTTCAGGAGTTCCATAGGAATTCTCAGGACAAACGCCTGGGAAAGGCGTTAGCTAACATCTTACCACTTACTTTTACCAACGGACGCTCGGTATAGCATCGACTCCTGGGTCGCATCACTATAACAGGGGAAAGGACATCGGATAAGTCCAAAGATGCGCGTCCACTGTCCCAACACAGCGCGCAACACGATCGACATGCACCCAAGGGGGGGGAATGCGAGTGATCGGCCAGGCCTCGAGCGCGCGCGCGAAGCGCGCGCGAGGATTCTATCACATGTGCCTTCGGCAGGCCTTGACCCGATCCTCGTCAAACGCCAGTGTTGGACGCTTTGAATGGGCGTGCCCCTCTCAGGAGGAATATTCCGAAATAGTCCAAACCATAGTCTCGGGGACGGTCTTACGACTACTGTGGATCATTGCGGCATTCTCTTCATTGTAAGAGAAATGTGCTCCCAAATCCGCCTGTAAGGGGACATGCCCTGCCTAAAACCAGCTGGCTCGAGTTCGCTCGGCGACCGATCTGCTGCGGCGCAGCCTGGCCTGCCTGGCTGCGGGAGAGAGAGAGAGAGAGAGAGAGAGAGACAGAGAGAGAGACAGAGAGAGAGAGAGAGAGAGAAAGAGAGAGAGAGGGACAGGAGAGATAGAAACAAGCAGGAAAAAACAAAGACCGACCCCGGCGACCCCCAAGCGACCTGCCACGAGTCACTTTCGTCGGCCAGGCGCCCCATGATCCGAGGGTCGTGCCAGAGCCCAGGTGGCGACGCTTGCGCGCCCGAATTATCGGGATCCAGGGAGGAAGGGGAGGAGGAGGAGGAGGAGGAGGAGGAGGAGGAGGGAGGAGGAGGAGGAGGAGGAGGAGGCGGAGGCGGAGGCGGAGGCGGAGGCGGAGGCGGAGGAGGAGAAGGAGGAGGAGGAGGGGGAGGAACAATAATGATAATAATAATACTAAGAAAAAGAATAATACGAACAATAATAATAATACTAATAATAATCATAATCGTAAGAAGACGAATAGCACTCCGACTAACACTGGCAATAATATTAAGAAGAAGAAGAATAACAAGAAGACGAATGCGAATACTAATAGTAATACTACGAATAAGACGAATCATAATAATAAGACTAATACTAAGCATAATACGAAGAATAATACGAATAATAATACGCAGACTAAGAGTACTAATACTAATAATCATAATACGAACACTACTAAGAATAATAAGACAACTAGTACTACTACAAATAATAATAGTACTACGAATACTAAAAAACAATAATAATAATGCTACTGCTAAGAATCATAATGATCAGACTAAGACTAATAATAATACGAAGAAGACGAATACCAATAATAATAAGTTATTACTAAGAATAATACGAATAACATCAAGAATAAGAGTAATCATAGGAAGAAGAGTAAGACAAATAATGCGAATCATACGATTAATAATAAGAATACGAATAATAATACTACTAGTAAGCAGAAGCATAATAATAATATTAACAATGATAACAATAAGAATAATAATACCAATAATAAGAATACTAATAATAAGAAGAAGAGGAGGATGAGGAGGATGAGGAGGAGGAGGTTGGGGATGCCCTCGTGGGCTTCAGTGACCTTTCGTGTTCGAGGCTTGAGGCTTTCGGAGGTTTTCGTCGGTTCCGAGTGATCTGGACGCCCGAAATGGGTACGGAAAACATGGGTACAGTGCCCAACAGCAGTTCCTGTTCATTTTGAACAGGACTCGCTGTCCGCGCCGCCGCGGCATGTGTCCAGTCGAGACAGAAGGCCGCCTGCCCAACAGCGGCCGCTGTCGGTTTGGGACAACATTTGTTGTTGGGCATTATACCCGTTTTTTCCGTGCCCATGTCGGGCGTCCAGAAGTGAACCCTTGCAGAGGAGCGACCGCCCTAGTACGCTCGAGGCTTGAGCGGCTGTGCAGCGGCTTGGCGATCGGCGCGCTGGGGCTCCCTCTCTGTCAGGGGCAACGACAAGGTTGGGTGCTGCTCAAGGCGCCCCTGGCCCAAGGTGCTCCCAGCTTGCCGCCCTCTTCTGAAGCCCCTTGGACCCCGTGTGCCTCGTGAGGGGTTGCTCCGGAGGCCATGGGCGCCTCGTGAGCGTTCTTTTGTTCCGGCAGCCCGATTGTAAGGAGTTGGCGATCGGTTCTCCAATCGACTTGCGGGGATCAGGCGAAGAGAGACCGAGGCACATCCAAGACGGGTTGTTATGTTCACGGTGGCGCAAGGCGTTGAATAATGATAATAATAAGCAGATGAACAATAATAATGCTAGCATACTATCAGTACTTATGTTGTGAAGGCTACCATTCACAATCGTAAAGGCAATCGCAGTAGTAATAACAATGCAACGAATTAGAAACATATCAATAATCACGAGTAACAATAAGGTAATACGATTACGGCTAACAAGAATAGCACACATATTCGTGATACGAATGGCAATCGTATTCCAACAGTACCACGAATATTAGTTATTAGTAATCATATCACTAACTTTAGAAACAATAAGAATAGCACTGCCAATAATAATACTAGTCGTACTAACACTATAACATCAATAGTAATCATCTGGCATGTAACAGCATTATCAATGATAGCGGTATTCGTACTGTTAATGGTAATAACAATCTGCAAGGGGCTAGGCGTGGATGTTCGCAGATCCGACCGGTTTTCTCGGATCGGCGCTGGGCCCCCCTCGCAGTGCCTCCGGCGCCGCCCCCGGCGCGCTCCGCGCGCCAGGGAGGGAGGTCCAGCCCAGCGCAGATCCAAGACATCCGGGCGTACCTCCGAACGCTTTGTGTTCATGCAGCTGCTTGCTCCTCTTAGAAGGGCATCGGGCCCCATAGCTATTTTTGGCTCGAGCCATACTGTGCAAGCGACCCACCGATTCCAGCGATGCAGCAGTTCGTCAAGGCAGCCTTGGTCGCAGTGCTTCTCGGCCTGAGCGGCTCCCTGCAGGGCTGCGGTTGCGACGAGGACGCCGCGAAGGCGTGCGATGGCGACTGCGGCGCGTATTCGAAGTGCGTCGACGACGCGGGCTGCTGCGACTACGAGGAAGATGGCATGAAGATGAAGGATGTCTTGTCAGTCGCGTGCACGTTGGCCGGCACGTCCAGCGACAACGAGTGCCAGTGAGCGGGGGGCCAGGGCTCCCGCGGCATGGGAGCGGGCGGCGGGGGGGGGGAAGAAGGAGAGGGTCGGTGGGGGAGAGGGCGCGAGAGGGAGAGTGGGGGAGGCAGAGTGCGCAAAGAAGAGCGTCGGGCCGACGTGCGCCGACCCCGAGGTGCGTCGGTCGAGTCTGCTGAACTCGCACTCCTCAAGCACAATTGCTGCTGATCTCCCCTGCTCGGCGCACCTGGCGTTTCGCAATTCGCGGGCTCCTCCCTGGGCTCAACCTCGCTTCGTCGTCGCGCCGCTACGGGGGTCGAAGCACCTTCGGCGCGCGCTGGCTGCCCGCGACGGGGGTCGATGTGGGGCTGTCGGCGGGGGTTGCGCCCCCACCGCGCTCATTAAGACACTCGGAGTACGTTTTTGGCACGAGTGGAGCTCGAACGCCAATTTGGTTTGCGCAGTGCTCGCGGGGCGGCGCTCACATGATTGCGCATACCATCGCCAGTTTAAAGATCATCTTGCGCCCATCTTTACCAGGGTGGCGGTCATTAGCGGCCCCCGGAAGTCCCAGCCCTTTTCCCATTACTTTTTTCTCATCCTGAGTCGTCTTTTGACGGTCCCGGTCCCGGGGGCGAGTGTCCTGCGAGGCCGAACATGGCCCAAGCCCTCCTGTCGTTCCCGAATCAGTGCTTGCACTGAAGGTGTCCTAGCAGAAGTTGAAAGAGTTGGCGAAAGTTTCCCGCCGATTTTGGTAGCAGGCTGGGTTCCCGGGTTCCCGGTTCCGGGTTCCCAGGTTCCTGGTCATTGGTTCCGGCCCGGTTTCGGTGCGTTCTCGGTTCCCGGGCTCCTGGGTTCCCGGTCGATCTCTTCAGCGAAATCCATCCTCCGATCGTTTTTTTTCTTTCACTTGCTTTTATTTTTCTAGTTTTTTTCTTCTTTCTTTGTTTTGCTTTTTTCCTTTTTATTTTCTTTCTGTCCGGTCGATCTCTTCAGCGAAAACCATCCTCCGATCGTTTTTTTTCTTTGGTGTGATGATTTTTGGTGCGACGCGATCATGTCTGGGTGGGTGGGCGACGGCGCGTGGAGGGGTTAAGCGGACGCCCGCTGAGCGGGCGAGAGGCGCAGAGGCGCGCCTGCCTTCCCCCGCTCCCCGCCAGACGGACAGCTGCCTCCCCCAGCCACTCCGACGCTGCCGCCGGGAGGGGCGGACGGCCTCACAGGAGGAAAAAGAGCCCAGACTGCTACCCTCCGCCTGTTTTCCGCTCTGTGGCTTCCCGGGACGCCCCTCGTCGCAACCGCTAGATTCGCCTTCGAAATCCTGGGTGAGAACGCGCTCCGGGAGCGGTCGTGGGAGTAGCAGTGTCGGTGCCTTCTGGGCCTGGGTGGATTATAAATCGGGGCCATTGACGTGGGCAACCCCCACCCCGGGATAATCATTGGGCCCCCCCTTAACCCTGAGAGTTGATTGTCCCGAGCCAATGCAGGTTTGGTCAGGGAAGAGAGGCGGCAAGGCCGAAGTCGATTATCGCGGGGGAAAGTTGCGAATCGAAGTTGCTCTCTTCTTATGTTGAATCGCAGGGATTCCTAAGGATTGCCATTGATTTCATCAGGAATCCTACGGGTGTCCTAGGGGGTCCCATGGATGTCCGAAAAGGAATCTTATGAATTTCCCTAGGGCTCCTATGGATTTCCTCCGGTTTTCTATGCACTTCGTAAGGAATCCGATGCACTTCCCAAGGAATCCTATAGATTTCCTAAGGAACCCTATGGATTTCCGAAGGAAGCCTTTGGCTTCCAATAGATTTCGCAAAGGATCCATGGGATTCCTTACGGAACCCACCCGTAGGCTTTCTTTGGACATCTATAGAAATCCTTAGGACATCCAAAAGAGCCCTCAGGAAATCCATAGGATTCCTTCGGGAATCCATCGGATTCCTTAGGACGTCCATCGGAGCCCCTAGGAAATCCAGAGGAGTCCTTAGGACATCCACCGGAATCTTCATGAAATCCGTAGGACTCTGGAGGATGTCCATAGGATGCTTTAGGGCATCTATCGGGATCTTCAGGAAATCCATACGATTCTTCAGGAAATCTATCGGATCCCTCAGGCAATATATATATATATAATTCATAAGGACATCCATAGGATCCTATAGGATATCCACAAGAATCCTTAGGACATCCATAGGATCCCGAAGGAGATCCATGAGAACCCTTAACACATCCATTGGATTGCTTCGGGAACCCTTAAGACATCCATTGGATTCCGTAGACAATCTATCGGATTTCGTTGGAAATCCATACGATTCCTTAGAAAGAGCGCGTTGCGTGGTCGCTTGGAGGGGGGGTGGTGGAACCGGGCCCCCCCGACTTGGATGGGGGGGGGGGCGTTCGAACCCACCACCTATTCCCGTAACGGAAGGGGGAGTGCGACCCCCACCCTTCCCCTCCCCCTCCTCCCCTATTTCTCCTCTCTCTCTCTCTCTCCTCGGGCCTGCGCCTGCGTCGGCGGCGGCTGGCGGCGGCGGCGGGGACGACGACTTCCTTTTCTGGGCCTGCGCCGGCTTCTGCGGCGGCGGGCGGCGGCGGCGGGGAGCGTGGACGAGGGCGAAGGCGGCGACGATGACGACGACGCTCCGCCACCGTGCCATGGTGTTGGGTCAGAGTCCCAATGGATGCCTCTTGGGGTCTCGTCGGAAGGCTCTCGGGGGTCTCTCGAGAGCGTTTTTTTCCCCCCCCCCCCCCCCCTCCCCTCTGGCGGGTAACGCTTGCTACCCGTGCTCCCCCCCCCGGGGTAACGCCAAAGATCGTCCGTTTTCGGAGGGTGGAGGGCGGATCCTCCTCCTCTCAGCAGGTATGGCGCTGTGTTCACAGGCATGGCGTGGTGCTGAAAGGCATGGGTTGTGCTCACAAGCGTGTTGTGGCGTTCGCAGGTTCCCCACCTGTTGCGGCGCCGAATTCACAGGCATGGCGTGGTGCTAAAGGCATGTTTCGGGTCTCGCCTGCCCTTTGTGGCGCCTGCAGGCTATTGCAGTGCGCAGACTATTGTGGTTTTTCTTCTACATCCCTATGTTCCTTCCCCCTGCTCTTCCTACTGGTGGAACTCCGGAAGCAATGGTGCCAGGGGATTTCGCAGCCATTTCTGGGTGGCGCAACGGTTTTCCCGCGTCTGTTACAATTGGCGCTGACGTAGGCGAGGCGACGTCGAACGATGCCATGACTGCAGCTGCTGTATGGCAAAACATAATCCTACCTCCTTCCGCCTGCTCCACTGCCTACTAGCATCCTCCCGTTTCTTCGTCGTCCTCTGCCCCTCCTCCTCCTCCTCCTCGTCCTCCTCCTCTCCTCCCCCTTCCCCTCTGGATTGCGCTGTGCGCGTTTGGGATTATAAGAGTGGCCGTTTGGGCCATATGGGGTTATCCGAGCGGCGCCCTTGCCCCTTCGCCTCGTCCTCCCCCTCGTTCCTCGTCCTCCTCGTAGGCTTTCGTTTGCATTTGCGGGCCGAATTTCGTGGCATTCTCGTTGCGCGGTGGCGCGCCGAGATACGATGTGGCTGTTTTCTCTTACGTGCGCATGTGCCATTCAAAAAAACAACCCTTCCCACCTCCCCCAGTCCCTCCCGCCTCCCTCCTCCCCGCTTCGCCCCCGAGTTTTGCCTTTTTTTCCCCATGACATCCAATCTCCTCTTGGCCTTCTCGTTCGAAGCAAGCTGCGGATGGCCTCCCCCGCGACATCTTGAATATCAAACCCCGAGGGCCTCCTTAGTTCGCGGCGAGCCCCGCAAGGCGGCGGGGGAGGATGATGGGGGATGGGGAGGAATACCAAACGCAGGAGGAGGCAGAGGAGGAGACTGTGGTGCGCACGGGCGCTGTGGCGCACACGCCTGTTGCACTGTACGAAAACACTGCGGCGTACGCGGGCGACGTGGTGAGGGTTTCCGCGGTCACGTGGCGGGCCCCGCAGGAAAAAAATGTTCGCAAGCTACTGATGTGCCCGTTGGCACGTTTTGTTGTAGGCAGGCGTTGTGGTGCACAGAAGCATTGTGGCGTGCGCAGGGCCTGTGGTGCACATGGTTGCTGGTGTGCGCGCGGGCCATAAGCGCGCTGGCGCACGCAGGCAATGTGGTGTACGCAGGCGTTGTTGCGCACACGGTTGCTGCAGTATACACAGATACTGCGGCGTACATGGGCGACGTGGTGGCGGTGTGCACGCAGCTGTTGTGGTGCGCCGAAACATTGTGGTGCAGTCAGGCGGCGTTGTCTTGCACGAGTGCATTTGGCATTGTCGCGTGCACAGGGGTGGCAGCGATCGCGGGCAATTGATGTGTGTGCCGATGGCGCGGACGCACCCTGGCGGGCGCGCGCCGCGGCCGCCGTTACGGTTACCCATCGGCCCTGACCGCCCCCCCCCCCCCGGGTAACAACCGCTACCCAAAATGATATCATGTATCTCCTGAAGAAGCATTTCTGCAGCCTCCTGGGCGCCTCTTGAGCGTTTGTTGGGCCTCTCTGAGGTTGTGGTGTTGGTGGTGGGCTGTGGTGGTGTTGGTGGTGGTTGTTGCGGTGGCGGTGGTGTTGGTGGTGTTGGTGTGGTTGGTGGTTGTGGTTGTGGTTGTGGTGGTGGTGGTGGTGGTGGCACGTTGTGGTGGTGGTGGCGGTGGTGGGTGTGGTGGTGCGGTGGTTTCTGGTGGTGGTGGTGGTGGTAGTTGTGGTGGTGGTGGTGGTGGGGGTGGGCTGTGGTGGTGGTGGTGGCGGTGGTGGTGTGGTGGTTTGTCGTGGTGTTTGTGGTGGTGGTTGTGGTGGTGGTGGTGGTGGGTTGTGGCGGTGGTGGTGGCGGTGGTGGTGGTTGTGGTGGTGGTGGTGGTTTGTTGTGATGGCGGTGGTGGTTGTGGTGGTGGTTGTTGTTGGTGGTGGTGGTAGTGGTGTGGTGGTTTGTGGTTGTGGTGGTGGTGGGTTGCGGTGGTGGTGGGTGGTGGCGGTGGCGGTGGTGATGGTTGTGGTGGCGTTTGTGTGGTGGGTTGTTGTTGGGGTTGTGGTGGTGGTGGTTGTTATAGTGGTGGTGGTGGTGGGTGGTGGTGGTGGTGGTTTGGTGGTGGTGTGGTGGTGGCTTGTGGTGGTGGTGGTGGGTTATGGGGTTATGGTGATGGTAGTTGTGGTGGCGGTGGTGGTGGTGGTTGTGGAGTGGTGTTTTGTGGTGGTGGTGGTTGTAGCCATGGTGGTGGCGGTGGTTTGTGGTGGTGGTGGTGGTGGTGGTGGTGGTTGTGGTGTGGTGGTTTGTGGTGGTGGTGGTGGTGTGGTGGTTTGTTTTGGTGGTGGTGTGTTGTGCGGCTGGTAGTGGAAGTGGTTGTTGTTGTGGTGGTGGTGGTGGTGTGATAGATTGTGGTTGTGGTAATGGTGGTGGGTTGTTGTGTGGTGGTGGTGGTGGTGAGTTGTGGTGGTGGTGGTTGTGGTGGTGGTGGTGGTGGCTGTGGTGGTGGTGGTGGTTGTGTGGTGGGCTGGTGGTGGTGGTGGTGGTGGGTTGAGGTGGTGGTGGTGGTGGTGGTGGCGGTGGTGGTGGTAGTGGCGTGGTGGTTTGTGTTGTTGGTGGTGGTGGTGGTGGGCTCTGGTGGGTGGTGGCGGGGGGTCGTAGTGGTAGCGGCGCTGGTGGTGGTGGTGGGTGGTGGGTGGTGGTGGCGGTGGTGGTTGTGGTGGTGGTGGTGTGGTGGTTTGTGGTGGTGGAGGTAAGTTGTGGTGATGGTTGTGGTTGTGGCGGTGGTGGTCATGGTGGTGGTAATGGTGGGGTGGCTTGTGGTGGTGCCCTCTCCTGGGCCCTCCCTGGTAATCGTCGCTGCGTCCCCGCCGTCGGCGCTGCTGACCGCTGCCAGCGCCAGCGCCGGCGCCAGCGCGGGAGAGGGGGGGGTTTGGGTTTCCCCCCCCGTTCCTCCTGGGCCTTCTCTGGTCATCGTCGTTGCGTCCCCGCCGTCGGCGCTGCTGGCGGCCGCCAGCACGGGCGCCGGCGCCGGCGCCGAGGGGGGGGGGATTTCGGCAGGGGGGGGGGTACGGGGAGGGGAGTCCCCCCTGTTTCTGATCGACGGCGCCGAGTGTTTGGGGCCCCCCCCCCCCGCGGCTCGAAACGCGCCGCCGAATGTTCCCAAGGCGAGCGCCCGTGAAACGCGCTCTCTCATCCTTAGGACATCCATTGGATCCCGTAGGGAACCCATCGGATTCTTTATGAAATCCATAAGATTCTTGAGGTAACTTTTCGGATTCCTCAGAAATCCGTAGGATCTTTAGGACATCTATAGGATTCCTTAGTACATCCGTAGGATGTCCTGAAGATTCCTACGGTTTTTCTAAAGAATCCCACCGATATTTGAAGAATTCCTTTTACACGTCGTAAGGAATCCATAGGAAACCTTGGGGCATCATTAGAAATCCAATGGAAGTTCGTAGGATTCTTTGGGACATCCATTGGATCCCTTAGGACATCAGTCGGAGTCCTGAGGAAATCCATGGGGGTCCTGAGGAAATCCATAGGATTCTAAAAGAAAGCCATCGGATCCCGTAGGACATCTAGCGGAATCTTAGGGTCATCCATCGGATTCGTGTGGGAATTCAATTTTTTCCTTCGGAATGTTGTAGGATTTTTCAAGGCATCCATCGGAACTTTCAGGACATTTATATTTTGTTTGGACATCCATTGGATTCCAAACGCAAGTCGTGGGATTCTGTAGAAATTCCATCGGATTCTTCAGGAGTTCCATAGGAATTCTCAGGACAACGCCTTGGGAAAGGCGTAGCTAACCTCTTCCTCACTTACTTTTACCAACGGACACTCGTATAGCATCGACTCCTTGGTCGCATCCCTATACACAGGGGAAGGACCATCGGATAAGTCCAACGATGCGCGTCCATTGTCCCAACACAGCGCGCAACACGATCGAATGCCCCGGAATGCGGTTGATCGGCCAGGCCTCGAGCGCGCGCGCGAAGCGCGCGCGATGCTTCTAGTCCCATGTGCCTTCAGGCAGGCCTTTGACCCGACTCCTCGTCAAACGCCAGTGTTGGACCAGCTTTAAATGGGGCGTGCCCCTCTACAGGATGAATCTTCAGAAATAGTCAAAACATAGTCTGGGGACGGTCTTCCGACTACTGTGGACCATTTTCGGCATTCTCTGTTGATTTGTAAGAGAAATGTGCTCCCAAATCCGCCTGTAAGGGGACATGCCCTCCGTCTACGCCGTCGTGGCCTTCGCCCTCACACGGCGGTGGCGGTCATGGCGGCCACGGCGACGACAACAACCACCACGACGACGATGCCGTTGGGCCTCCTGGTGCTGCCCTGGCGTGTCGTGGCCACCGCCGTTGCAGGCGACGACGACGACGACGACGACGACAACGACGACGACGACGACGACGACGACGACGACGACGACGACGACGACGACGACGACGACGACGACGACGACGACGACGGCGACGACGACGACGGCGACGGCGACGGCGACGGCGACGGCGACGGCGACGGCGACGGCGACGGCGACGGCGACGGCGACGACGACGACGACGACGACGACGGGGCAGCAACTCCGGGCCGCTCGAGGCATGGTGCGGACCTGCGCGCTGCGCGTGGCGGACTGGCTGGACCGCGTGCAGCGGCAGCTCGACCGCGTGGAGGGCCTCGAGTCTCGCCGGCTCGACGAGGTGCGGGCGGGAGTGCTCCGTCCTCCTCGTCTGCTTCCTTATCCTCCTCGCCCTCTTCATACTCCTTGCCTCCTCAGGAGGAGGGCGAGGAGGTGGGGAGGCCTCGATGCGATCCGGCTCGGCGGGGCAGCGGCAGGCGGAGGAGGGAGGAGGTGGCGGAGGAGGCGGGGGAGGAGGAAGGGGAATATAGTGAGGGAGAAAGGAGGAGGAGAAGGAGAATGACGATCAGCAGGAGGAGAAGTTGATGCTGCTGCTGCTGCTGCTGCTGCTGCTGCTGCTGCTGCTGCTGAGCGCGCTGGAGTACCGCACCACCACTTCCGTGGCAATGTGGCGGCGGACAGGCGCGCCAAGGAGGGCGCCAGGCTGCGCCCGTTGGAGGAGGCCGAGAAGCTCGTGAGCGCCGTGGAGGCCGCCTCGCAGGCGGCAGTGGGCCTCTTGCTACACCACAGCGCGGTCCTTCAAAAGGGTCGCGCGTGCGGGTCGGCCCGATCGGAGTCCCCCCTGCCCCTCGGCCCCAGGGACTGTCCCCGGGCCCGGGCCCGCATAGGCATGCCTGGGCGCGTCTGCGGGGGGCCTGGGGGTGGGCGACCCGTGGGGCTCGCAGGGGGCTCTGGTGTCGTGTAGTAAGCCATCGTGATCGCCCGTCCCCGGAGTTCCAGGGGCCTCCGGCGAGCGCCCATGACCTCCCGCGAGCTGCCGGTCCTGCGCGGCGGGGTTGGACGCGGGTCGGGGCGGAGCGCCGCCGGGAGGGAGGCGGCGATCGTGGTGTGCAAGGCTTGTGGGGCCTATGGCCGCACGCAGATGCACCATCTCGGCGAGGCTTAATTCAGTCGGGCGTGTCCCCCTGCAGGGGGATTGCCGACGCAAATGCAAAATACTAACCAAATTCTCCCAAATGGTCAAATTAAAAAATAGTCCCCAGACTATTCTTTGACTATTATTGAATGTTCCTCGACGAAAATGCGAAATACTAAAAACATACTCCCAATTGGTCAAACAAAAGTCAAAAAATAGTCCCCAGACTATTCTTGGACTATTTGTGAATATTCCTCCTGCAGAGGGACGGACCCGACTTCAGGCGAGGCGTGCCTTCCGCGGTCGGCTCGTCTTCGGGCCTCGGCTCGCCTGGCCAGGGCCGAGGCTTAATTAAGTCGGGCGTGTCCCCCTACAGGGGGATTGTCGACGAAAGTACGAAATGCTAAAAAAGCGTACTCCCAAATGGTCAAATTAAAGAATAGTCCCCAGACTACTTTTTGACTATTTTTGGAATGTTCCTCCTGCAGAGGGACGGACCCGACTTCAGGCGCGGCGTGCCGTCCGCGGTCGGCTCGTCTTCGGGCCTCGGCTCGTCTGGCCGGGGCCGCCCCGGGGCGCCCGGGGTCGCGGGGCGCGGGCACGGGTCGAACGTCCACTCGGGGGGGAGGAGGAGGAGGAGGAGGAGGAGGAGGAGGAGGAGGAGGAGGAGGAGGAGGAGGAGGAGGAGGAGGAGGAGGAGGAGGAGGAGGAGGGGAGGAGGAGGAGGAGGAGGAGGAGGAGGGGCTTCTCTTTCTTTCAGGAGGGGAAAGAACGCACAGACTCAATGAATCGACGATTCCCCAGAAAACATGGGAAAATATGGGAAGTGGGGGGGGAGACAAAAAAAAAAACAGAAAATGTAGGAAAATTTGGGGCATCCTGCTATTTGTGTCTATTTATTTGTGTGTCCCAGGGCGCCTTCACTCTTGTGGTTCGCCCCCGGGCTTTGGAGGGCACGGGAGCGAGCCCAGGGTCCGAGGAGGGGAGCGTTTACAGTTCGGGGGTGTCTCGAGGTCCCCGGGGTGGCAGTGAGGGCTCTGGCCTCGAGGTAGGTCCTGCCGGATGCAGGCAGGGGCCGTTCGCTCTGCAAGCGTCTTCTGTGTATTTGAGGTGTCTGAGGAGGGCAATGGGGAAGGCGAGGAGTTGGAGGACGAGGAGGACGTTGAAGAGTGCTGGGGGGAGTAGGAGGATGAGGACAAGGAGTAGCTTCCTTCCATCCCCATCCCTATGCCATCCCCTGCCCCCCTCCTGATCCCTCTTCCCTCCTCCAGCTCCATTATCCCTCCCTCCTCCTTCCTTCCTTCCTTCCCGTCCAATTCCTCCCTTCTTCCCGCCTTTTGTGCTACCTTATCCCTCCGCCCGCCTCATCCTTCGACTCCGCCGTTGTGCGAAAGTCTGTTCCTCGGAACTGGCCAGAAGGTCCCCCCGCCTTCATCCCTCGTTTTTGTCTCCCTCCCTCCCTTGCCCATCTCCTTCGCAGAGACCCGAACTTGGTTGGTTTTTCATGACGGCGTGCCCGGACGTCTCGACCCTTGCCCCCGTGCAGGTTCTTCATTTCGAATCGTTTTCCGACAGTCCCCAGCGATTATGGTCAAGGCTCCCTGGGGCCGACACGCATTATATATAGCAACACTCTAGGCCTCCTGGATGGGGTCGGAGTTGATGGGGTCGGAGGATCGCGCCGCATCGCCGATGCATCGCCGATGTGGCTCGATGTGCAGCCCGATTTGCTTCGCGTCGGCGTCGCCGATGCATCGCCGACGTCGATAATGCATCGCCGGTGCATCGCCGATGCATCGCCGATGCATCGCCGATGTATTGCCGATGTATCGGCGATGCGGCGCGATCCTCCGACCCCATCTACTCAGACCCCATCTAGGAGGCCTCTAAACACGCATCTACAGACACAGACAGACAGACAAACAGACAGAGACAGACAGACAGTCAGGCAGGCAGACAGACAGACATGTATACGTGTATCCACACATACACGCATACATGTACATATGCACATGTTTAGTTCACATACGAATCCTTAGACTAACCTAAGTTAATGCATGCTTTTAAAACTTGTACTCTTCCCTCCTTCTTTCCGGGCTCGCGGGTCACATGCCCGACCCTGGACCTCCCCAGGAATGAGTTGCGTCCATATGCCATAATCTCGATTGGCGAATGCAGCCGTGGTGGCGAGAAGTCTCCCAGGGACACGGCAAGGGCGAACAACATCCACAGACCTCGACCCTCTTTCTCCTCTTTCTCCTCCTCCTCCCTCGAAGATGTTTTGATCTCCCCACTTCTTGCGCCAGAGGTGGCCCGACTGGTCGAGGCGGAGTTCTGGGCGTCCGCCCCCCAGCTCCGAGAAGGAGGAGGAGGAGCTAGGATGCAACTCTTGGGAGGTTTAATCCTGCATCGGCGCTGGTTCGTTCGCGCAGCATCATCGGTTTAACCTGGGCTACTCCGTTGAATATTATTGTTAATCTTGCTTACTTCCGACGTAAGTCTACTTAATCCAGTTTCATCCGAGAAAGGCCTGATCCGAGAAAGTTGCCAGTCCGGGCTTGGTCGCCCTTCATCGTTTTGACGAAGACCTCCTGGGAGCTTCATCCCACGAGGAGGGAGGAGGAGGAGAAGGAGGAGGATGAGGCAGGAGGACGAGGAGGAGGCAGAGGAGGAAGGCAGGATGAGGGAGGAGGGGAGGGCGTCCACCTGCTCGCCGCGCCGCGGTCGACGGGACGGCGCCGTGCCCGCTAGCCGCTGCCGGCGCGTAGGCTCCTCAGAGCCGCCGGCATCGTTCTTTTGCATCTCCGACGGACCTTCCTTCGGTGGTTCAACGATGGCGTCCTGAGGGATGGGGTCCTACGGACGCGGTGCCTCCAACAGTGTAAACACACCCTCGTACCCCTCCCTATCCGTAGGACCCCATCCCTCAGGATCCCATCCCTGAGCCACCGATTCCTGTCCTGTCGGTGGCTGTCTTTCCTTCATTCCGATGTGGGTACGACGCGGATGTCGATGTGGATTCGGCACGGATTCGACATGGATCCGTCACGGATGTGACGTTCTCGACACGGATTCGGCTTGGATCGCGGCGCGATTGGACAGACAAGGTCCCCCGAAGAGGCAACATAAGCGTCGTCTGACGCCTCCACAGGCAACGTTCCCAGATCCCTTCGAGTTGTGAACAAGTCACGACGGGCGATTTTTCATGACTTTCGGCCTCCAGGGGCCCTCGCTGGGCCCCGGGCCCGTCAGAAAACGACTGAGGACGAAAGACTGGTCCCGTGGAAGGGGTCCAGACCTCTGGGGGTCGACAATTTGTCGCCCCAAATCCCTTTGTGGGGGGACATGCCCGTCTTAGCTCTGGGTTTCCCATACCTCGCAGGCCTCCGCGGTAGGGGTGGGGGATCGGCTCAGGGAGGGGGCGCATCCGCCCCCGACGCCCACTGGTCGCTGATCGGGGCCTGGCCGCCTAGGAGCGCTGGGATTCGCCGTCGGGGGCCTATCGCCGATCTATCGGCGATGTGCAGTGGGGGGCCCATGCCAAGAAACGCCCTGCTCGCCTCCAGGGTGCCCTGGGTTTCTTAGGTTTCGATGGTTTTGCGATGGAAAGCGTGACGTTCCCACAACCAAGAATCAATTGGCGCCCTGGGGTCTCAGGGTTGGGTTTCTTGTGGAAGGTTTCTTGTGGACGGGCCTCTACTGTATCGCCCATTCAGGTCGATGTCCCCCCCCACTGAACCAGTCCCCCCCAGCGTTCTCACTCACCGCTAGAATGCGCCGGAGCCGTCGGCTTGTTTGACACCCTCGAGGTCGTTACGATCAAAGTGGGCACGATCGAGATCGGATGCCCGAAGGATCGAGGCTCGGAGTTTTCATGCGTCTTTGAGCAGCCTCGGGGCGCTTTTCAGTAGTCCCGGAGGTTATGCAGCCTCGGGGTGTTTTTCAGCAGCCGGGCTTCGCACAGAGCGATCTGCGGGTATCCGGATCGTCCTTACCAGATGCCAGGGACTTTGGTTTTGACCGACATGCCAGACCTCCCCGCGTCGTGCAGAAAATTCGTCGGAAGGTTTTTGGCTATCTTCGCCCTCTGGGGGCCTCCGACTGGCCCCGCGGCCGTCAACAAAAACGGCTCGGGATGAAGCATGGGCCGTAGTTGAGTGGTCTACGCCTTGGGGGGTCTGTGTAATGAAAGCCACAGCGTTTTTCGGTTTGCGGAGGAAGAAACAACATCATTCAGATACATGTTCGGAGGTCCGCGCGGATTTTTCGGAGCGGCGCTGGACCCCCTTGGCGGCGCTTTAGCTTGACACTCTACATGAGGAAACATTGCAACACACATGTAACCAAACATGCTGCAGATGCTTTGTTCCCCATATCCTAAGATGGGGTTCTTGTTATTACTTGGACGCCTCCTACTCCTTCTCCTTCCTCCTCCTCTTTTCTCCTCCCCTCCTGTCGGACATACTCAGACTTGCTCATACACAGACTTACTCATACTCAGACTTACTCATACTCAGACCTACTCATACTCAGACTTACTCACACTAAGACATACTCATATACAGACTTACTCATACACAGACTTACTCATACACAGTATTAGTCATACCCAGACGTACACATACACAGACTTACTCATACTCAGCACCCCTAAGGGGAGCCGCCAGGGGTGGTTGCACGGGCTCGTTCGCGGCCATTTTGTGGGGATGTCTCAGGCGGTTTGCCTGTTTCTGTGCCCAACATCCTTCGCTTTCGGAGCAGATTTGGAGGATGTCTCGAGCGAGGCGCTCATTTCAGCACCCCTAAGGGGAGCCGCCAGGGGTGGTTGCACGGGCTCGTTCGCGGCCATTTTGTGGGGATGTCTCAGGCGGTTTGCCTGTTTCTGTGCCCAACATCCTTCGCTTTCGGAGCAGATTTGGAGGATGTCTCGAGCGAGGCGCTCATTTTCACCCCCCAGGTGGGCCAGATTTTGAGGATGTCTCGATCGGTTTGCTAGTTTTGGTGGCCAGGCTCGTGGGCGCAGATTCTTCTCAGGATGCCACAGGAGGCTCCAACAGGCTCCAGGAGGCTCCAGGAGACCACATGAGGTCCCAGGAGGCATCAGGAGGCCACAGAAAGACTCAAGAGGCCACAGGATGTCCCAAGAGGCTCCAGGAGGCCCCAGGAAGCTCCAGAAGGCCTCAGGAAACCACAGGAGACCCCAGGAGACAACAGGAAGCGCCAGGAGGCCTCGGAAGGCAACAGGAGGCCCCGAGAGGCCCCAGGAGCAGGAGGCCTCAGAAGGCAACAGGAGTGGCTCCAATCCCATGTGTTTTACGTATGCTCCTATCGATTGGGCCTCACCTGGAGCACGATTCTTTGATGTTCTACGTATGTTTCTATAGATGGTCCTTCTCCTGTGTACACAATCCTAAATGTTTTACTCATGTTCCTATGTATTGGGCCTCTCCTGGGGCACGAGTCCTTGGTGTTTTACGCGTGTTCCTATAGATTGCCCTTCTCCTGTGGCTCTAATCCGCAATGTTTTATGTACGTCTGTTGCTATAGATTGCGCCTCCCCTGGGGCACGAAACCTTCCTAGGAGGTCCCAGGAGGTCCCAAGAGGCTCCTGGAGACCCCAGGAAGCCCCAGTAGGTTTCAGGAGGCCCCAGGAGGCCCCAGGCTCATGCACAGAGACGCGCTCGTACTACTGAGGCTCATTCACACTCCAATTCATTCGCAGTTAGATTGATGTCCAGACCGTCACAACTGAAGCCCGTTAATATTCGAAAGCTCTTGCGCCTAGACATTCACGGCGGACAGGTCCATGCGAGTAGATGCACATATGGGGAGCTCCACGCAGTGAATATTTTTTGCTGCGCGTGGTATTGCAAACTGATTGTCTAGATGTCTTGCTGTACAGACAACATGATTTAAGCAACACGCTCTGACGTCTGTTTTGCTTTCGCTGTAGTCTTTCTAAAACAGTGTATTGTGTCGTCGGGTGCTCGGCGAAAGAAATAGAGATCGATTGCGCTGACATTCGCGAGAAAGTTCCCTCCTGTATCCAGAGCCTTGTCTGTCTGTCTACTACTAGTACTACTACTACTACTACTACTACTACTACTACTACTACTACTACTACGAATACTATTAGTCTACTACTACTACTACCACTACTGCTACTACTTCGACTACTACTACTACTACTACTATTACTCCCAGTTCTACTACCTCTACTACTACTGCTACTACTACTACTACGACTATTACTACTACTACTACCAGCAGTAATCCAGTACTAATACTACGACGACGGCTACTACTACTTTCGCTACTACTACTACTACTACTACTACTACTACTACTACTACTACTACTACTACTACTATTACTATTACGACGACTACTACTACTACTACTACTGCTATTACTACGACGACTACTACTACTACTACTACTACTACTACTACTCCGACTAGTACTACTACTACTACGACGGCGACTACTGCTACTACTCCTGCTACCAGCACTACTGCGGCTACCAGTACTACTACAACTACGACGACTTCTACGATGGCTACTATTTCTTCTACTACTACTACTACTACTTCCACTTCTACGACTACTACTACGTTAATGCGTTCAACTGCGACTACTGCAAGTACTACTACTACTACCACTACTAGTACTAGTGCTACTACTACTACTACTACTACTACTTCTACGACTACGACTACGACTACGACTATTCATACTAGTACTACTTCTACTTCCACTACTACTACTACTGCTACGACGGGGTCTACTACTAATGCTAATACTACGGCCACTACTACTACTACTACTACTACTACTACTACTTCTACTACTACTACTACTCAAACTGCTACTGCTACTACTTCTGATACATGCTACTGCTACTGCTACTGCTACTGCTACTGCTACTTTTACTACTACTACTACTACTACTACTAGTACTAGTGCTACTACTACTACTACTACTACTACTTCTACGACTACGACTACGACTACGACTATTCATACTAGTACTACTTCTACTTCCACTACTACTACTACTGCTACGACGGGGTCTACTACTAATGCTAATACTACGGCCACTACTACTACTACTACTACTACTACTACTACTTCTACTACTACTACTACTCAAACTGCTACTGCTACTACTTCTGATACATGCTACTGCTACTGCTACTGCTACTGCTACTGCTACTTTTACTACTACTACTACTACTACTACTACTACTACTGCTACTGCTACTACTACTATAGCCGTGGGACTCCCGTGGGCCACTCTCTTGGCCAAATTTCATGGCGCCTCTCCCCCTCCCTCTCTCTCTCTCTCTCTCGTTCTCTCTGTATATCTTTCTCTCTCTTCTATTCCGTGCTCCGTATATCCATCTCTCTCTCTCCCTCTCTCTCTCTCTCTCTCTCTCTCTCGGCCGCTGACGATTATTTTTTATCCGCGGTCCTCGCCAGACAGGTTCCCCCCCCCCTGTCCTCTCGGCCGATGGCGATTATTTACACATGCGGCCCCCTCTAGCGCACAGGCAGGTTCTCACCAGACGTGGCCCTTCAACCTGGCCATGGCGACGGCCGAGCCGAGCTCGAGAAACATATCTGGACAGCTGGCGCGCCTGTAGCGCCACGCCCAGAAGTGCACCCAGTTCTCGAGCTGCGCCTGCGACTCCTTGCTGTACGTGTTCATCGTGGTTGGGACGACGTTCTTCACGTGCGACCACAGCCCGTCCTGGAGCTGCGTCCCGCCGTAGCAGCACAGGACGTCGCCCCCGCTCAGGGTCAGCGTCTTGACAGTCGCCCAGATGCGCTTGGCGTGCTTGACCTTCGTGTGGTTCTCGAGGCGGCGGTAGCACCGCGCTCCGTCTGTGTGCCAGATCAGCACGTCGGCCCCCGTGTGAGCTGAGATCAGCGGCGCGGTCTCATCCGTGCTCTCGGGGCGCGTCGGGCCGCCACGGACCGCATAGAAGGGCGGCAGCATGTGCACGACGGCGTGTTCGTGGTCTCCGCGCTTGCACATGCCGAACACGCGGATGTGCATGTAGCGCCCGTTCTTGAGCTGGACGACCCGCAGGGTCGTGGCGTCGGTCTCGCACTGGCCGCTCAGCACGATCGACTTCTGCTCTTCCCTCGAAGCAGCCGAGACGATCTCCAGCAAACTCTGCCTGACCGCCTCGCACTGCTTGTGGCCCATCTTGGCAATCAGCGCCATGTCGGCTGTACTCATGCGGGACGTCAGGGCGCCGCACGACAGGAAGGCGACGCCCGCCAGCTTCGGGAGAGGCACTTCCACATCCGCCCACGTGCCGCTCGTGACCTTCACCTGCACCGAGGACGACGAGCAGGCCTTGCGCTGACACCTCTGGACTGGATGCCGCTTCTCGCCCCTGTGAATCACCGAACCCAATGGCCATCCGCACCTGGGGCAAACGTTCTCGGAGGGGTCGCCGAGGTACCCCGCCTGGACCATCAAGTCGTAAGCATCCTTGGTCTTCAGAGCCCTGAGGTCCTCGTACGTGTAGATCTTGGCTAAGGAAGACCTGCCGCGCCGCACGCGGGACACCCGCTGGCGCTTGGGCGTGTAGAACACGCCCGTGGCTTCCAAGCGCTTGCGTTTGGCCTGGGCCGCCTTGCGCGCCTTCCGCGCCTTGGCCAAAATGTCGCGGCGGCGCGAGGCGGCCTGCACCGACCGCTTGTTGCGACGCTTCTGGGGGAAGCGCTGCCCTCGCGCGCGGCTTCGACCCCTGGCCTCGGAGGCGGCGGGGCGACGGTGGACGGTCATCCCTGGCTCCAGGCGCGATAGCACGGGCGAGGCAGTGCGCGAGAGGCGCGGGCACCCGCGGCTCTGGCTGCCGATTCGGCCAAGAAACGGCTGCGGCGATGACAGCAACCATACCGGATGGACGGCGATGGCGGCGGCGGCGGCGACGACGACGACGTCTGCGGGGGCGGCTGGATTTCTTAGAACGGCAAAAGAAAATGGCATGATAACGCGCGGTACTTGTGGATAACCCTATCAAGACACAACATGTTGGCGGCGCGCGCCCCCAGCTCATCTGGGGCGCAGCGGCGCGCGCCACCTCGGCAGCGCGCGCGGCATCAGCGCCCGAGCTGAGGGTGCCATCGCTGCCCGCGAAACCCGCGCGCCGCACCTGCCCGCCCGCGCTCTCGCGGCCGCCCGCTCACTCCTGACTCTGAGAACCGAGGAAAGCGTGCGCCTCGTCCTCCTCCGCAGCCGAGGGCATCGCAGGCACAGCGGGCGCCCCCTCCTCGGCCAGCATCTGCGAGAGCTGGACCTCGAGATCGTCGCGGGGCGGGGCCGCGGGCCCAGATGCAGTGGACGACGCCGCGGCATGTTGCTTGGCGGGGGACGGGCTGTCGACATTGAGCGTCATCCCCGAGAGCAGGCGCTTCCGAAACGTCAGGCGCTCAGGGGACACGCGCTCTCGCTTCACCTGTCGGGAGGGGCTCAAAGATGATGTCCGCCAAGGCCGAGGCAGCGTTTCAGCGTTCAGAACGCGTTGAAGTGCCCCCTCAGCCCTAGGACCCCGCCCCGCAGGGCCGCATCTTTGAACCCCCAAACCTGGGCGAACGACGGGGCTGGCAAAGAACCGAGGGCCGCGTCTGAGGACTTCTTGCGGTTCTTCTCCACGGCGGAGTCCACGAGGAGCCGCTCCTTCTCCAAGAGCTGCTGGATATTGGCGGGCGGGGTCATGTCGCCGTCCTTCTGCAGTAGGTACAGGCGCTTCCCCTCGGCCGTCAGGAAGGTCTCGCCCTTGAAGTTAATGCGCGGAACATCTTTCTCCTCAGTGCCTGCTGGGCGCCAGTAGAGGTATTCCTGGGTATTCACCAGAAACGCAGAACGCTTGAAGAAAGCCAGCATGCATGCGCGGGTCGCCTTCTCGGAGAAGGCAGGGCGCACGAGCTCGAAGAATTCCTGGAACTTCACGGAGGGCCAGCGGTCCAGCTTCTCGGCATTCGGATCGTAAGTCTGGTCCGCCAAGCACCGAGGCTCCCCCTTCTTCCATTTCGTTGCGCCCCACCTGGCCCAGCACATGCTCTCGTACTGGCCGACGTCGAGCAAGGCCTTCACCATCTTGGGCGGGAGGAGATTCAAGCAGCCATCGTCCACAAAGTCCCCCATGAGAATGTCGCCGGGCTCGCCTCGCAAGAAATCGATCTCAGGCGTGACGCGGATGCAACAACCCGCGGGGTCCAATCCGTGGACCCGCGCGTTCCTGCGGCACATTGCCATCAGGAATGCGCGCCCGAGCGGCGTCTTGCCGATGTTGGGCTCCCCAATGAGGACAAGCGAATCGTTGCTGTTGATCAGCTCCTGCATGGCTTCGAGAACGCGAAGGTTGAAGTGGTCCTCGCAGAGGATCACGTTGTTTTCGAACTCCTTCTTTGCAAGCGCGCCCTCCGCCGCGAGCCCGCTCAACGCCTTCGCCACCAGGGGGGCGGGCCAGCCGTAGAGGGGGGCGCCTTTGCGTAGCGCCTTCGTCTGCCATACCAGCTGCTTGAGCTCGGCCGTGGAGCGAGGCGCGTTCTTCAGGATGTATTCGAAGCCAGCGTTTATATCCTCGTCCGAGAGCTCGTAGAACTCGTTCACCTTGGTGGCCGTCTTGACGTCTGGCGATAAGAAGAAAGCCCGACACTGTTTGCCTCCGAACCGCTCGAAGGCGTATTGCCAGACCTTGACCCCCACCTGGCGGCGCGATCGAAAAAACAAAATGGCGAGGGCGCCGCGCCCTCGCCACCCTTTTGTTTCCCCAATCGTGCACCTTGGGATGCTGGAAGCAGAGCTTCTTGACGCTCCCGAAAGCCATGCTGGCGAAGACGGCCGTCTTCGCCTTGTTGGGGATGACGCAGTGTTTGATTATGGTCTTCGTGCCGTCGGGGGCGTCAAGGATACAAATCTGCAGCGTCATGTGGTGTTGCGGCGCCGTCTTGAACCCGAACGGTGGCGGCAGATTGTGGTAGCTGTCGTCCTTCCAGGCCGCCTTGTATTGCTCGTCGAGCTCGGGGGGGACTGGGTCTCTATGCCCCGTGATGAAATCAATGTAGTGCACCAGTGGGTTCTCGTTGGCCCCGATGTCGTCCGTGAGTTCGAGAAAAGGCTCGATTTCTCCACGGGGCAGCACGCCCGTTACCATTGGTGCAGGAAGAGGGCGGCAATACCAGCCCTCGGTCGCCGATTTCAGGTCCTCGTAAGCGGCCATGCCGCGGTCTTGAATGACGCTGAGGGTTTGCCAGAAGGCGCACGCTCGGCGTTGCGATTGGGCCCAAACAGCTACGAGCAGCGAGGGGGGTCAGGAAACGCTGGGTTCCTCCAAGATTCCTGGATTCCTGGATTACTCCTGTGTTCCTGGGTTTCTCCTGGGTTCCTGGGTTCCTGGGTTCCTCCTGGGTTCCTAGGTTCCTGGGTTCCTCGGTTCCTCCTGGGTTCCTGGATTCCTCCTGGGTTCCTGGGTTCCTCCTGGGTTCCTGGGTTCCTCCTGCGTTTCTCTTGGTTTCTTGGGTTCCTCCAAGGTTCCTGGATTCCTGGGTTCCTCCTGTGTTCCTGGATTTCTCCTGGGTTCCTGGGTTCCTCCTGGGTTCCTGGGTTCCTTGGTTCCTCCTGGGTTCCTGGGTTCCTCCTGGGTTCCTGGGTTCCTCCTGGGTTCCTGGGTTCCTCCTGGGTTTCTTTTGGTTTCCTGGGTTCCTCCAAGGTTCCTGGGTTCCTGGGTTCCTCCTGTGTTCCTGGATTTCTCCTGGGTTCCTGGGTTCCTCCTGGGTTCCTGGGTTCCTCGGTTCCTCCTGGGTTCCTAGGTTCCTCTTGGGATCCTGGGTTTCTCTTCCGCCTCCTCCCAAGCCCCTTGCTGGCTACCGAAAGGTACCCGAAGACGGCCGAAGAGCACCCGAAGTGCTCCCGCACGGCTCCCGAAAAACACCCGGAGGGCACCCGCAAGGCACCCGAAAGGCACCCGAAGGGCACCCGCAAGGCACCCGAAAGGCACCCATCCTCAGAATTCGGGGGTCGACGCCGATAGTAAAAATGCACAACGTCATAATGATTATGATACTTCTTCAAATCTGATTTTTGCACTTAACGAGAAATGCTTCGCTTTCCGTTCATATGCAACGGCAACAACAAAAAAACCCCAAAAAAAAATTCTCGAGCGTTTCCCCCTTCTGAATGGTATATTTGGGGAGTTGCGCGGCACGTGTATACTCGCAATGCACTCCGCTAATTGCTAAGGCACCCGCAAGGCACCCGCAAGGCACCCGAAAGGCACCCATCCTCAGCAACCAGCTGGGCCTTGAGTCTGCTGCCGTCGCGGGAAGGGGATGGCGGGCACGAAAGAGAGGGTAACCAGAAAACTTGGTTGAGGGAGAGAGAGGTGAGGAGAGGGGAGGGGCATCGAAGGGACATTGAATTTGCGATGCCCCTGGGTTCCCTCCTGGGTCTCCTCCAGGGGTCTCCTGGGGCCTCTCTGGGGCCTCTCTGGGGCCTCCTGGGGCCTCCTGGAGCCGCCCGCTCCCCAGGGGGAGGGGTGGCGGAAGCGAAAAACCAAAAAAAACACAAGGAAAAACCAAAAAAACCAAAGAAACCAAACACCAACAGCCGAAAAACCAAAAAAACACAAGGAAAAACCAAAAAAACCAAAAAAAACAAAGATTTCGATACTTCGTCCACCCCCACCGCCCTGACAGCGAAAGTGTTGTAAACTTTGGTTTTTTTGTTTTTTTTGGTTTTTCCTTGTGTTTTTTTGGTTTTTCGGCTGTTGGTGTTTGGTTTCTTTGGTTTTTTTGGTTTTTCCTTGTGTTTTTTTGGTTTTTCGCTTCCCACATCCCTGTGTGGCGCTTTCCAATCGAATCCCTTTGTTGCGGTTTCCAAAGGATTCCTGCTGTGAGGCGTTCCACTGGAATCCCTTTGGAATGTTTTCCAAAGGGGTCCTGTTGCGAGGATGGGAGGGAAGAGTGCGATTGCAACGCTATGCGTCTGCAATGCAATGCAATGCAAACAAAGAGGAGGACATGCATGCAGACAAACAGGAAGAGCAGGAGCAAGAGCAACCCACCATGAAATTTGGCCAAGAGAGTGGCCCACGGGAGTCCCATGCCTACTACTACTACTACTACTACTACTACTACTACGACTACTACTACGACTACTAGCACTTCTATCCCATCCGCTGCGACTAGTACTATAGCTATTGGTACTACTGCTACTGCTGCTACTACTACCACTACCACCACCACTACTACTGCTACTACTACTACTGCTACTACTACTACTACTACTACTACTACTACTACTACCATTACTACTACTACTACTACTACTACTACTACTACTGCTACTACTGCTACTACTGCTACTACTGCTACTACTACTACTACTACTACGACCACTACTATCACTACTACCACTACTACTACTACTACTACTACTACTACTACTACTACTACTACTACTACTACTACTACTACTACTACTACTACTACTCGTGCGACTACTACCACGGCGACGGCTACGACGTCTATAATTTCAGCAGCAAGAGGTGTTCCGACGGTAGGAGCCTACTACATGATAATATTTCTTGACTTGCCTGCTGCCCCCTCCCTTCTCCCACCTACTGCTGCCTCGTCCTTCTCCTCCTCCTGCCTGATCCTCCTCCTGCCTCAACCCCTGCTTCCTCCTCCTCCTCCTCCTCCTCCTCCTCCTCCTCCTCCTCCTCCTCTTGCCTCCTCCACCACCTCCTCCTTTTTTCCTCCTCCTTTCCCTATCCCTCCTCCTCCTCTTCCTCTCCCTCCCCCTCCTCCTCTCTTCCTCCTCCTCGTCTCCATCTTCCTCCCTCTCCTCCGCCTCCTCCTCCTCCTCCCCCTCTCTTCCTCCTCCTCCTCCTCCTCCTCCTCCTTCTCCTCCTCCTGCCTCCTCCTTAGCCCTTCTGCCTTCTCGTGGGGCCTCCTGGGGCCTCCTGGGGCCTCCTGGAGCCCTCTGGGCCTCCCGGGGCCTCCTGGGGCCTCCTAGGGCATTGTTTCTCTTCCTCCTCCTCCAACTCATCGTCCTGGCCCCCCTGTGCCTCCTCCTCTTCTTCCTCGTGCGGAACACGACTTGGAGGAAACGCGCGACGTGCGTCTCAACGGCTACGTGCCGGAGCACGACCCAGAGGAAACGCGCGCTGGAGGACGGCCCGGAGAAGGCATGTGAGGTGCGCCCCCCATAGAGAGGGGTCTCCCGCCTGAAACTTCCTTGCAACTCACTGACAGACGAGGCTCCCGCATTATACTTCCTCCATATTTAGGCCTCAGGAGCCAGAAAGTGACGACGGTTACAGGAGGCCGATGACCCGCGTCGGATTCGAACGTGAAGGACCGGCCCTAGAGGGAGGGGGGCTCCCGCTTGAGACGTCCTCGCAATTTACTCACAAACGAGGCTCCCGTCTCATATTGAGGCCTCAGGAACTCAAAAGTGACGACGGTTACATGGGGCCGATGACCCGCCTCGGATTCGAACATGAGGGCCCCATAGAGAAGGGGCTCCCGCCTGAAACGCTCCCGCAATT
Source organism: Prorocentrum cordatum (assembly GCA_963575745.1). Taxonomy (NCBI): domain Eukaryota; class Dinophyceae; order Prorocentrales; family Prorocentraceae; genus Prorocentrum; species Prorocentrum cordatum. Next base: position 79,430 of record CAUYUJ010015525.1, on the reverse strand, counting down.
CACAGACGAGACTCTCGCCCTATACTTCCTACGTTCAAGGTTCAGAAGCCCAAGCTCGACGCCCGTGACAAGAGGCCGATGACCCGCCTCGGATTTGAACGTGAAGTGCAGGCCCCATAGGGCGGGGGTTCCCACCTGAAACGTCCTCGCGATTTACTCACAGACGAATCTTCCGCCTCATACTTCCTCCAAATTGAGGTCAGGAGCCCAAGCGTGACGATTGTTACAGGAGGCCGATGACCCGCCTCGGATTCGAATAGAAACGCGGGCCCCATAGGGAACGGTATCCCGCTTGAGAGATCTTCGCAATTCGCTCACAGACGAGGCTCCCGCCTCATACTTCCTTTTATTTTCAGGCCTCTGGATCCCAAAAGTGGCGACGTCACACGAGGCCGATGACCCGCATCGGATTCGAACGTGATGCGCGGGCCTCATAGGGAGGGGGCTTTGGCCTGGCACTTTTTCGTGGTTCATTCACAAACGAGGCTCCCGCCTCAGACTTCCTCCATATTTGAGGTTTCGGGAGCCCAAAAGTGACGAGTGTTACAAGATGCCTATGACCAGTTTCGGATTCGAATATTCAGTGCGGGCCCCATAGGGAAGGGGCTCCTGCCTGAGACGTTTTCGCCGTTCACTCACAGACGAGGCTCCCGCCTCACATTTCCTCCACATTCAGGCTTCAGGAGCGCAGAAGTGACGACGGTCACATGAAGCCGATGGCCCGCCTCGGATTCGAACATGAAGCGCGGGCCCCATAAAGAGTAAGCTCCCGCGTGAGACTTCCTCGCAATTCACTCACAGACGAGGCTCCCGCCTCATACTTCCTCCGATGATGACGACGATGGTGATGGGTGATGGTGATGATGGTGATGGTGACGATGGTGGCGGGTGCAGGGTGATTATGGTGCCGATGGTGATGGGTGATGGTGGTGGTGTTCGCTCATAGACGAGGCTCCCGCCTGAGACCTCCTCCAGCTGAGTGTCTGGGTGTGTGAGTGAGTGTATGTGCGGTAGTGACGTTGATGGCGGTAGTCTTGTGGGAATAATGATGGTGATACTGATGATGATGAATGATGAGTAGTAGTTGTGACAGAGTCAGTGAATCAGTCAAGTGAGTAGGTGTGAGTGTGTTCGTGAGTGGTGTCGACTTGGTGTGAATGAGCGTGTAAGTGGTGTTGTGATGGTAAGGTGGTGATGATGATGCGAGTGTGTCAGCGTGTGAGAGAGGAGAGGGTGTGTTTCTTCCATCATGTTCCTGCGCTGGGTGTCCTGAGAACAAGCACCCCAGTGTGGATATGGGGAACAACAACACCAACATCAACAACAACGACCAGCACAACAACAACAGCAACAACAAAAGTTATGATTGGTAGAATTAAGACCACCACTACAAATACTAATTACGACTGGTACCGCTTCTCCTATCAGTCTTGCTTCCACTACCACGACCACGACTACTATATGTGGCACCATGTGTGCCACCTTGTCGAGACGCATATCGTGCGATGTGCTGCACTTCGCCGCACGGTCTTGTAGCATGCTCCTCTTCCTCGAGGGAAACCCTGAGTGCGGGGCGTCATGCTTCCAGTGGCTAACAGGGCTGCCGTTGGCAGCAGTTGCCGTTGATCGCCTCCTGCTCCCCCCATTTCCCTCCATCTCCCCCCCCGCCCTCCACCCGCGTCCTCCTCCCCCCTCCGCTTCAAGCGAGGGCGCGGGGGCCTCGGAGCCCCGGCCCTCCTCCTCCTCCTCCTCCTCCTCTCCTGATCGTCCTCCTCTGTCTCCCACCTCCTCCTCGCCCTTCTCTTCCTCATTCCCTCCTCCTGCTCCTCCTCATCCTCTTCCTCCTCCTTCCATCCTCCTCCCTTCCTCCTCCTCCTCCTCCTCCTCCTCCTCCTCCTCCTCCTCCTCCTCCCTTCTCCTCCCCCCTTTTTCCCCGTCCCTCGCCAGCCTGTTCCTGCCTCCTGCCCCCATCCTCCTCCTCCCTTTCCCCGGCGCGGGCGCCAAAGGTCGGATCCCCTGCTGTGCCTCTGGGAGGAGGCCAGGGGGCCTCCGCCGCGCGCGGGCGCGCCATGAGAGAGAGGGGGGGGGGGGAGCAGGAAGATTAGCGGGCAGAGGAGGGGTTGAGGACGAGGAGGATGAGGATGAGGAGGAGAAGGATGAGGAGGAGGAGGAGGAGGACGAGGATGAGGATGAGGATGACGATGAGGAGGAGGAGGAGGAGGAGGCGGAGGCGGACGAGGAGGATGAGGATGAGGATGAGGATGGCAGGATGATGAGGAGGAGCACGAGGAGAGGGAGGAAATGGAGGAGGAGAGAGAGGAGGGAGGGGAAGGGGAGGGGGAGGGGGAGGGGAGGAGAGGAGGGGGAAAGGAAGGAGGAGAGGAGGAGGAAGGAGGAGGAGGAGGCGGGGAGGATGAGAGGCGAGGAGGAGGAGGAGACAGGAGGAGGATGAGGAGGAGGAGGCGGTGAGAGGAGAAGACGACTGATGGCTGAGACGAACGAGGAGAGAGGCCGAGGAAGAGGAGAGGATGGACGAGGAGGAGGAGGCGGCGGCGGAGGCGGAGCGGAGACAGAGCGAGGCGGAAGGAGGAGGAGAGGATGATATGAAGTGAGGATGATTGTTGATGCTGATGATGCTGATAATGAAAGGATGATGCTACTGCTGATGATGATGATGATGATGATGAATGATGAGAAGATGATGATGATGGATGATAGATGAGAGATGATGATGATGCTGATGATGATGATGATGCTGATGATGGTGATTAGTAAAGTTGATGATGATGCGATGCTTTGTATTTATGAATGCTGATATGATGATGATGCCATGAAGATGATGATGATGGATATGATGATGATGATAGATAGATGATGAGGAGATAATACATGATGCATGCGACATGATGATGATGATGCTGATGATAGAACGAAGACGATGACGATGATGAGATGAGGATAATGATGCGATGAAGATGATAATAAGAAGATATGATGATGATGGAAGATGTGATGATGAATGAACGATGCTGATGCTGCTGATGATGATGATGAGGAGGAGGAGAGGTATGATGTCGAGGAGGAGGAGGACACGAGGACGGGACAAGAGGAAGATGAGGAGATGATGCTGATGAGATGCGCGGAAACGGAGAAGGAACATGAAGAGAGGAAGAGGCGGAGGAGGAGGAGGGAGAGGAGGAGGAGGACGATGAAGACGAGGAGGAGGAGGCGGCGGAGAAGGAGGAGCAAGAGGAGCAGGAGGAGGCGGAGGAGGAGGAGGAGGAACATGTGGAGGAGGAGGGGGAGGAGGAGAAGGAGGAGGAGGAGGACTAGGAGGAGGAGGAGGACGAACAGGAGGAGTAGGAGGGGGATGGGGGGGGGGGCTTGAGGAGGAGGAGGCGGAGGATGAGGATGAGGAGGAGGAGGAGGAGGAGGAGGAGGAGGAGGAGGAGAAGGGGGAAGTGGAAGCGGAGGAGGAGGAGGAAGATGAAGAGGAGGAGGAGGAGGAGGAGGAGGAGGAGGAGATGGAATTGGATGATGCTGCTGCTGCTGCTGCTGATGATGATGATGATGATGATGATGATGATGATGATGACGATGACGATGACGATGCTGATGATGATGATGATGATGATGATGATGATGATGATGATTATGATGCTGATGACGATGATGCTGCTGCAGATGATGCGGATGATGATGACGATGATTGATGATGCTGATGATGATGATGATGATGGCGACGAGGATGCGGCTGCTGCTGCTGATGATGATGATGATGATGTTGTTGTTGTTGCTGTTGTTGTTGAACTCTCATTCTTGAAGAATAATTATTGTTGATCCCCCCCACCGGTGCACATTGATTTTTTTCGATTGAAGTGCCAGCCCCGGGACTCGCACCTTGTTTTTTCTCAAGGAAAGTCTTCCTGCTCAAACTGTGCCCCTGCCCCCCGGGCTACAACAACAACGGCTCCCGCCTGAGACTTCTTCGATTTTTACTCAGGACCCCCGCTCCCGCCTGAGACTTCCGCGCAATTTACTCAGGAAAGGCGCTCCCGTTTGAGACTTCCTCGCAATGTAATCAAGACCCCCGCCCCCGCCTGAGACTTCCGTGCAATTTACGTGGGAACGGCGCTCCCGCCTGAGACTTCTTCGAATTTTACTCAGGACCCCCGCTCCTGCTTGACATTTCCGCGCAATTGACTCAGGAACGGCGCTCC
>CAUYUJ010015525.1:70000-75110 GCA_963575745.1 Prorocentrum cordatum | reverse complement strand
TAGTAGTAGTAGTAGTAGTAGTAGTAGTCGTAGTAGTAGTAGTAGTAGTAGTAGTAGTAGTAGTAGTAGTAGTAGTAGTCGTAGTAGTAGCCGTAGTAGTAGTAGTAGTAGTAGTAGTAGGAGTAGTGGTAGTAGTAGTAGTAGTAGTAGTAGTAGTAGTAGTAGTAATAGTAGTAGTAGTAGTAGTAGTAGTAGTATCGTAGTAGTAGTAGTAGTAGTAGTAGTAGAAGTAGTAGTGGTCGTAGTTTTAGTATTGTATTACTAGTAGTATTAGTAGTGGTATTAGTAGTAGTAGTAGTAGTAGTAGTAGTAGTAGTAGTAGTAGTATTCGTAGTAGTAGTAGTAGTATAGTAGTAGTAGTAGTAGTAGTTAGTTTTAGTTTAGTATTTAGTATAGTAGTTAGTAGTTAGTAGTATTAGTAGTAGTAGTAGTGGTAGTAGTAGTAGTAGTAGTAGTCGTAGTCGTTACAGTTCGTTAGTCGTAGTCGTCAGTCGTAGTCGTAGCGTAGTATGTAGTAGTAGCGTAGTAGTCTGTCGTAGGTCGTAGTAGTCGTAGTTCGTAGTCGTAGTCGTAGTAGTAGTAGTGTAGTAGTATTAGTAGTAGTAGTATGGTAGTGGTAGTGTCGGTATAGTGTAGTGGTAGTGGTAGTGGTAGTGGTAGTGGTAGTGGTAGTGGTAGTGGTAGTGGTAGTGGTAGTGGTAGTGGTAGTGGTAGTGGTAGTGGTAGTGGTAGTAGTAGTCGTAGTCGTAGTAGTCGCAGTAGCAGTAGCAGTAGTAGTAGTAGTAGTAGTAGTAGTAGTGGTAGTAGTGTGGTAGTATAGAAGTAGTACTAGTAATAGTAGTAGTGGAAGTAGTAGTAGTAGTAGTAGTAGTAGTAGCAGCAGCAGTAGTAGTAGTAGTAGTAGTAAGTAAGTAAGTAAGTACGTAAGTAATAGTAAGTAGTAGTAGTAGTGGTAGTAGTAGTAGTAGTAGTAGTAGTCGTAGTAGTCGTAGTAGTAGTAGTAGTAGTAGTAGTAGTAGTAGAAGTAGTAGTAGTAGTAGTAGTCGTAGTCGTAGTCGTAGTCGTAGCAGTAGTAGTAGTAGTAGTAGTAGTAGTAGTAGTAGTAGTAGTACTACTAGCAGTAGTAGTAGTAGTAGTAGTAGTAGTAGTCGTGGTCGTTGTCGTAATAGTAGTAGTAGTAGTAGTTATAGTAGTATTAGAGTAGCAGCAGTAGCAGTAGTAGAAGTAGTAGTCGTAGGAGTAGAAGTAGTAGTACTAGTAGTAGTAGTAGTAGTAGTCGTAGTAGTCGTCGGCGTAGTCGTAGTCGTAGTCGTAGTCGTAGTCGTAGTCGTAGTCGTAGTCGTAGTCGTCGTCGTACTAGTAGTCGTCGTAGTCGTAGAGATAGAAGTAGTATCAGTCGTGGTAGTGGTAGTAGTAGCAGAAGTAGTAGTAGTAGTGGTAGTAGTAGTAGTAGTAGTAGTAGTAGCAGTAGTAGTAGTAGTACCAGTAGTAGTAGTAGTAGTAGTAGTAGTAGTAGCAGCAGTCGTAGTAGTAGTTAGTAGTAGTAGTCGTCGTCGTAGTTACTATAGTGGTAGTAGTAGTAGTAGTCGTAGTAGTAGTAGTAGTAGTAGTAGTAGTAGGTAGTAGTGTAGTAGTAGAAGTAGTAGTAGTAAATAGTATACGGGACTAATACTTGTACAGTCGCAAGTAGTAGTTGGTCAGTAGTTAGTGGTAGTTAGGCAGTTAGTTAGTCGTAATGTGGTAGTAGTAGTCGTGTAGTAGTAGTAGTAGTAGTAAGTAGTCGTGGCCAGAGTAGTAGTAGTAGTAGTCGTGGTAGTCGTGGGTAGTTGTAGTAGCCGTCGTATTTTAGTAGGTCGTAGTAGTCAGTAGTAGTGTAGGTAGGTAGGCTAAATCGAGTTTTTTTAGTAGTAGTAGTAGTAGTAGTCGTCGTCGTCGTAGTCGTTAGTTAGTAGTGTGCATTTACTACACTCACGAGTGTTAGTAGTAGTAGTAGTAGTAGTAGTAGTAGTAGTAGTAGTAGTAGTAGTAGTAGTAGTAGTAGTAGTAGTAGTCGTAGTCGTAGTCGTAGTCGTAGTCGTAGTCGTAGTCGTAGTAGTAGTAGTAGTAGTAGTAGTAGTAGTAGTAGTAGTAGTAGTAGTAGTAGTAGTAGTAGTAGTAGTAGTAGTAGTAGTAGTAGTAGTAATAGTAGTAGGACTAATACTTGTAGCAGTCGCAGTAGTAGTGGTAGTAGTAGTGGTAGTAGCAGTAGTAGTCGTAATAGTGGTAGTAGTAGTAGTAGTAGTAGTAGTAGTAGTAGTAGTAGTCGTGGCAGAGTAGTAGTAGTAGTAGTCGTAGTAGTCGTGGTAGTTGTAGTAGCCGTAGTATTTGTAGTAGTCTTAGTAGTAGTAGTAGTTGTAGTCGTAGGCTTAAATCGAGTTTTAGTAGTAGTAGTAGTAGTAGTCGTCGTCGTCGTAGTCGTAGTAGTAGTAGTGCTATTACTACCACTACGAGTGTTAGTAGTACTGGTAGTAGTAGTAGTAGTAGTAGTAGTAGTAGTAGTAGTAGTAGTAGTAGTAGTAGTAGTAATAGTCGTAGTAGTAGCAGTCGTCGTCGTCGTCGTAGTAGTAGTAGTATCAGTCGTAGTAGTAGTAGTACTAGTATGAGCAGAAGTAGTAGCAGTACTGGTAGTAGTAGTAGTAGTAGTAGTAGCAGTCGTATTCGTAGCAGTAGTAGTAGTAGTAGTAGTAGCAGTAGTGGTAGTAGTAGTTGGAGTAGTAGCAGTGGTGGTATTAGTCGTAGAAGTAAAAGTAGAAGTAGAAGTAGAAGTAGAAGCAGAAGTAGAAGTAGAAGTAGAAGTATAAGTAGTAGTAGTAGTAGTAGTAGTAGTAGTAGTAGTAATAGTAGTAGTAGTAAGTAGTAGTAGTAGTAGTAGTAGTAGTAGTAGTAGTAGTAGTAGTAGTGGTAGTAGTAGGAGTACTAGTAGTGGTGGAAGTAGCAGTAGCAGTTGTCGAAGTAGTAGTCAGAGTCGTATTCTCAGTGGTAGTAGTAGTAGTAGTAGTAGTAGTAGGAGGAGGAGGAGGAGGAGGAGGAGTAGTAGTAGTAGTCGGAGGTTGGGGGGTGAGATCGAAGTGGAACGGAGAGCCCCCCTACCGGGAAATCGATTTCGGTTTCGTGTTCGTGCGTGCCGTGCGGGCGAGGCGAAGCTGCGTGGGCGGGCGAGAGAAAGTCTTCTGTGGCTGAGGCGCGGCTGGAGCAAAAGAACCTTGACCGGGCGGCCGGTGTCCCGCGGTGTCCCGCCGGTGTCCCGCTGGTGTCCCGTGTGGCTGAGGCGCGGCCGGGGCAAAAGAACCTTGACCGGGCGGCCGGTGCCGCGCGGTGTCCCGCTGGTGTCCCTTCGGTGTCCCTTCGGTGTCCCGTCGGTGTCCCGATGATGACGTTGATGATTATGATGATGATGATGGTGATGATGATGGTAATGATGATGGTAATGATGATGATGATGATGATGATGATGATGATGATGTTGATGATGGCGATGATGATGATGATGATGTTGGTGTCGTTGATGATGATGATCATGATGATGATGACGTCGATTGTAAGATCGATTGTGATATCGATAGTGAGACCGAATGCGAGATCGATTCTGCGATGCTTATGGTGATGATGGCCATGATGGTGATGATGATTGTGATGATCATGACGACGTTGATGATGATGATGATGCTGATGATGATGATGATGATGTTAATGGTGATGTCGATGATGATGATGACGACGTCGATAGTGATTTCGATAGTGAGATCGATAGTGAAATCTATTGTGAGATCGCTGGTGAGATCGATAGTGAGACCGGCCGAGAGAGATCGATGATGATATCGATTGTGAGATCGATGCTGAGATTGATCGAGTGAGTTCGATTGAGTGATACCGATAGAGAGATCGATACTGAGATATACAGTGCAAGAGGCGGCGCGGGCAGCGCCAAGCTTTGCCAGCGCTTCAGTCTTCTGTGCCCAAATTGCGCCGTTAGCTGCCGTTGCGCAGGTTGGGCAGGTTCCCAGGGGAAGGGTGACGTAAACAACTCGACACCAACGCCCCCAAGAGCGAGCGGCAACGCAACTATCTCCACTGGCACTGTCACAACAACATTCACCACTGTTGCCCATTGCTGGCACCCCCCCAACCTCCTTATCACCCGCACGGTGGTCGTAGAGGTAGTAGTAGTAGTAGTAGTAGTAGTAGTAGTAGTAGTAGTAGTAGTAGTAGTAGTAGTAGTAGTAGTAGTAGTAGTAGTAGTAGTAGTAGTAGTAGTAGTAGTAGTAGTAGTAGTAGTAGTAGTAGTAGTAGTAGTAGTAGTAGTAGTAGTAGTAGTAGTAGTAGTAGTAGTAGTAGTAGTAGTAGTAGTAGTAGTAGTAGTAGTAGTAGTAGTAGTAGTAGTAGTAGTAGTAGTAGTAGTAGTAGTAGTCGTAGTAGTAGTAGTAGTAGTAGTAGTAGTAGTAGTAGTCGTAGTAGTAGTAGTAGTAGTAGTAGTAGTAGTAGTAGTAGTAGTAGTCGTAGTAGTAATAGTAGTACTGGTAGTAGTAGTAGTAGTAGTAGTAGTAGTAGTAGTAGTGGTAGTAGTAGTTGTAGTACGAGTAGTAGTAGTAGTAGTAGTCGTCGTCGTGGGAGTGGTAGTACTAGTTGCCGTAGTAGTAGTATTAGTCGTAGTAGTAGTAGTAGTAGCAGTAGTAGTAGTAGTAGTAGCAGTAGTAGTAGTAGTAGTCGTCGTCGTCGTCGTCGTAGCAGTAGTAGTAGTAGTAGTAGTAGCCGTCGTAGTCGTAGTCGTAGTAGCAGTAGTAGTATTAGTAGTAGTAGTAGTAGTAGAAGTAGTCGTCGTCGTAGCAGTAGTAGTAGTAGTAGTCGTCGTCGTAGTAGTAGTCGTAGTCGTAGTAGTCGTAGTAGTAGCAGTAGTCGTAGTAGTGGTAGTAATAGGGGCACACCTTCTTCATGGCGGGGAGCTGCCAGTGTTCTATGGCCGGTACTCCTGTAGAGGACTCAATAAGGCATATCGAGAAGTCTATACAAATTATATCTATCTCACCTCCGACCTATGGCTTGCGCGTTTCTTTCCGTAAGGTTCGGAGGAAGG
>CAUYUJ010015525.1:40000-62500 GCA_963575745.1 Prorocentrum cordatum | reverse complement strand
CATGCGCGCATCTTCGCGCATGGCGTCGGCTCGTAGGTGCTGTGCCAGGCTTGCCCGACCTCCTGGCGGGCCTTCCTCCTCGCTCTTGGGCTCTTCTTTTACCTCTGGCTCGAGATCCTGATTTTCTTCGACCTTCACCTGCGTCATCTCGTGGACTTCGACGACCTGGGCGCGGGCGGCAGCAGGGGGCGCGCCGCGCGAGAACGGCGAGAGCGCAGAGAGACCACGCGACGCCGAGGGAAAGATAGCGTCAGAGACAGCGAAGTGGATGGAGAGAGCAGCTCCGGACAGACGGGGACGGGAGGAAAATGAAGAGAGTAGATAATTTAGCGGGCGGCGGCCTCCTTGGCGTAAGTGCGCACTGTCTTCCTGTGCCTGCGCAATTGCTTCCGCGTCGCCCACGGTTCGCACGGCGATGTTTGCGCCCAGTTGGACATGTACGTCGCGAGGCCATCGACAACGATGAAAGTGTCACCGCACGCTTCACTGTCGCTGCCGTAGGATTCCGCTGACAGCTTCGCCGCTTGGAACCCGACATCCCCCTCCACCTCCACCTTTACTTCCTCGAGCTTTACCTGCTTGAGCTCCTCCTTCACCTCGCGCGCCTCCTCCATCACCTCATCCTTCGCGGCCCTGGGCCCAATCTCCTCTGGAGGTGGCTCGCCTGCCGTCCGCGCGTGCGTCGGCCATGTTTCCGCCCGCTTGATGTTGTGGGCATAGTCATTCTTGACGAGGTCGATTGCCGCCTGGCGTCTGATCCTATCCTGTGCCTCCTTGGGTGACATCGCCCCGCGCGCGGCCCCGCGCGGGGCGCCGCGCGCCGCGCGCGCGGCTGCAAGTTGCGGCAAGATGGCGGCGACAGAGGGGGGTCGCGAATATGGAGCGGGTGAGGGGGGGGCAGGCGGCGGCGTGCAATGGCGCGGGGCACGCATGGAGAAGCTGACATTTGTCCCCTTACCCAAACTCGAGCTAAATAGAAGCGCCACTCTCGCTCGGGTCATCGCCGCGGCATGGCTGGCACATGTCCTCTATACGGTGGCGGCATCTCACGCATGTGTACTTGGGTTCCCCCAAACACTCAGCCATCATGGTGCGCGCGGCGCAGATGCCCCACTGCGATGGCCTGCGGCGGCGTCTCGGCTGGGGGCGGCAGGCTCCAACGCGAGATGGTGGCGGCGGTGGTTGGTGGCGGGCGGTGGGGAAGGAGCGGGCGCAGAGCGGTCGGACAGAGACAGAGATGAAAACATGCGCGATAGAAGGGGGCGCGCGCAGGGTTCGACCGCCCCCTCTTGCGACGCGCGTCTGGCCAGAGGGAATATTCTCTAAACGTCGTCTGTTTTCACTAGCATTGCCCCGGCTGGCCAGCGCTTGCGCTTGCGCCCCTTCGTCGGCTTCTCTTTCTCAACCTCGGTCCTTCCCTCGCAGCTCTCGTGCGAACACATTTTGCGTGCGCGTGTCCCATGTGCGTATATGCATCATAAAACAGCATTACGGTCGCATGCACATGTTGGTCTATAGTTGGGCGCAACACTCGCAACTCAGCACTGCCGAACCTCGCCGTGGCCAACGCGCACAGTTAACGCCACCATGCTGCAAAGTCCCCCCACGTCCAATTCGTCAAGCGGTTCCCTTCGTAGATCTCGTACTCGTACTCCACTATGTCATCGAGTCGAGGCCTGGGCCGAAACGGAACTGGTCACTTGAATGTGGGCGGGGTCCTATGCCAAACGACATGGTGGGGTTGGGGGGCAATGGCACCGACCACCCGTAGACATCGCCCCCTTGCTTTTACCCCCGCCGCGGCATGCGAAAGCGAATCCTCCTCCGAATCGGTAGCAGCACGCCGGAGTCGACTGTGTCCGCGTTGGGGTCGGAGCCCCAGCAGTGCGGATCCGTATCGATCTCGAGCGTGTCGCACGGCCCGGCAACTACCCCGCGCACAGATCTCATGTGGCCACCCCCTTCCTATCCCGCCTCACCCCCGCGCCGACGTTTCAGCGCACCGCTCGCGCGAAGCTCTAGGACGGAGACGGAGGGGCGCGGGGCGCCGCCGACATCAGTGGTGGCGCCGTTTTCCATCTACCATAGCCAGAGGCAACAATTGCTCGTCGCCCCTGCGCCCGAGCAGGATGGCGGCCCCGCGAGGCCTGATCCTAAAAGAATTCTGCCACGCGAGAGAAACGCAATGATATGCTCGACATGCCCCATTCACCCTCTCTACTCTCTGCGCGCCCCACCCCATGAGTGACAACGGCTATGTTTTACGAGCGCAGCTCCTTGCGGCGCCCGTCATCCAGGCGTTGGCCTCCTCTGCGCTTGCGCCCGAACCGCAGCGCATCGCATCCGCCGCCTCCATCATCGCCTCCGCCGTATCCGCGACCTCCTGGTGGGGTCGCCCGGCCCCCATCGGCCCCCGTGGGGGCTTATGCAGTCATACCTCATTCATTCCAAATCTATTACAACACAAGTTTGGAATGGGTTGGGTATGAGTTGGGATGTCCAGAACTGTACTGTCCCTGGCGTGTTGGTGACAGAGTATGAATGCCAGGTGTGAGGGTGGTGGTGTTCGTCGACCTGTCGTCTCCTGCAGCTGCCTCTTCGTCGTCGTCGCCATCGCCGTCGGCATCCATGGCCTCTCCCTCCATGCTGTCCCCGCGTGTACCCCGAGCAGCGCACCTGGGGTGGACGTCCGTCGACGCGAAAATATGCACGTCAGTGTTCAGACACCCCATGATCCCAAAGCAACCAAATACGGATACCTCCAGCGTGCTCCTGTGGCTCCTCTCTGCGCACGTTTTTAGTGCGAGGTTCAGGGCCTCGTCTACGAACGTATCGTAAATCTTAGGATTTCCGAGATGCCAGCTCCTAGCAGCGACATGGCCAAATGTGTGGAACTTCGGCGTTGGCTTCACCCCTGCTCGATCTGCGTTTGCCAGTGTGCGGTTGGCTGAATACAGGAGGGTTTGGCATTGGTCGCGCGTCAGACAAGCTCCACGCTCTCGCACTGTCTGCACCCAGGTACGTAGCGCACGGGCGGCATCCAACAGTTCCGCACCCTTGTAGATGGGGCACGCAGCAAATGTTTCGAGTTCATAGATTGCGAATTTCAATATTACATACGTCTCGGATGCCTTGAGCTTCAAAATGCCACCAGCGTGCGTTGGCCCTCGTGCCGTCGGGAACATGTTGTCTGACAAGATGTTAACCCTATTCTGGCGCGGTACTTGATGTTTGTCGTAATACACGAACGTGTCAGCCTCCAGCCTCGGAATCTCCTTTGCAGCGCTCACGCCCCACGGATTGGGCCACATCGGTCTCGTCAAGATAGCGCGCGTGATCCGCATCATTATACCAAGGTATACTGTGTGCAGCGTGTCTATGGCGAGCGAGCGGGCTGGTGATGTACCGAGCGTGGTTGAAAACAGTGGGCATCTGCGTCGCACTGAGTCGACGCACCGCTTTGAGCAATCGAATCGGGACCTCCAAAACGTTGCGGTGAACGGCGCGCTCTTCGCGTGAAACTCTGCGGGTATCAGAAGCTCCCTGGAACACGCCAAACGGTCCCTTGCGATGAGCCCATGAACGTTCGATTTCAAAACCAACCCAACTGCTTCTGCGGATTCAAGTGCCGCCCAAATCGCATTCCCCATACCTACAGAAGTGACGTTTACGAGTTGCTCGCGCTTGCCGCGTGCCAGTTCGTAGTCGTCGTGAGATCGGCCGGGCATCTGGAGACCATCCTCAGAAACAAGACGCGGCGCACACGCATGCATTGCATCTTTTTGCGCTGGGCAGATAGGACGCGGTTGCCACGTAGTACCCCACCCAGCTAAACCCATCGACTTAGCGAACTCTGCCCAGTCACCCTTCGCGCACAGGACTACACACCGAAACCCGATGTTGGTACCATTATCAGTTGGGCGCAGGTGGACGGGCCACGGTTATCCGTCGTGCATATCCTGCGGGTCACACCCGCCTGTCAACGCTTCGAGCTGCCACGCCGCAACCTGCAACATTCCATGGATCGAGCACTGCCCACCACACCCACAGTCGCACAATTCATTAGTTCGCATGAATCCCATGGGGTGCCTAGTATGCGATGCCATGTTCACGACGCTCACCTGAATTAGATTATCCGCCAGCCCTCATATCAGGGCAGAGCGGTGAGTGACACGCGAATATACTAAATGAGTTCCAATTTCATACCAGAATACAGTTGACATGAAGTTGATTCAAATCCATTCCACATTCATTCCGGCTTAATTCTAAATTCATTCTGAATTCATTCTGAATCCATTCCGAGTTCATTCCAAATCCATTCCAAATTCATTCTAGATTCAATCCGAATTCATTCCGATTTCATGCCGGATGCATTCCAAAATCAATCTAATTCACTTTCCAAATCCATCCCAAATTCATTCCAAAGTCATTCCAAATTAATTTCGCAACCAGTTCACACTAGCTGGTCGATCACACATCCCGCCATCACTATCATGGGTGTTGTGTGCGAAGCATGATTATCAGACCGACCAGCGCATATAGGAGTGCACCGTGCCCCGTCGATGTAGAGGGCCAGGGGCAACGGCCACTTCCCTGTCTCCCTGACGCACCGCTCAACGCATACATGGTCTTGGTAACGCGGCACCGACAGCGCGCTATCTGGATCACCACGCGGCCCTTTCTCCAGACTACCACGCACGCCCTGGGATGCGGTAGCTTCATCAGCGACAGTTCGAAATATCTCCCTGAATATGATATCCCTGGGTTTCAGATGAGCGTTTCTCCCGACGGTCGCGGGCAGTCGTGCCGTGTAAGGAGGTCCAGGACCTGGCAGATGTCGGTCCACGTGTTGCTTGTATTTCCCTGTCCGTTTACCTGGCGACAACGCCACAGCACTTCAAGTAATGACTCAGAACGCAACAATCTTTGACAGACACTTTCTTACATGACCCGTAGAATGCCAACAACAGGTCAAACGCAGCTGAGCCTGCCGCGCGCTTGCGCGCGCCATCTTTCTCGAACGCAAGCTGCGGCTGTTTGAATCGCCTCACCATGGCCACTGTCGCTTCGCTTCGAGCTGGAACGGCTGCACTGGAAGCAACGACTGCACATCCCACACTTCGCACCGCACATGCGTCGCAACAGTTCCTGTTTCACGAGGCACCGCGCAGAAGTGCTCCTCGGCCGCTGACCCCGGCAGAAGGCACGCGGCCCTTGCCACGTTCAGCATAACGCTCGTGCCTTCTATACGCGCAAGGCGACCCCCCGCGCATGCGCACGTTTGCAAGGCGCGCGTGCAGACGTCTGCGTGGCCACCCGTGAGTAGCCAGCGCCATGGCCGAAATTCTTACAGACGACACGGGCAAGTCCCAGGAGCGATAACCATATCTTCGGATCCAGATCCCCCGATCGGCGCCGGCTGCGACCCGCGCCGCGGCCCCAGCATTTGGTCAGACATCCGTGCACGCCACTGGCGCGCAGTTTCCATCATTTCTTCCAAATTCATACCGGATCCATTATGAAATCATTCTGAACTCATTGTCCTATTTTGTACGTTTTTTTTTTCACACACATATATATATATATGTGGTTTCCTGTCTCTTATGCAAATCATTCCTTCTAAATGTATACATCTTTTCTTTCTTTTATTTCCTGGGGGGGGGGAATCAAAATTTCAGCAATTACCGGGCTGGCAGTTGTTTTTTCCCGGCCACCAAGGGATTTTTGTGGCAGCCGCCTGGCGTTCCTGCTTTCTCCTGCAACTCCCAGGGTTGGCAGACTACCCACGGGCCTGGTTAGCTGATTAGAAGGGGTAGCGCTGTCGGGCCAGGACAAACCGATCCAGGAAGACCTGATCCACGAAAAAAACGATCCAGAGAAAACCGATCCAGGGAAAACCGATCCAGGGATATCGACACAGGGAACATCGATTCGGGACGGGAGAACCGATCCAAAACCAGAAAGGAAATACAGGACAGCGACGGCGGATCCAGACGGCAGATCACATGAGCGGTGGGTCAACACGTTGTCCAGCAGCCAGTTACAGGCTGGATCCACCATGTAACAGTGGATTCCATGAGGCCAGAGCTGGATGATGTCACGTGGATCAACTGTGCATGGGCCCCGCCGTCTGAACCCACGTCTCGAGGCCACCGACGCGATGGCATATCATTAAACGAACCACACTCTCGGCAGGCGGTCCCGCGACCCATCTGTCCTTCCTGATCCCCTCATCCCTCTCGGCTCCCCGTGCTGGCCAGCCCAGGCTAGTCCGAATCAGATGACCCAGAGTCTTTATTCTTCTTCTTCTTGCGGCCCTTCTTGCTCTTCCCCTCATTATCTTTATCCTTGTGATCCTTCTTCCTCTTCTTCGCGCTGCCCTTCTTCTCTGTCGGGTTCGCTGCCAACCTCAACCTCTCATCCTCATCGTCCCTCGCAAGCGCCTAGTTCACCAGGGTCCACGCTCTTCGTCAGCGTGGCGTTCGCTCTCTGCACGCATGTTTCGAACTCCTTATCTCCTACCTGGCGGCGGGCATGGATGGCGAGTGGGGGCGGATGATCAGGGTATACCTGGGGGGGGGGGGGGGGGTGCACGATGGGTTCCGACATCATGATAGGGAACGACATTTGCACGCACACGCACGCATGACACACCCAGCACACAACGTTGCAATATGCACCAATTTAAGGGTGATCCGCCTGTTTCTTGAACTTCCCTTCCGCCGATGCCATCATCGACATGAGGCCGTGCTCCGAACATTTCGCGTTCACGACCTGCATCGCGGTGTCCATGGGCTCGCGAAGTTTGTCGACTGCCTCCCAGGATGCGTCCTTCGATTTGATGAGCCCGTCGAGTTTGGCATAATGGCTGATGGCCCAGTCGTAATTGGATTTCAGCGCCTTGAATTTGACGAGATCTGGATTCACCTTACGGGGCTTGGGATCGGGCTTCTCTTCCTCGGAGCCGGAGCTACCCTTAGTTTCCTTCTTGCCGACCTTATCCTTATGTTATTTGGTCTCCTTCTCTTTCTCATTCCGTTGTTTTTCTCCTTCTCTTTCTCCCTTTCCTCCTTTTTTCTTTTTCCTTGGCATGTTTTTTTTTCTCCTTCGTCGCTTTCTGGGAATTCTCCTTGCTGACCCTTTCCTCATTCATGGGCTTCTCCTGCTCGCGCCTCGTAGACTTCTCGGCGGCCCCCTCATCATGGAACGCAATCTTATCAATCCCTTTCTTGTGCCCAGTGGAGCCGTGGTCCTCCTCGCCCTCGTCTCTCTTCTGCGTAATCCTCGTCGTTGGCGCCGCCTCCACGGCATCTGGTGCTGGCAGCGCGCTCGCGCTGCTGCTGCCAGCTTCGCTACCTTGGAAGGTGCGCACCCACTCTTTGTGCCGAAGCCAGCTCTTCTTGAACGACTCGGTCAACTGGTGCTTGACGTTCAAGAATTCGATCGTTTCCGCCATGTCGCCCCAGCGGGCGGACCCACTTCCCACCCGTCAGCGCGGCATTCGACGCATGTTTCAGTGCCGAGCGGAGGCCTGCAGCGCCGCCGCCCCTGGGCCACGCCAGCCGCCCCAAGGTGACGTATTCACCGATTCGTTTATCTTCTTTCTCGTGCTCCTCTTTTTGCACGTATTTCAGTCTTTTTCCATGTTTCGAACTCCATCTGGAGCCAGTCCGATCCGAATTCCCGTTGGGCTGGCCATCCTTTCTCAGCTGCGTAGTCTCTCCTCAGAGCCTCTGACGCCGCCGAGGCCTTTTGCCGTCGGCCCCTACTTTGTTCCCACCCTTTGTCTCTGTGGTGAACCTGAAGCTCTTCGCCGCCTTCTCCTCGTAAAATCGCTGCTCCTCCCTGTCCTGCTTGCTTAAGTGAGCGTTCGTACCATCGTCGGGCGACTCGTCGTTATCGTCATTATCAGGCCAGGTGGGATCGGCCTTCTTCAAGGCTGTCAGCTTCTTGATGGGCCCGCATTGGGAGAACTGTCCCAGCCTGGTGCTGGCGTGCTCCATCGTGCGTTCGTCGGGCTTCGGGTGCGAGCCCATCTCATCATTGATAGCCTGGATCTCCGAGTCGATCGCCGAAATCAGATGACTCTCGCTGTCAGGGAACATGTTCGAATGCACGACGTTGGACGTTCCAGTCGGTTCGCGAGCCGCGTCCACGATTCCCATCGAGCGGCGCCCCCCGATTGGCGCTACACCAGCAGAAGGGCTCACGCCATAATAACTCGAACTCGATATCACTGAGGTCGGCGCTGGTGGTCCAAGTTGACCGTCCATCTGCATGCCAGCGGGCGCTTCGCCCCGGGGTGAAGCCGAGAGGTTCGTACCGCCCTCATCTTCAGCACGCGCTGCCTCCTGCTTATCCTTCTTTGCCGTCGTATATTTCCTTGCCTTCTTCTTCGCCTCGCCTCTGACCGTCGACGCCGAGCGGCTCCTCCTCTCAGCATGCTTATCCATCCTTGTCTGGTCTTCTGAGTCCTCAACCCACGGCCCGCGCGTCAACGCATGCGTGCATACACGCGCGTGCACTATGCATGCGCTACCCGCCGAAACCTGGGAGGACGAGGAGGAGGAGGAGGAGGAACATGAGGAAGATGAGGAACTTCGGTAAACAAGCGACGGGGCGATGGCAACTGGGGCGGGGGGGGGGGGGGGGGGGCAATCTTTCGATGTCGGACGTCTTTCAGCAGCAGCCTCGATGCTAGCGGCGACGCGCTCCCCGGGCTGGGGCGGCGACCAGTTGCGGGCGGGCGAGAGATGGATCTAGATAAAGAGGGAGAGAAACGGATACACATATATACATATAGAGAGAGAGAGAGAGAGAGAGAGAGAGAGAGAGAGAGAGAGAGAGAGAGAGAGCAAGGATGGGGATATGAATGAGTCCTGCTCTTCTTTCAGAGACGCAATGCTTGCCAGCTTTGCATCTCGAACGTGCGAAGCGATGTCAGAGAGGCGCTCATCTCCAGAATCGCTCGCCAGCTCACTCGGCCCCGCCCCTTTCGCACGAGTCGCCTCGGCTTCCCCGGCCGCCCCGGGTGCTGCCTGGACATCCTCGCCCTCATGTTTCTGTCCATTGATCGGAACCCCCTCGACCTGACCTCATCAGCCTTTTCCTTCTCGGCCTCATCAGCCTTTTCCTCATCGACCTCATCAGCCTGTTCCTCCTCGGCATCACCAGCCACCTTCGACTGTTCTGCCTTCTGGGCCTCGTCGTCGGTCGGCGGCAAGCGACCTCCTCCCAACGGCGAACCCTCGAGACCCATCCACTCGTCCATCTCTTCGTGCATCCTGCGGGTAGCAGGAGTCAGCTCAGCCATGTTCTGTGCAGGGGGACTGCTTGCAGGGCTGCTGGCGCTGCTGGCCTTGCCCCGCACTCGGTGGCTCATCGGAGTCCTCGCGACCTCAGCCCCCCGCGCAACGTTGCCAGCAACGGCGCAACCGACCTCGCCGCGTCATCTCTCCGTCGCGCGGGTCGCCCCCGCCCTCGATCGAGAGGGCATCGGCCATCTTGCGCGAGGGGGCAAAGAAGCAGCGAGGTTGGTTGCGACGCGCTGTGGCGTTGCACCGTGACCTCCTCCATCGGCACCCTCTGAACGAACTGCCTGATGTCGGCCCACTTGCCCTCCAGGGGCTGCAGGCGAGGCATGCTCGAGCCGACGTGGCTGCATGCGTGCCCTTCTGCAGCGTTCGCGCGCGCCCATGCCTCATCGCCCTCCCCATGCTGCCCGCGCTGATCATTGCTCTCAGTGCGCTGATCCTTCGCACATGCTACCTGCTTCCCATCAACCTTCCTCATCGCACTCCCCTCCACCCACTCTTCGTCCATCTCTCATCCTTGATTTGCTAATCCTATTCCTTTTTCACCAAGACGCAAGTCGACTGGCGTGCAGCGCCTACCGTCCAAGTCAGAATTCAGGGCTGCGCCGCCCTCCGATGCCTCGGGTCGGTGGCGCGATCGCGCGCGACCCCCTCTCGCTCGCAGAGCTTCTCTACCTCTTCGCTCTTCTACCTCCTCGACTGGCAGCGCTCCTCTACCTCCTCACTGGCATGCCTCCTCTACCTCCTCATGGGCAGCATCCTCTACCTCCTCTGTGCGAGCCCAGCCGAATCCCGCTCCCATGTCGAACTCATCTTCTGAGGGAGAGCATTTCTTCTTAGACGGGCGCAGGCTCTCCTTGGGCGGCGGCCTCTCCTTTGGCGGGCTCGGGCTTGAGCTTGAGGGCGCCGCTTTCTTGGGGTGGCTCTTGCTGGAGGATGCCAACGCCTCATCCTTGTTTTTCTTGGTGCGCTTGCTCATCGGGGTTGCCTTGGCCGTGGGGATCACCGCCTTGGGCTCGGATGTCTTCTTGGCCCCCTTCGTTCCCTTCGTGGCTGCGGCCGCCTTGGCTTCTTCACTCTGACTGCTCGACTTCTCGTCGTCTGCGCCATCTTCCTCCTCCTGCTCGTCCTCATCGTTCTGAACTTCCTCCTCTTCTGCCTCCTGGTGGCCCTCATCAGCCGCGGCCTGCGCCTTCTCGTCGTCTTCCTCAGCCTTCCCATCCTCGTCCTCCTCTGCCGCTGCCGCCGGCCTTTTGCATGCCGCTGCTGCCGGCCTCTTGCCCGCCGCGGCTGGCTTTTTCTGTGCTGCCTTCTTGCCGTGCCCGCCCTGGCGCTTGATGTACTCCTGCTTGGCGAGCTCGAACTTTTCGGCGCCGCCGTCAATGGCGAATTGATTCGCGAGCTTCTTGATGCACTCCTCGGGCTGCTCGAAGTGCTCCTTCGCCGCGACTTGTCCGATCATCCTCGCCCTTCTATCGCCATCCGTCTTGATCCAGGCGGCGATGAACATTCGCCTGTCGCCACCTGCTGCCACGGGCGGCCTCGCGCACCTCGCCACGGTGATCACGCCCTCTGCGTTCTCCAGCTGGAGCAGCTCATTGGGGCTCGACGAGCCAGGTATACCCTTCTCCCTGCTGTTGTCGCGCTCGCCCACCGTGTAGCCTGGCGCCCTCCACTCCGCGCCGTCTGGCCGCTTGAAGGCGATCTCATCGTCGCTCTTCTGCCCCTTGAGCGGCACCCCGTACTCTGGCGGCGACTTCTTGCCCCGCTGGCGGAACGCCGCCTGCTTGTTGGAGTCCCAGTTGTACGAGAATGGCGCTTTCTGCGCCGCGGCCTTCATCTCTGCTGCCTCCTGGGGGTAGAAGGCGCGCGCGCGTGCGGAAGAGTGCGTGCGCGATGCAACTCATGCCAAATTCATTCCAAAATGAATTTTGAATAAATCTGGAATGATTTTAGCCGAAACTGAATAGAAGCAAAATGGAAGTTGTGGAAATCTTGAATAAGTTTAGTAGATATGTGCATCTACATCTGGCCCGACCTCACTCGCCTCCTCTCCCCCGCCCACGCCATCGCAGTCGTCGCGTCGCTACCGATCTATTCCTCGCCTTCTCATTTATTTTTCTCTGCCTCCCGTGTCCTGCGCCGCCTATGGGAAGTGGTCCTCCAGCCACGCGTGCGCCTCCCTGTCTGGATCCCGCGCCTTGATGCCTGCCTCGCTCACCACCTTTAGCATTGCTCGAATCCGCCGCCCCCATCCGATATGAGGGTCGGTGGCTGGATCCCCCGACCGACGCCGACAGCCCCACCAATCGGACGCCGAAATCCGATGTCGACATCGAGGGGCACCGAGGTTCGAGATGGACCGAAATCGATGTCCGATGGGGGGGATTCGAGCAAGGATCGGAACGACTCTCTCTTTCTCTCTCCATATCTTCTGTCTCTTCCTCTCCCTCCCTCTCCCCCTCACTCTCTTCTTGTGTTCCCAGGAGTCCCTCCCTGTCCATCCCATATCTCCCTCTCTCTCACTCTCTCTTTAGTTCCCTACCCATCTCGCGCTATCTTCCTTCCCGATCCTGACGTCATCCCTGGGCTCTCTCTTTTTTTTTTCTCTCTCTCTCTCTCTCTCTCTCTCTCTCTCCCTCTCTCTCTCTCTCTTTCTCTCTCTCTCTCGCTCTCTCCCTCTCGTTGTCTCTCGAGCTCCCTATCCCCCTCGCCCCCCTCCCGCGCCCCATGGCCCGCGGCGGTTGCGCGGCGACAGCCTTATATTTTGGCAGCAACCTGATCTGCCCAGCTGGCGGCCTCCTCGTCCAGACTCCACTCGGCCTCTTTCGCGTGCGCATGGGCGCGCAGTGCCGACGCCAGCTGGGACTTGTCCAGCGTTTCCATTGGGTGCGCGATGGCGCGGATCTTCTTCAACAGCTACTTGTGCTCTATCACGTCATCTGGGCTGTCTCCGTCCTCGGGGAGGGAGCGGGGGGGCTTCCTCCTTAGTGCTCGTCCGTCCTCCTCAATTCCTCCTCACATTACCCCTGCATCATCAGATCGCCGTCCCATCATCGATTTGTCCCGCGTGCCCGTGTCGGCACGCACTGTGTCAACATCGTGCGCGCACTGCATGAGGACCTTTTCCAGCTTCTTGCGCTGGTTGGCGTCGAGATCACTCGTTATTTGTTTGCCCTCCTCGTCCTGATCCTCGACCTCTGCAGGCGCCGTCCATCTTGGCCTCCTCTGCCTTTTTGGCTTTCTCGAGCCTCCTCTGCCTTTCCTGGCCTCTCCTGGCCTCCTCTGCCTTCTGGCCTCCTGGCCTCCTCTGCCCTCCTGGCCTCCTCTGCGCTCCTGGCCTCCTGGCCCCCTGGCCCCCTGGCCTCTGCCTTCCTGGCCTCCTGGCCTCCTCCTGCCCTCCTGGCCTCCTGGCCTCCTGGCCTTCTGGCCTCTGCCTCCTGGCCTCCTGGCCTCCTCTGCCCTCCTGGCCTCCTGGCCTCCTGGCCTCTGCCTTCCTGGCCTCCTGGCCTGCTCCTGCCCTCCTGGCCTCCTGGCCTCCTGGCCTTCTGGCCTCTGTCTCCTGGCCTCCTGGCCTCCTCTGCCTGGCGCGCCCTGGGGCGCGCGCGCCGCCTGGGCCAGACGGCTGCGAAGGGAAGCGAGCGCAAGCAGGGGGGCGCGACGACGAGGAGGGGGGGGGGAGCGACATATGAATAAATTGTGTATAACATGTAATATGTTTTTCACCGGATCGGTTTTTCTTGGATCGGGTTTTTCCGGGTCGGTTTTTTGTTCAGGATCGGTTTCCGGATCGGTAAAACCGATCCTGAGGACCTCTGGGTCCTGCGTCCGCGGCCGGATACCGACCGCTGGCGACCGCGGCGCGCGAGGAGACGCGCCTGGGCAAACCTGCGTGACGACCGCCTCCAGGGCAATCGCGACGAGGATGGCGCGGGCGCTGATGGCGGCGAGGAGGAGGGCGCTGGCGGCCTGGGCGGTGACCCCGCTGCGGCCAGTTTTGCCCGCGGCGTGTACTCGCGCCCGGCGCATGCGTGGCCGCCCTGGTCGCTGGGTTGCTGGAGAACGAGAGACTCGCGCGGGGCCGGGGGCTCTTCGTCGCCGAGTTTGCGAAGGCCTGCGACGACGCCTGGGGGGGCGACGTGCAGACGGGGGCCCTGGAGCGAGAGAAAAGTGACGCACTTGCTCCTGCTGGGCCAGGGCGGCTCGGGGAAGACGCGCGTGGTGCAGGAGGTCATTTTCCCAGTGGAGTATTTGGTGGCCCTCGTCGGCGCGGGGCGAGGGCGCCGTGGCGGTCGCGGCCTTCTCGGACGCGCCGGCGAACGCGGAGACTGCGAAGGCCAGAACGCTGCGCAACGCCTGCGCCCCGCGAGTCCAGAAGTACATCGACGCGAAGATGAGGCTGGGGGGCGCGCAGAAGAGGCTGAAGTGGTTGTGGGAGCACGTCCGCGTTGTGGTCATCGCAGAGGTGAGCGCGGTGGTGGCTGCTCTGCACAACGCGCTGAATTTTCGCGCTTGCCACGGGCGCAGCGACGCGCGCGGCGCGCAGAGGCCCGCCTACAAGAGGCCGCATCACCACTTCGGGCGCGCCCCCATCGCGTTGCACCTCGGCGATTCATTACATCTGAAGCCCACTGGCAGCATCGGGCCCCTGACGGACGTGAACGAGCGCTAGGGCGACGGGTCTCGCAAGTACGCGGGGCCGCCGACGGCGGAGCTTCAGCGCGCCACCAGCGCCTTCTCTCGCGCCCCTGCGTCTTCGAGCTGAAGGGCACCAAGCGCTTCGAGCCCGGGGGCCCTCTGATCGCGCTCTCGGGCTGCATGCGCGAGGGCAAGCGCTTCCCGCCAGAGGTCTGGTCTGCCCGGGAGAAGACGTTGGCCTCGGACAGCCGCGGCGCCCTGGGCCCTCGGCACCAGCGCGAGAACTTTCGGCTCGGCTTCGGTATGGGCGTCTATTGGGGGGCGCTTGCGAGGTGGATCAACGCGCGTGCTCGTCGTGGCGCGCGGCGTCTGGGCGCGCCCCTCGTTCTCCTGCAGGCCGTAGACGAGTGCGGCGCGATTCAAGGCGACCCAGACGCAGGCCGCCGCCTCCTGAGCGCCCCGAACATGCACAAGACGGGGGGCGTCCACGGCGTCTTACCCGCACACGTCGGCATGGAGGTTCGGTTCGCGGCCGCGCAGGAGGGGGGGGCCCGCGCAGGAGCAACGGGCCACCATCGCGTCCTTCGAGTTTCACGCAGACGACGAGCGAGACTACCAGGAGCGCGCGCCGGGCCAGCTCTTTCGCCCCCGCTACCCACCGCGGGGAATCTGGATGCAGGTCCACGGCTTCAGGGAGTCCCCGATCTACAAGGAGGTCGCCGAGGTGCTGCTGCAGAGCGCCGAGGGCGCTGGCGACGACGGCGCGGCCGAGGCGCGGGCGAGGAGCTTGCTCATGTTCGGTCCCAGCGAGCAGGAGTTCGCGCGGCAGAGCTCGGGGCCGCACGTCGTGCGCCGCTCGGGGTCCCCCCTGGCGCGCGCGCCCTACCTGACCTCCGCGCTGTCGCAGGGTCAGACGCTGCGCAAGGGCGTCGCCATCGACTGCGCCAGGGATGAGGGCGCTGGTCGCGCGGGCATGTCGGGCGAGCAGTGGTGGCTGCACCTTGACGTCGTGTTCTCCCGCGCCGCGCGCATGCGGAACATGCTGATCCTGCGGCCGCGCGCGCGAGACTTCCTGGAGCGCGGGCCGCCGGCGCCCCTGCAGAAGGCGCTCGAGGAATTCGACGAGAGCAGCTTGCGGCAGAGCTGGGCTTCGTGCTGCCTCCCGCCTGGGCGCGGCCGCGATTGGCTCGGTGCCTGCGGTGTTGTCCCAGCGGCTTGCTCTCGCGCCCAGGCGGCTCGCGGGGTTGCCCCGGCGGCCTGGCCCGAGGGGTTGCCCCGACGGTTTCGCGATCTAGCCGTGGGCAAACGCGCGCGCGATTGCCCGGGCGGCTAGGGCGCCGAGGAACATCGATTTGCCTGTGCCGACCAGGGGGGCGGGGGGGCGCGCGCGGAGAAGGCGCAGGCGGAGGATGGGGAGGAGGGGGGGGGGGGGGCGCGGGGGAGGGCGATGATGAGGAGATAAGGAGGCTGAGGGGGAGGAGGAATGGAGGAGGATGAATAAAGGCATGAGGAGAGGGTAGAGCAGAGGGCGAGAGGGGGGCGTCCGCCAGGGAGAGGGGGAACGGACTGAGGGGAAGCTAAACATAGTATCATGTGGGGTCCTACCGTCGGAGCAATCAATCTTTTCATGTTTGGAATACCTCGTCGCCTTATGCTTGGGGATAGCTGCGGGTTACAATTATGTTGAGAGATGCCTCCGTCCGCGAGCTCAGCGAATCGAGGGCCCTTGTGGTCATCGGTACTTCCAGTAAATGGTATGCAGCTGGCTTAACCCTTCTGCTTGATGACGCTCGCGGGCTCATGCTCCGCCGTGGTGTAACTTGCATGGGTTCTGTTCGGGGCGCAAGTGCCATGAAGTTACAGGCGGCCTGAAGTGCCTCGCGAGGCGCAGCTGGCTGCGGGGGAAAGGCCAGTCCGTGCATGTTGCCAGCCTTGACGTTGCCAAAGCCTTGGGTCGCCCCACTATCCCTCGGGCCGCCCGCGCCATGCAGTCCTCGGGGGTCCGCGATGAGTTGATTCATGCGTTTCTGGTGGATTCGATTCGCAATTGTGCCTCGCTGAAGTTCCAGCATTTTGTGTCGGGCAAGGCTGGCTGGGATATGTGTACTCGCGCAGGTTCCCTCGAGGGCCCGCCGCTCTGGAATGTCCAGTGCGTTGCCGTGTTCGCGGGTAACTTGCGTAGATGGAGGGGTGGCTCTGTTGGGGTTCGCTTGCCAATGCCAAACGTGGACTGCGTGGTTTGCCATGTTGTTTGGGCGGGCCATGCTGTTCTCATTTCGAGCTCCAGCCAGGGCCGCTCGGATATCATCAAGGAACCAAGTCCGGAGCTTTGGCGGTCAGGATTTCAGCGAAAGCCTGCGAGAGTGAAACGCATTGATGTTCGTGGGGGTGAGAAGGGGTCGATGCATGTTGCGTTCCAGCATCGTCCTGCCATCCCAGGGCCGCCTGGCTTAGAAGACTCGGCTGTCTCTCGTTCGCTGACGTTCGCACGGGCGGGCAGTGCGCCGTTGCTGGGTGCGTTGCTATGCCGCACTTGTGAAGAGCACTATGATATTCGCCATGTTCCTTCTTGTGTCTCTCATGCGTTCCTGACTGATGACTGCTATTGCACTTCTCGCCTTCTCGCCTGATTGCCCTTCGTGCCAGAATCAAGAGGCGTGACTCTCGGAGGCATTCTCGCATTCTGTTTGGGTTGGATGGGGCCTCGCTGGGCGCCTCGGCCTTGCGCTGCCTGCGCGCTGAAGAAAACGCATGTTAATCTCGCGCGGTTTGGCGGCATAAACGCGATGGTGAGCCGCGGCCATTGATTCTGATGCCCCCCTCACAGAATGGCGCTCCATCCCCGGTGCAACTGGTCCTCTTTCGACAATGGCGGCGGGCCAAGGGCGTTGCGCTGGCTTGCTGCTCCACGCCTGATGTCGCTACACCTCCTGGGGGTGATGAAGCTGCCGCGCCAGCCCCCTTGGATAATTGACGGGGGCTTCTTGCGGTCTCACCTGGGGCGCTCGCGGCGCGCGCGCCCAGAGTGGGCGTAGTGTGCTCGTTGGCTCCGAGCAAATGGACTCGGGCGCACGACGCGGTGATTTCGCGGTCGGGCTCCCAACGAGCCAATTGCGTCGCCCGTCAAAGAGGCCAATTGGTGGGCCAGGCTGGAATTACTCCTTCGGCGACGTCGTTTGAAACAGCGCGCGTGTGTGTGTGTGTGTGTGTGTGTGTGCGTGTGTGAATGCGTGCGTGCGTGCGCGTGCGTGTGGGCGGGGGGGGGGGGGGCAGGTGGTGGGAACGGCTCTCCTGGACTGAGCATGGTTGGCATGCCTCTGTTCGCGCTGCGCTTGGTGCCTTGCAGATCTCAGAGTTGCCCCGTTACTGCGTCCTAGAAGACACTAGAATTGCTTGGGGCGGGGCTCGATGGGGAGGGGGCAACTAAATCTGAGGGGGCCCTTCGCGCGGGGGGGGAGAGGATGGCGCAGCTTTTGAAGCGCGTTGAGCGCGACCAGACGGAGTGGGAGGTGGTTCCAGGACGTCGCGGTTGAACTTCATGGGGGCTCGCCGACGGTTCCCTTTTGGGTTGGCGGCTTGTTGTTCTATGCACGTAATATTGCCATTGCTTGCTGTGTGGCGGAGGTCCAGGATGCACTGCTTTCTCTGTCTGGGTCGATCGACCTGATTCCACCGCGCCTCGGCCGCAACGCATGCAAGTGGACGCGTCGGGGGGGCAACGAGGGCGATGATAAAATGATGCGGGAAGCGAGGGGGGGGGGCGGTGCAGCTTATGCGCTGACGAGACTTACTTTTCAAATCTTTAAGCAACAAACGCTCTGATCGGTGCTTTTCGTGGAAGTTTCGATGGGGGCCGGTCTGAAAATGGCGTTGGGGCCAGGTGGGTTCTCGTTGCGCACGCAGTTTCTCTTGCTCCTCTTATCCCTGATTTCCGTTGCTCCATCTCTACTTGGAGACGCGTTGCTTCGCAATCGTTCTTGCTTTCTCCTACCGGTGCCATCTCGCATGCAGAACTTTGGGCGTGCCAGCGTATGCTGGCCGCGGGCGTATTGGGTGCCTTGCGGCGCGTGGGATATAGCGTGCGATGCCACTCTCGGCTTGTTTGTCGCGCTGCCGTCCTATATATTCGAGGTTCGGGGCCCATTGTGCATGTGTCTGATTCATTTTCTGATCCCATTGTCATCAAACGGGGTGCTGGGCCTGGTCATATGAGGCCTAGGCACTTTCTAGCGATGGGCGGCTTGGTTTCCCCTATCGCAAACGCCCCCGCTGTGGTGCAGCCGCGCGTACTCGATCCCAGTGAAGGTTCAGGTTTGGGATTCGTCTTCCTGCCTCGGCGTTCAGCCTCGCCATGTACTCCCAGTGGTTTGATGTTGAGAGGCGGCTGCGTGTTGGGCCTCGATCTAATGTGACTTCTGGGTTGCGGATCGGCCCTGTCCGTAATAGGGTGGGGTGGTGCGAGGTGGGGAAGTCTCGTCGGGTCGATCGCCAGTTCCCGTTCGTGCAGCGCCAGGGAGTCTGCTCTCTCCGCGGCTCGCGCTTCCTGCCGTGATGCGCGCATCTCCGCGCCGCTGCCCTGTCGCGCTAACTTGCGTTGGCTTGGGGTCGCCGTTGGCGGCGCCCGCGCTCGGGGTGTCTGCCGAAGGGGCCGAACGCCCTGATGCACCTGCAGCGCCTTTACGTCCTCCAACGCCAGGGGATTCAACGACGCCCGAGGGTGTTCTTGCGGTGCCCTTGGTTCCGATGCCTCCACCTCCACCCGGGCGCGTTTCGTCGCCGCGACCGCCCTCTCCACCGCCGTCGCCTCAGCCGCCGCCCCGGGCTCGGGCGGCGCCGGCGGACGTCGTCAAGGCTGGACTTGTTCTGGGGCCCCCCGCTGCGCCTGGAGAAGCGCCGCGCGAAGTGAATCTAGGGTGCGCGATTCTCCGCAGAAGTTCCAGAGGACGGGGTTGCCCCAGCATGTCTGGGGGCCAGTTCCCCGGGTGACAATGCAGCCACTTTCGTTCCGAAGGCTTCGTCAGCAGGGCCGCCCGGCGCTGCTGGGGGTGCCCCTGCTCCGACTTCCCCCAGCGGGGGCGAACGTGGGCCCGCCCCTCCAGAGGCGCTCGCGCGGGGGTCCTCGCAGTCTGTTCCATCGAGGATGCAGTTTGACAGAGCGCCCGATTGTTCTTCCAAGTGAACTCTGCGAGCGTTGCAAAAGGGGGGCGTCGTATGCTTGCCGTTCATCGCTATTTGAGTCTCGTTCCACAGGGACATGGCAGGGGCGGCCGTTCGGCGCGGGCCAGCGGCCGCGAGGGCAAGCGGGCCGTTGAACATCCCCCCCCGATGTCGGGCAAGGCGACATAATTGTGCCCGCGAGAGGCCGCGGCAAGACGGCCTTCTACGATGGGGGATGCGCGCGCTCAGACTCCCGGCATTTTCTTGCCCTTCATGCATCGTCCGTTCGAGTAGTTTGCTTGGGCTGTATACCTCAGCGTGCTCACTTGTGGCCCCATCTCATTTATGTTTTTTTGGTCAATCACGATGCGGCTCTCTGCGCGTCGCAATTTGTGTTCTGCTACAACCGACTTGCTTCTTTTCTTGCTTCGTTTTTTTTTTGGGGGGGGGGTCCCAGATGATTTCGGCGCTTGCTTTCCTTTTCTTGTAATATTTGTTGGCTCTCTGGGTTGAAGGCAGCGTTGCCCTTGCAGGGTGGCTCGCATTGATCTCGTTGTGCTTGATGCTTTGCTGTTTTTCCTCTGCAGCGATTCATTCTTGTCGGAGTTTACGCGCGGTTATGCGAGGTGGCGCGCTCGTGTTTGTGCGTGTGGTAATATGAGGTGTTCTCTAGGCTGCGCCTTCCTCCGCTTATGCTTCTTCCCTCGCTGCCCTCCGCCTGTTGCGCTTTCGCATCCGTTGCGCTCGATCTCGCCCTGGGCTCCCTTATTCGGAGACAAGCGCGCTCTGGCTCGGCTCGTGTCGGGGCGCAGAGCGCCGCCCTGATTGGCGCCGCGCAGCGCCAAAAAATTGCAGGAGTACTACTGTTAGTTCTTGCCACAACGCGACAAACACTAATCGTATGTTTAGTAATTGTCGCGCAAGTGTGAGCAGCAGTAGTAGTAGTAGTGGTGGTAGTCGTCGTACTCGTAGTGGTCGTACTTGTAGTGGTAGTAGTAGTAGTCGTCGTCGTCGTCGCAGTAGTAGTGGCATAAGTACCAGCAGCAGTAGCTGCAGGAGTAGTAGCAGTCCGCGTAGTAGTCCTAGTCTTTGTATTAATATTAGTAGTAGTAGTAGTAGTAGCAGTAGTAGTAGTAGCAGTAGTAGTCGTAGCCCTCGTAACTGCAGTAGGAGTAGTAGCAGCAGCAGTAGCAATAACCATGTCAAGAATAGCAGAGGTCGCATGCCAGTGGTCGTAGTAGTTGCAGTAGTAGTCGTCGTAGTCGCCGTTGTCGTAGCAGTCGTAGTCGTGGTCGTGGTCGTAGCGGTAGTAGTAGCAGTAGTCGTTGTGGTGATACTAGTAGTCTTAGGAGTAGGCGGCTCACTATTACGTGCAGTATTTAGTAGTCGTAGTAGTCGTAGTAGTAGTAGTAGTAGTAGTAGTAGTAGTAGTAGTAGTAGTAGTAGTAGTAATAGTAGTAGTAGTACTCGTAGAAGTAGGAGTAGTAGTTGTAGTAGTAGTAGTAGTAGTAGTAGTAGTAATAGTAGTAGTAGTAGCCGTCGTAGCAGTAGAAGTCGTAGCAGTAGAAGTCGTAGTCGTAGTCGTACGAGAATTGTAGAATAGTGGTAGTAGTAGCAGTAGTCGTCGTAATATGACTCGTAGTACTGTTCCTGCTAGGCGTGGTCGTAGTAGTAGTAGTCGTAGTAGTCGTACCAATAGTGGCTCTGGTCGTACCAGGGGTAAGTGTTGTCATCGTCGTCGTAGTATCAGAAGGACGAGCAGTAGTGCAAATAGTCGCAGCAGTCGTTGAAGTAGTAGTAGTAGTAGTAGTAGTAGTCGTAGTAGTAGTAGTAGTAGTAGTAGTAGTAGTAGTGCGTTGGCACTCTGGAGAATCAAAAAAGGCAGCTTTGACATGAGTGAGTTCGCGTGCGAGCTGAGGGCGGATCTTAGTAGATGCGCGAGTAGTGGCAGTTGTAGGCGTTATAGACCTAGTCGTAGTAGTAGAAGTAGTAGTCGTAGTAGCAGCAGTACTAGTAGTAGTAGTAGTAGTAGTAGTAGTAGTGAATGTAATAGTCGTAGTACTACGATTAGTAGTAATCGCCGCGGAAGTTGTAGTCGCAGTGGTGTAATTATTCGTAGCAGTAGTAGTTGTAGTATAGCAGTGGCTGTACCAGTAATAGTAGCCGCCGCCGTAGTAGTAGTTGCAGTAGTAGTCGAAGTAATCGTAGTCGTAGTCGTAGTCGTCGCGGTACGCGTAGTATTGGTAATACTTGTAAGCGGTGAAGTGGCTGTAGTCGTAGTAGCAGCGGTATTAGGAGTCGTAGTCGTAGAAGTTGTAGTCGTAGCAGTGGTAGTAGCAGTAGTAGTAGTCGTAGTCGTCGTAGTAGTGGTGGTAGTAGTAGTAGTAGTAGTAGTAGTAGTAGTAGTAGTAGTGGTAGTAGTAGTAGTAGTAGTAGTAGTTGTAGTAGTAGTAGTCGTAGTAGTAGTAGTGGTGGTAGTAGTAGTAGTAGTAGTAGTAGTAGTAATAGTCGTAGTATGAGGGGTAGTACTAGTAGGAGTCGTAGTAGTAGTAGCAGCAGTCGTATTTGCTATGTTAGTCGCAGTAAGGGTAGTAATCGTAGAAGTAGTAGTAGTAGTAGTAGTAGTAGTTGTTGTAGTAGTCGTAGCTAGTGCAGCGGTCGTAGCAGTCGTAGTTTGTTTAGATGTAGTCGTAGTCGTTGCCTCAGACGTAGGAGCACATGTAGTAGGAGTAGTCGTAGTGGTAGTAGTACTAGCGGTAGTAGTAGTTGTAGTAGTAGTAGTTGTAGTAGTAGTAGTAGTAGTAGGAGGAGGAGGAGCAGTCGTAGTAGTAGTGTTAGCACTGTCGTTGTATAGTACCGCTAGTATGTGTAATAGTAGCAGGCGTTGTCGTCGTCGCTGTTTCGTTTCGTTTCAGTCGGGGGCGTAGCAATTGTCGTAGTATCAGTAGTAGTAGGGTAGTAGTAGTAGTAGTAGTAGTAGTATTCGTAGTAGTAGTAGTAGTAATAATAATATTAGTAGTAGTAGTAGTAGTAGTAGCAGTCGTGGTAACTGTAGTAGTCGGCGTAGTGGTAGCCGTAGGAGTAGGCGTAGTACTAGTAGTAAAAGAAGTAGGCGCAGTAGTAGGCGTAGTACTAGTAGTCGCCGGCGTGGCCGCCAAGGCATCAGTAGTAGTAGTAGTAGTAGTAGTAGTAGTAGTAGTGGTAGTAGTAGTAGTAGTAGTAGTAGTAGTAGTTGTAGTAGTAGTAGTAGTAGTAGTAGTAGCAGTAGTCGTGGTAGTAGTAGTAGTAGTAGCCGTCGTCGTAGTAGTAGCCGTAGTAGTCGCATTCGTGGTGGTTGTTGTAGTAGTGGCACTAGTTCTAGTAGCATTGATACGGGTAGTCGTAGTTGCAC
>CAUYUJ010015525.1:0-32500 GCA_963575745.1 Prorocentrum cordatum | reverse complement strand
AAGCATGAAGCGCAGGTCGTTTTCCAACATGGGGCTCTCGCCGCAGCGCCACGCACAGTCGTTCTCAAGGCATGCAACAGTTAGAATTAAGTCGGGCATGTCCCTCTACAGGAGGAGTATGCATAAACAGTGAAAACATGGTCGGGGGACGATTTGTTTCTGGTTTTGTTTTGACTATGTTTTGGCATGCTCTGAGTATTCTTCAACTTTTCGCCCAACATCCGCCTGTAGAGGGGCATGCCCGACCTAATTCTAGACGCTTCGCGTAACCCCACCAGCGTCCGTAGCCCCCCCCTGGCTCAAGGCGCTCTGGCTCAAGCGGACCTCAGCGGCTGGCCGGGCCCCTGCCCTCCGGGCCTCGGCTTCCCTGCCCGCGGGGGCGTGCGAGGGGGTCGCCCCCCTCCGCGCCCCCGCTCGCTCTGCCACGTTGTCGCGCTCGGCGCTGCGGCGGCGGCAGCGGCGCGCTGCCGCTGGCCGCGCCGCCGCCGCGGCCAGCCCGGCCGGCCGGCCGCCGCCGCGGCCTTCCTCGGCCCCTGGCGGCCCTGGCGTGGCCTGCGGCGCCGCCGCCGCGGCCGCGGCCGTCGCGGCGGCCGGCCGCGGCGAGGCCGCCGCGGCCGCCCGGCGCTGTGGCGCGTGCTGCCGCGCTGGGGCCGGCCGCGGCGGCCGCGGCAGCCGCGGGCGCGGCCGCCCCGCTGTGACCGCCGCGGCCGCGGGTGCCGCCGCGGCCGCCGGTGCGCCCGCCGCGGCCGACGCGGCTGCCGCCGCCGGTGACGCCGCCGCTGACGTGCCGCTGGCGGCGGCAGCTGGTCGTGTCGCTGGGGGCAGCGGCTGGCTGCCTGCGGCCGCGGGTTCCGCCGCGCCCGCTGCGGCGCCCGCCGCGGCCGCCACCGCGGCCCTCTCTGTCCACAAGGGGGACGACATCGCGGACCCTGTGAAGATGAAGCGGTCCCTGAACGCGGAGCTGGCCAGCGGCCGCCTGGCCATGGTGGCCATCATCGGGATGTTCCTCCAGGACGGCCTCTTGGGCTCCGCCTGGGGCGACTGGGCGACCTACACGGATTCGCCGCTGCGCGCCGTCGAGAGCGAGTGGGACCTGCAGGCGCCCGTCGGCTACTGGGACCCGCTCGACCTTGCGAAGGACTTCGGTGCGGACGCCCCCCACAAGAGGAGAGACACCGAGGTCCAGCACGGCCGCGTCGCCACGTGGGCCGCTGGCCATAGGGTACATCGTGCAGGACTTCATCCTGTGGCCGAGGGCTCCGCCCGGGGTGACTGGGCGACCCACACGGATCTGCCGCCGCGCGCCATCCAGAGCGTGTGGGGCCTGCAGGCGCCCGTCGGCCACTGGGACCCGCTCGGCCTTGCAAAGGACGGCGGTGCGGACGTCGTCGACAGGAGGAGGCGCACCGAGATCAAGCACGGCCGCATTGCCACGTGGGCCGCCATGGGGTACAGTGGGACGGATATCTTCCTGTGGCCGGGAGGTGTCGCCCTCGAAGGGCCTCCGCGTTCGTCCGATCTGGGCAGGTCTTCAGCCTCGAATGCGTTCCTGCAGCTGCGCCTCGTCGAGGACAGTCCGGGGGTGCCCAGATCGTCCCGAACGGCCGCCAGGGGCCCAAGTTACGTTACGAGGCTTCCGAGGGGCCTGAGCGCTCCTGGCAAGGTGTCTGGTGCCGACTGGGGGCAAACGCTCCTGTTCTACGGTTCCTTCGAGCTTCACGCGTCCAGGCAGGACCCCACGGATCCTCTGGGCAAGCTCAGCAGGACCGAGGCGGGCTTCGGAGATCTAGGGAAGCAAATCGCGTGTCCCCACTATTTACCAGAGACCGCGGCTATCGGCTGCACCTCGTCCTCCCATTCCTCGATCTCGCATGTTCCCCCCGCAACCGGACATGGGCAGGGCTCCCATCGTGGCATAGGCAGCTCAGCGAAGAGCAGGCGCTACGATCCCGCACCGCCCCACGAATGTCCCCCATTGGAGGACGCAGGAGCCCATGAAGTGGCATCTGGGGACAGTGCCCTGAGTCGTGGTGGTGACCAGAGGGAGGAGATTAGCACTGGGGTGCACACAAACGTGTGCCCGAGTAGGCTCCGAGGCACGGCACCAGTTCCCCCAAACGACCAGGAAGGAGTCCTGGCAGGGAAAGAGGCCGACGACGCCTGCTCACAGGTGCAGGACCTCCTAGCCCTTGAGGAGGAAAGAGGGGCGGCACAGAGCAGCACGCAGGAGGCGATGCATCACCTGACAGAGCCTCCCCACGGGGCCGGTATCCCGGCCCCCCCAGTCAGGGTTCCCCCCCTCCGCACGACCCATCGATGGCTTTTCCGACCTGGTGGCCCAGGCCTGCCACAGTGGAGAGCATCGAGTTATCCCCCGCTGTGCCATTCGAGCCGAGGGGGGTCCGCCCGGATGGAGAGCAGCAACACCACGCGGAGCACGGCCGTACCATGAGGATTGGGATGGACGCTGCGGGGGGGTCGCCTCCAAGCGAGAGCGAGTGCAGAAATGCCACCCTGGACGACGAGTGGGCGCGCGGTTGGGGAAGCGGCATAGGGATCAGCATCGATTCCACTCAACAGGGAGACCACGGACCTGCCACCCAGTCGCAGGACGACATAGCCATGCGCCGGCTCGTTAAGAGAAACCTCTTCGCGCGCATTCGCCCCCCCGCCCCTGTCAGTGGACCTCTTGCGGACGACGAACCCCCGACGCCCGCAGACGTCCAGGGCGCCGCCAGAGAGGGAGAGGCCGATGCCGAAGCCGACGACGACGCCGACGCCGACACCGACGCCGACGACGCCGACGACGCCGACGCTGACGCCGACGACGACGTGGTTGAGCCATGTCAGCTTGGCACTGGCGGAACTGAGGCCGACGCCGAAGCCGACGACGACGCCGGGGCCGACGCTGACGCCGACGTCGCCGACGTTGACGACGGCGACTCCAACGACAGAAATGGCTGTGCCATGTCCGGCGCCCGCCATCGACGTGCCATCTACGCTTGTTGGGCCCTCGCCATCCGTCGTCTGCTCCGGGCCCTTCTTTTATTCAAATGATTCGCAGCTATCGGCTGAACCCCCGACGCCCGCAGACGACCAGGGCGCCACCGGGGAGGGAGAGGCCGATGCCGAAGCCGACGACACCGACGCCGACGCCGACGCCGACGACGCCGACGTCAATGACGCTGACGCCGACAACGATGTGGTTGAGCCATGTCAGCTTGGCGCTGACGGAGCTGAGGCCGACGCCGAAGCCGACGACGACGCCAGGGCCGACGCTGGCGCCGACGACGCCGGCGTTGACGACGGTGACGCCGACAACGACTTGGCCGTGCCATGTTCCCCCCGCGCCGTGCAAGTTCGCCCCCCGTCACCTGTCAGTGGGCCTCTTCTGGGCGGCGAACCCCCGACGCCCTCAGGTGTCCTGGGCGCCACCAGAGAGGGAGAGGCCGAAGACGACGACGACGCCGACGCCGACGCCGACGACGACGCAGCGGTGCCATGTGCCCCCCGCGCCGTGCAAGGAGAGCATCCCCAGGCTGAGGCCGAGGCAGTCGACTCCGGCCACCGCGCGCGGACGCCCAACGCTGCGCAGGGCTTTCTTATTGCAAAACAGGGGCACATCTCCCATCCTGGTGCAGGCCTCCCAACTGTGAGCAGTTCCCCCCGCGCCATGTCGGCCTGGCGGCCAACCTTGAGGCTTGTAATTCCCCGCGAGGTCTTGCCGGGCGCGCAGCTGGAGCTGCCGCGAGCAGATCGCGAGTCCCCAGGCCAGGGCTGCGAGGTACTTGCAGTGGGAGATTGCGGCCAGGGCACACGGCCACACCAGAGGCCCGACCCGCGGCAATGGCTGCAGCCCACAGGCCCCCACTCGGGGCAGTTACGCGTGCAAAGTCAGAGCCTGAATTTAGTCATCAACCTCGCCCTTCTCTTGGCGTGATCAACCGGAGAACTGCCTTTCTCTTCGCTTCTGCTCCTCGGTGCGCCGCTCGCGCCCCCCTCCGGCTCTTATCCTTCGCCCCCCTTCTCTATCCTTAGCCGCTCCCTGCTCCAGTTGTCCGTCATTCGCTTGGCTCCGGAGGTGGCCCTCGAGGCTTTGGCATCGGACTTCCCCTCCTCTCTTCTTCGCCCCCCCCCCCCGCGACTGCCAGACCGTTACGCCTCCCGCTAAAAATTCGCGAGAGCCCGGGCCCCCCGCGACGAATTCGCGAGAGTCCCGCGAAAGATTTGCGGGAACCCTTCGCGCCGTGCACTGTCCTCCCAGGCGCCCCCCTGGGCTACCTCGCCCCCGTGGGACCCCCTTGGGCGATGCGCGAGGGCTGTTCCCGCGCGAGACCACCCCGGGCGACTCGTGCAGGCACTGAGTGGCGGAGACCCCCCCGGGCGATTCCACCGCTCGGACCGACCCCCGCCAGGGCGAGTCGGCCCGTCCTGGAACCCCCCCAGGCGAT
Organism: Prorocentrum cordatum; assembly: GCA_963575745.1. Taxonomy (NCBI): domain Eukaryota; class Dinophyceae; order Prorocentrales; family Prorocentraceae; genus Prorocentrum; species Prorocentrum cordatum. Next base: position 28,049 of record CAUYUJ010015525.1, on the reverse strand, counting down.
CCAGGACCCCTTTTAAGGGAACCTTGGCGGGGGCGATCCGCGCTGGGGCGGCAGTTGAACCCTCCTGGGCGATCGACCGCGGCAGATTCCTCCCGCACCAAGGAAAAACAACACAAACAACACAAACAAAACAGAACAAAACACAAAACAACGCAACAAAAACACCGGACGGAACATAAAACACACAAACAGACACAAAAGCCACGCAGACACACACAACGATGACTAAAGTATGGCTCTGACTTTGCACACCTAAGGGCAGCAGCTATACAAAGCTGGAATCAACAACATTCAGTGGGACCTCCCCGGGGAGACGCCTGGCGAAGCGATACGACGATTCCAAGTCACATTTGGACCGATGTTCACTGGCGCCTGGCGCGCTTTCGCCAAGCGGCAGCTTGTGCCCGGCAGTGAGGGCTCGCTCGACCCGCTGCGGCGCGACCCGCACACCTGCCACCTCTTCTTGGAGTCCTTCCGTAGCCACAGAGGCGACGTTCGGGTCCTCAGCCACGCACTGGGCCTCAACGTCGACTGGGCCCGACAGTGGCAGCTGCACCTGGGTCGGTGGCGCCTGGCTCACGCTGCACTGTCCGGTGGGGAGGTGCGGAAAGTCACGGCGGAAGCGACGGGGGCTGCGGAAGCCGCCGAGCATCACCTCTCAGCCTTGCCCTCTTCGCTTGTTTTGTCTTCGTTTGCCGCCTGTTGGGCCCTTTTTTCTTTCCTGTGCTCGCGGCTTTCGGCTGCTCTTCCCTCCCCTCCTCTTGGCGCTCGGCCCTGCTGTGGTGGCTTTCCGATGCAGCGTCCGCGACCGCGTCGGGCGGCTGCGCCGGCAATGCCCCCCCATCTCCGGCGCCGCTCGCCGAAAGGGCCGCCCCGAGAGGTGACGTGCAATTCGCCGGCAAGCGTCGGCGAGGAAGGGTGTTCGACCACTGGTAACGCGGCGACAGGCCTGACAAGAGGTCGCTGCCCCTAGCTGGGTTGACGCAGCCCAGTGCCTCCAAGGGCGCACGGCCTCGAGGTGTCTTGGTGCAAGGGGCGCCCCCTTTCATAAGTGGCAGGCTGCAGCCGTGCACCTTGGACACCCCCCGGGGGTGGGGTGCACCGCTCATCCTACGGCTTCCCCCCATCTTTCAAACGTCCTGCGGCTATCGGCTGCCCTCCTCCTCTCCCTCCTGGTGCATGCAAGTCCAGCGGCTATCGGCTGCTGCCCCCCTTTCCCTCGTCGCCGCAGCCAACTGGGGCCTGCCGCCCGTGGGGCAGGCCTAGGGCTGACGCGGCTGCCCCACCGGTGTATGCCGGCTACAGGGTGACCACGTGGTCGGGGCATCCAGCTCTACAGCCCCATGGCGCCCAAGGCTGCCTGGGAAGGGTGGGCCGCCAGGAAAGCTCATGGAGTGGCGATGACTGGGGCGCCTGGGAGAAAAGGGCCGCCTCGAGAGGTGACGTGCAACGCGCCGACAAGCGCCAGCGAGGAAGGGCGTTCGACCGCTGGTGACGCGGCGACAGGCCTGACGAGAGGTCGTTGCCCCTAGCAGGGTTGAAGCAGCCCAGAGCCTCCAAAGGCGCACGGCCTCGAGGCGTCTTGGTGCAAGGGGCGCCCCCTTTCATAAGTGGCAGGCTGCAGCCGTGCACCTTGGACACCCCCCGGGGGTGGGGTGCACCGCTCATCCTACGGCTTCCCCCCATCTTTCAAACGTCCTGCGGCTATCGGCTGCCCTCCTCCTCTCCCCCCTGTTGCATGCAATTACAGCGGCTATCGGCTGCTTCCCCTTGTCTTTCGTCGCCGCAGCAATGGTGCCTGAACGGCGCGGCCTTCGCGGGCCCCGCCCCGCGCAGGCTGAGGCCGCCAGACGGGGCTGGCCCCAGGGGCGAAGGATTCCCACTTGGCGGCTACGGTCCTGACGACACCCCCGGTGATTGGGATTCGTTTCGCCGCAGTGGCAGGCCGCGGCCTTGGTTCCCGCGCTACCTCCTGGGAGTGAGGTACACCCCCACACCGGGGTTAACAGGATGGCCGATACGGCAGTCGCTGGCCCTGATCATGTGGCTTCCCCCGACCTTCGACGCCGACGCCCACGACGCACCGACTTTACGTGTTGGGTCCTCGTCTGGTGGCGCTTTCGTCTGGCGCTTCCCTTTCCGCCTCCGCCGTGTTGGGTCTTCGACTGCCTATGTCGCCACATGGCTCTCCTTCTTTTCCTCTGGCGCGACGCTCTGTTGGGTCCTCGGCCGCCAGCGTCGCCTGCCCCGGGCCACGCTCGAATACCCTCGACGCCCGCAGGTCCTCAGGCCCCTGGTTCATTGGCTTCAGCTTCGAACTCAGGAGGGCTTCGCGGTGAGCGTCGAACACGTGAGGTGTTCTGTGAGTGAGGCCTGGTTCCTCCCTTCCTTTTCTCTCGTCGCCTCTGGCCCGCTTCACTCGGGTCGACTAATCCGCTGGCGTATGCCCAGTGGTCTCTGCATGTTAATTTTCTGGCATTGCGCCCCATGGCATTACGCCCCATTGCCTCACACCGCCCTCTGGACTTCTCCTTGCGGGCCGCAAACCAAAAAAAAAAAACCCACCAGCCCATCCAGAAACGATGCCCAGAGGAAGTGCCTCGATCAGGGAAGTGGGCAGCGCACAGAGGAAGGGTTCCCCAGTGGAGGCCTGTTGGAGCGCCTTGGGGGCCTCTTGGCGGTCCCGGGCGCCTCTCAGAGCGTCTTGGGTGCCTCGGAGAGCCTCTTGGGGCCTCTTGGGGGCATCATGGAGGCTTCTGGGGCGCCTGTTGGGGCCTCCTGGGGCCTCGTGGGCGCCTTTTGGGGCCCTCTTGAAGCGTTGTTGGGAGCCTTGGGAGCGTTCTTGGAGCCCTCTTGGGCCATCTTGGAGTCATCTTGAAGCCTCGGATGGCCATCGGAAGCGAAGCGGCGAGAAAGCCCAAAACATTGATTTCCCTTTCCTTGAGGTTGTGGAAGGATGTTGGCCTCTTCGGGGCCTCCTGGGGGAGCTCTTTGGCCACTTGGAGCCGTCTTGAAGCGGTCTTGGGGCCTCTTGAAACATTGTGGGAGCCATCGTGAAGCATCTTGGGATATCTTGAGCCATCTTGGAGGTCATCTTGGGCTTTCCCAGGCGCTCGTGGAGTCATATGAAGCAGTGCCCCGCCCCAGGAGGCTTAAATGTAACCAAACCTTTGTAACATTAGTGGTGTTGGCATTCTCGCCGAGGCCTCTTGGAGCGTTTTGGGTGCCTCTGGGGGGTCTCTTGGGGCCTCATGGGGGTTTCTTGGGAGCCTCTTGGGGGCATCCTGGGGGCTATTGGGGGCCTCTTGGGGCCACATGGGGCCATTTTTGGGCCATCTCGGGGCCTCTTGGAGCCTCTTGGGCGCCTCTTGGGGCCATCTTGGAGGAGATCGATCACAGGAGGGGGGGGGCTCAATTAACCCACCCCCGCCCTTCAGGAGGCCAATCTGAGGCCAAAACCATTGTAAAACCAGTGATTTCGGTTTCCTCGCCGAGGCCGTTTTGGACGCAGGTCCAGGGGAGGGGGTCGGGGGAGGGGTCAAGACGCACTCACCGCCCGCAAGCCGTCTCGCTCACTCCCACCCGCCCCCCCAAGACTACGTAATTACACCCGGGCCTGGCCCGAGCCGCAACATATGCAGCAGTCGTCTGTGGATGGGCAGCTACTGGGGGCCAATCCGCCGCCGCCGCCGCCGCCTCCGCCGCCGCCGCCGCCCGCCGCCGCCGCTGGCGCCGCCCCGCCGCCGCCGCCGCCGCCGCCGCCGCTGCGGCCGCCGCCGCCGCGCCGCCGCCGCCAAATCGCCGCCGCCGCAGCCGCTGCCGCCGCAGTCGCTGCCGCCACCGCTACCGCCGCCGCCGCCGCCACCTCCGCCGCCGCCGCAGCCGCCGCCGCCGCCGCCCCCGCCGCCGCCGCCCCCGCCGTCGCCATCGCCGCAGCCGCCGCAGCCGCTCCACCCGCTGCAGCCGCCGCAGCCGCTGCCGCCGCCAAATGTTTTTTTTGCTTGTTTTTGACAGGAATGGTGGGGGGAGGCCGCATCGGGTTCGTTGCGCATGCTTGGAATTTGGAGACAGAGTGTGTGTCTGTATGTGTTTTTAACAAGGGCTGGTGGTGGCAAAGTGTGTGTTTGTATTGTTTGTTCAAGGGATGGTGGGGGGCGGCCCTCATGGACTTGGGTTGGCTCCCAGTCGCCTGGGGGAGGGGTTGTATACTATTAGGGAACAGTGATCAAGATTCCCTCCCCGCCCGCAAGCCGCCTCGCTCACTCCCACCCGCCGTCCCAACACATACGTAGCACCCGAGCTTGGCCCGAGCCCCAGCATATTCAGCAGTCGGGTTTGGATGGGCAGCTACTGGGGGCCACTCCGCCGCCGCCGCTTTCGCCGCCGCCCCCGCAAACAAATTGCCGCCGCCGCAGCCGCAGCCGTTGCCGCATCAGCCGCTGCCGCCACCGCTTCCGCCGCCGCCGCCGCCAAATCGCCGCCGCCGCAGCCGCTGCCGCCGCAGTCGCTGCCGCCACCGCAGCCGCCGCCGCCGCAGCCGCCGCAACCGCCACAGCTGCCGCAGCCGCGGCAGCAGCCGCCGCCGCCAAGTGTACTCGGGGGGAGGCCGCATCGGGTTGGCTGCGCATGCTCCGGATTTGGAAGCAAGGTGTTTTTTTTACAAGGGATGGCGGGGTGGGGGCCCTCATGGTTCCGGGTTGGCTACCCGTCGCCTGGGGGAGGGGTGTTGACTAATAGGGAACAGTTATTAATCCCTCCCCGAAGGGGAAGAGGAAACTCCTTCAACCACCTACGCCCAGAGGGCTGGTGGGATTCAAGGTGGGGCTCTGTCAGGCGATCGCAAACAACATGGATCAAGGGGGGCGTGGATTAGCGACGGGCCACGTTTCCATGGGGAATCTCGGATTCCCGCCGCCGAGCGAGGCGGCAGCGGCCGCATTTTGGGGAGGGCGCCTCCCCCGATCCATGGATTTGGCGACCGCGCGCCAAATCCATGGATCGTTCATCCATGTTTGCGCGCCCCCGAGATTCCAGGTCGATGTTTCCCCCCCCCCCCCCCCGTATGCCTATCCCCCCCTGTCGTTACCCCTCATCACCCTCTTCTTTCGTCACCTTCGCCTGATCTTCTCCTGGCAAGGGGGATGCTTCCGCCAAGCGCGGCCGCGCGGGTCCTCCTGGTACTTCCCCGATCCATGGATTTGGCGACCGCGCGCCAAATCCATGGATCGCTAATCCCTGTCTGCGCGTCCCCGATGCTGCAGACCCGACGCCCTCCGGAACGAGGGAAAGCGCTGCACGGATCGATGGCGAGGCTCAGTCTCAGAGGGGAGTTCTCTCTTGCGTCTCCTCCTCCTCCTCCTTCTCCTCCTCCTCCTCCTGCTCCTCCTCCCTACTCCTGCTCCTCCTCCTCCTCCTCCTCCTCCTCCTCCTCCTCCTCCTGTGTAGATGTGTCGTATCGCCCAGGGCTGGACAGAAGCCCCACCCTGACACGTCGATTAGCGAATTGTCCGTTGTCGGTTCTCGAGAGGGTGCCGCGGCCGTCATTTTCCAGGCTAGCACCCGCCAGGTCTGGACCCGAGGTCGTTTTCACTGAACCACGTCTTACTAAAGTGAGTTCTGTCCATCCCCGAGCAAGTGCAAGCCTGTGCAGCAGTTGCACGGATGGGGTGGTTGTCCTTCTTCGAGAGTGGGGGGGACGACGGAACTCTCGCTGAAGTGTATGATCATCGTCTCTGGCACATCTGCATACGCGCCGTTTCGGATGCAAGGCGGCTCCTTTTCAGCACCGAAGAGGAACCTTGCAGGGATGTATGTGGAGGCGACTTTATGTTGTGGCATCGCTGATTTATCTTGGGCTTGCTCTGGTCCTCCACCTCTCCCTCCTCCTCCTCCTCCTCCTCCTTCTCCTCTTCCTCCTCCTCCTTCCCCCTCTCCCCCCTCCTATCCCTCTTCCTCCTCTTCCTTCCCTCCCTCCTGAACCCCCTCCTCCCTTCCCTCCGCCCCAACCCCCCTCTCCCCCTGTCCTCCCCCGCCCCCCCTCCGACCGAGGCCTCTTCTCGCGGGAGGCCGCAGCACTGCTCCACGATGCCTCGTGCGAGCAAACCTGCAGGGCTGGCCCTCTTCTCTCTGCTCTTGGCTCCAGAGAGGCCTCCTCATCGGAGGGCACCAACTATCGGAGGGCTGGCCCAGGATCACCCTGGGCCCAGGATCGGTGTATATGCCTTCTTGCGCAGGGCAGGAGGGCGTATACACCGATCCTGGGCCCAGGGTGGTCCTGGCCAGGATCGGTGTTGGTGTATAGCTGGTGCCTTCCTACCTCAGGCCGCCTGTGCGGACGCGCGCGCCCCGCCCCTGAGTTCCTCCTCCTCCTCCTCCTCCTCCTCCTCCTCCGTCTCGTCCTCCTGGATCCTCCCTCCTCCTCCTCGATCCTCCCCCGCCCGCCAGTGGAGCCTCCTGAGCTCCGAGCGCCTCCGGCGCAACCTGCCCGACGTCCAGCCGAGGGGCTTCTGCGCGCCCGCCCCCCTCCGCCGCCCGGCGCGCGGGCCGGGCGCCCCTTCGGCCGACCTGCCGCCGCCGTCGGGTCTCCGCCGGGTTGTCGTCGTCGTCGTCGTCGTCGTCGTCGTCGTCGTCGTCGTCGTCGCTGTCGTCGTCGCCGCCGTCGTTGTCGCTGTCGTCGTCGCTCTCGCCTTCGCCCTGGCATTTTCACCCACCCAGCACCGCGCTTCGTGGCCCCACAGGGAGGTCCACCGAGGCCCCCAGGGGGACCGTCCGCAGACATCCCCGAGAACCTGATTTGGCCTTTCCAGCCACCCAGTACAGCGGTTCGTGGCCCCATAGAGAGCTCCACCGACCCCGCCAGTGAGACCGTCCGCATGCGTCCCGGAAACCTAATTTGGCATTTTCAACCACCCAGTACAGCGTTTCGTGGCCCGATAGAGGAGCTCCACCGAAGCCCCAGTGGGACCGCCCGCGTGCGTCCCACACACTCAACTTGGCATTTTCACCCACCCAGTACAGCGTTTCGTGGCCCCTCAGGGAGCTCCACCGACGGCCCCAGTGGGACCGCCCGCATGCGTTCCCCCCCACCTAGTACAGCGTTTCGTCGCCCCATAGGGAGCTTCACGGAAGAAGATATTCACAATTGCGGTACCCAAAACTGCATATGGTCGGGGTCTTTCACCGGGATAATTTTTGCTATGTTTGCATATTTGTTTGAGTATTTTTTATGTTTCGTCCACACTGCGCCTGTAGGAGGACATGCCCGATCTAAATCAGGTGCGGTCATGCTGGAGTTGGCGGAGAGCCCCCTCCGCTGAGCGGCGTTCGGCACTCGTCACGGTATGATTCGATGATCTTCTGGACAGTTCTTGGCCCAGCGTGTGTTGAACCCTGTCCCGCTCCACCGATGGGGCGCAGCCTACGCCGGGCCCTCACCACGTTGCACAAGCCCTGTCGAGAGGCCCCGGTGGACAAGCACACGCCGGCGCAAAGCACGATACGAGGATCATCGAACACTGATGCCGAGAGGGTGGAGTGGGTCTACATTTAAGTCGGGCCTGTCCTTCTACAGGGGGAATATTCAAAAATAGTCAAAAATAGTCGGGAGACAATTTTTTGAGTATTCTTTGACCATTCTTGAGCATTGTTTGAGTATTTTTTTGTTCGTCGAAAATCCCCCTGTAGGGGGACACGCCCGACTTAAGCCTACATGGGAGCTCCCTGGCACGCCCTGCCTTTCCGACCGCCGCGCGCGTCGGCCAGGGCCAGACGTTGGTCGGCTCCGGTGCCGGCCGGGTGTCGTGCCCTCCCATGGGCCTCCTGCTCGCAGTGGCCGCCAGCGTCGTCGTCTGTGTGGCCGGACGGGGCGCGTGGCCTTTCGGTGGCTGACGAGGAGGAGGGTGATGGGGGAGGATGAGGAGAGTGAGGAGGAGGAGGAGGAGGAGGAGGAGGAGGAGGAGGAGGAGGAGGGTGAGGAGGAGGAGGAGGAGGAGGAAGGCGAGGAGGAGAAGGAAGAGGAGGAGGGTGCGATGGCATCGTGATGCCACCAGAGACTGCCCGCAGTCCAAGGTTCAAGGAGGCGGGTGAGGATGCCACCTGGACTGCCCGCAGTCCAGGTTCAAGTGGTGCTGGTGATGGTGGTGATGACGATGACGATGCTGATGATGGCGTTGACGATGTCGATGTTGGCGATGATTATGAGGATGGTACTCCTTATGATGATGATGCTGATAATGGTGACGCTGATGCTGCTGTTGATGACGATGTTGATGATGCTGATGAGGATGAGGATGATAAGGATGAGGATGATGATGATGAGGAGGAGGAGGAGGATGATAATGATCAGGATGTTGATCAGGCTGATGATGATGGTGATGATGACTTTGATGATGATGATGCTGATGATGATGATGATGATGATGATGATGGTGATGGTGATGGTGATGGTGATGATGATGATGATGATGATGATGATGATGATGGATGCTGATGACGACGATGATGATGACGATGATGCTGATGCTGATGCTGATGTTGATGCTGATGATGATGATGCTGATGCTGATGCTGATGCTGCTGATGATGATGCTGATGATGTTGATGATGAGGATGAGGACTATGATGATGATGATGATGATGACGATGATGATGATGATGATGATGTCGATGCCGATGCTGATGCTGATGCTGATGCTGATGATGATGCTGATGATGATGATGATGATGATGATGATGATGATGATGATGATGATGATGATGATGATGATGATGATGATGATGCTGATGATGATGATGATGATGATGATGATCCCGCTCTCCGTGGGGGTGTTACCGCCGAGTCGCTGATGCCCGCCGCACTGCTACATTCACCCTCGCGCTCTCTCCTGCCCTCTCGACCTCGACCGATCTCGCCTAGGGAGGGCCACAGGGGCGCCAAGGTCGGCCGCCGTTCCACCTCGGGTAGGGTGCAGCCCGCGCTTCGTTCTGCGGAGCCCGTCCGAAGCCGCTCGGACGCGGTCCGTCCAGGACAGGGTTCAACTAAACCCTTCACTCTCGCCGACTGGGTGTACGCTCCACAAGCCGCACAGAAGGCGAGGCTGCTGGCAATGTACACCCTGTGAGACTTATCCAATCGCGTATTCCACCAGGGGGGCAACTCCAGACAGAGCGGGCCCCACGACCCCGTCCATTCCGAACGTAGTTGCCCCCCTGGTGACTGGACCCCTGCACTGGCAAAGGCTGGCTGATTGCTGCTACTGCTGCTGCCCTGCACTGGCGGCTGCTGCTGCTGCTGCTGCTGCTGCTGCTGCTCCCCCTCCTCGCTCCCAGCCTCTCCCACCCCCCCTGCCACGGCGGCGCCTGCCGCGCTGAGGCCAAGGGCAAAGCCAAGCGCGGCGGAGGGCCTGCCTTGTTGCCCCTCTCCACCCGAGAGCGTCGGCGGCGGGGGCGGGGGCGGGCGGGAAACAGCGCGGGAAGGGGCGCGCCGCGCGCCGCGCAGCCGGCGCAGCTCCATGCGCGGCCTCCCGCCGAGAGGAGAGTCGATGCGCCGTGCCTGCTGCAGGGCTTGGCGCGGCAGGGTCAGAAGGTCGCAAGCATCTTCATGGCGACGCCCGTCCACGGAGCATCGAATTGCCTGCTACCCTGGGGCCAAATAGCCAATCGCTCACCCGAGGCCACCCGTCGCCTTCCTGAGGCGCCCGCCCCGTCCACCGACCCAGACTGGCACCCCGCTCATCAGCGAGCGCGGCGGCTTCAGCGAGCGCGGGGAAGGACGGATGGCAGCTCGCGCCCTCCTTGGCACGAGCGTCGGCAGCACGCTTGCCTCTCTTCTGCCACTCAGACGAGGCGCTTTGGAGGACGTCATTCATGGTGGCGTGGCCCTTGACCTTCGTGATCTGGATCACGTCGATGCCCACGTCGCGAGCTCTCGACCAGAAGGAGATCCAGAGCTGCCTGTAGGGGCGGTTCCAGCACGTGCACCAATCTTCGCCCGCCTCCCAGCCGTCGACCAGCAGCTGCGAGCTCTGAAGAGGTGGATCGGCGGGAGGCAATGGGCCAGCGCCTCCACCGCGGCCAGCAGCTCGCCCGAGCCTGACTCCGGCGGCCAACGTCAGGGAAATGGCCCGAAGATGCTGGAGATCTCCGCGCCCATGTGGTCGGTGGAGCAAGCCGCCCAGCCAGCGCGCGCCAGGACGCGGTCCTGGATGTGAAAGGCCGACCCGTCCAGGAAGACCTCGCCGCGCAGGGGCTCGCCCGCTCCGGCCCTGCGGTGCGAACCTGCGAACCATCCGCGCCGAGAGGGGCAGCGGGCGGTCGCTGCGCGGGCCCTTGACCAGGCAGCGCGACCAGATGGCGCGCTCGACGTCTGCCTCCAACGGGCCGCCAGAGTTGAGGAAGTAGTTGATGTTCTGGTCGTCCAGCCTGCACTGCCTGCGGAGACTGTCCAGTTCTGGGCAGGCCCAAACCAAGTGCCTGACCGTCCCCAGCTCCTCGCAACCGGCAGAGCAGCGCCCCGAGCTCGCAAGCGGGGGCTCGGCTGTAGCGCGGCGCTGGACTGGCCGCAGGCCCCCGAAGATGGCGTTCCTTGCCGACGACCACCTCGCCGCCAGCGCGGGGATGGCGCGGGCGCGCCCGAGACGACGCCTGAGCCCGCTGACGGCGGCGCCACCGCCCAGGTGGCCGAGCGCAGGGTCGCGGCCAGCAACGTCTCTCCAGAGCTGCCCGATGAAGGCAGCCTGCACATCACGGCGCAGCGCGCGCCTGTCGATCTCCCCCAGGTCGATGATCCTCCCGAGGTCGTCCGTCCAGCGCCTGATGCGGTCGGCCATGCAGCCGAGCCGCAGGGCGGCGAAGGCCGCGGCGGCCGCGGGCCCTCGGCCCGCAAGGTCTTCGGGGACCGAGGCGGCCAGGCGGCCGCGGGCAACCGCGAAGGCCGAGCTGAGGGCCCTCCTGTCCTGCTCCCTGACCAGCTGCAGCGCCTTGGCCAAAGCCTCGAGGGGCTTGGGAATGCGGTTGCAGAGCGGGTCGTCCCACGGCTTGACGGGCACCAAGTCATTGAGGCTGATGCTGCGGCCAAGACCCGCGCGGAACGCACCTGCGGCGATCTTGGGGCCCCACTTCGCCAGCGCCTGGGTGGACCAAGCCATGCAGGATATGCCGTTGGTCGTCGCAGGTCGGAGGCCCGAGTTTGCCAGCATGGTCGCCGCGGCCTTGGAGGCGCGCCTCACCTGCAGGACGCGCCCCAGCCGGGCTGCAGCCGCCTCTCTCCGCGGAGAGGCCACCGCCACCACCTCGCCGCCCATGCCGTAGTCGACCCCCAGGTTCTTGGCCTCCATGGCGCGCGCGAAGGTGCCCTCGTCCATGCAGAACTCGATTAGGCGGCGCCGAGTATCTCGCTCTTGTCCCTGGAGACCGCTGCGCCGATGTCCCACCCCAGGCCCTTGACGACGTCGCCCGCAGCGCGCCCAAGCAGGACGCCGACCTCCGCCTTCCGAGCCCGTCTGGCGCAGGGAGCGATCGCCGACCATGATGGCCAGGGAGGCAGGCCGCCGCGGTAGCCGCTGCTGCTAGGGCGCCTCTGTGGCTGCACCCTGCTGGCCGCCCCCGCCTTGCGCGCGCGGTCGCCCCTGCGCTGCCTGCTTGAGCTCCGCGAGGCGCTCGGCTGACAGTGGAGGTTGCTTTGGGGCTGCGGCGGCCGAAGGCTGGCTGGGCTTGGTGGCGGCTGCGCCAGCGGCTGCGGCTGCCGCCCCGCCGGCGCTGGGCTGCCCAGCGCCATCGCCAGCAGGGCGAACATCATCCTTAGCCCGCTCGGCCTCGCTGTCCATGCGCCTCTTCTTGGTCCTGGCGCGGAAATCCTCCTGCATCTTCTTGAGGCCCTCGCGGCGCTTCTCGAGCTCCTCGGCCGCAGGCTTGAACATGGTCTCCACCTGCTTGGTGAAGTCCTGCTTGAACTTCTCGAGCGCGCGGCCCCAGTCTGCCTGCTCCGGCTCCGCGAGGGCGACGCCGTCGAGGTCGAAGGCGGCCCCGAGCTCGAAGCTGAGGCCCTCGCGGCCCTCCAGGACGGAGGGGGGGGGTTGACCGAGACGGGGGCCTCCACCGCGCCCTTGTCCCGCTTGTCGAGCAGCCCCTGGCGTGCGCGATGGCCTTGGTCTGCTCCTCGAGGGCCTTGGCGTGCTCCACCGCGAGGGCGCCCTCCTTCTCCGGGCACTTCGCAAGCCAGGCTCGGGCCTCCTCGGCGGCGCCCATGGCCTCGTTGATGGCCTCGGTTGCCCGCCGAGCCGCCCGCCAGGCGCGCTGGGCGGCCTTGTCGGGAAGCTCGGGCTTGGCCGCAGCTGGCCCCGGCTGCTGCAGCGCGGCCTCGAGGCCCGCGAGGGCCTTGGAGGCGGACTCGGGGAGCGCCTCCTTGCGCCGCATGAGGGTCTCCAACAGGGTCTCCTCGCGCACCGTCCTGCTGTCGGAGCGGTTGCTGGCCTCTCGCCCCGGTGGTCGGCTGGCGGGGCGTCCGCGGCCAGCGGCGGCATCGGCGCCGACCTCCTGGTCAGTCCAGACCCCTTCGGCCAACCTGGCTGACGAGACGGCAGGGGCGAGGCCGTGGCCGCCTTGGAAGCAGGTCGGGCGGTTCTTCCACGTCCACTTGTACAGGCACTTCGAGCACGTGTGGAAACCGACATGTGGCCCACGACGCCCATTGCCACCCATGGCGCTGACGGTGAGCGAAAACTGGACACTGGGCGCCGCTGGCCGCTGGGTAGAGTGCCCGAATCTGCTGATGAAAGCTCGAGGGCTATGAGCCGCCCCCTTGGTTGCATCCAAGCTCCAAGCGCCAGGGACGCGTTTGGAACTTGAGCCGAAACGGCTACGGAGGGTGAGGGTGATGATGGTGGTGATGATGACGACGGCGACGGCGGTGATCATCAGGGCGATGATGCGGATGATGATGACGATGTTGATGGTGATGATCATGGTGGTGATGACGGTGCTGATGAATATGATGGTGATCATATGATGCTAATCATGATGCTGATGATGCTGGTGCTGAAGATGATGCTGCTGATGATGATGTTGGTGGTGCTGATGATGATGGTGATGATGTTGATGCTGATGCTGGTGCTGGTGCTGGTGATGATGTTAATGATGATGTTGTTGTTGATGATGAGGAGGAGGAGGAGAAGGATGAGGAGGAGGAGGAGGAGGAGGAGGAGGAGGAGGAGGGAGGAGGACCAGGACAGGCCGGATGTTTCCTCTCCCCGCCCGCCAGGCTGCGTGCCCTCCCACAGGCTGACGAAGAGGAGAAAGCACCCGAGGAGGCGCCATCGGGGCCGCTGGGGGTCTCTGTCGCTGCGCCCACCAAGGCGTTGAGGCCGTCGTGCCAGGCCGTTCGGGCACCCTCACGACCGGTGCCTCGGGAGGAGGAGGAGAAAGAGGAGGAGGAGGAGGAGGAGGAGGAGGAGGAGGAGGAGGAGGAGGGGGAGGAGAAGGAGGAGGAGGGGGAGGGGGAGGGGGAGGAGGAGGAGAAGGGGGAAGGGAATGAGGAGGAGGAAAACGAGGAGGAGAAGGAGAACGAGAAGAAGGAGGCTGGTGTCGGCTGCTCCTTCAGCCCTTCCACTGCGCTTCGGAGCCGAAGGCGGGCCAGCAGAAGAGAAATGCTGCCACGAAGCCGACGGGTCCAGTGGGAATTTCGTAGGATGAGACGGTTCACACATCCACCCAGCGGCAAATCACCCTGACGTTGTTCGTCCTCTTCTGTGGCTCCTGGACGCTCCTCGTCGCGACGGCTGGACCCGCCTCGGCCACAGTTTCGGGGTGTACCCTGGAAGGGGTCGAGGGACCGAGTTTGAACGGATTTGCGCCGGGCCGGTGAGCCACCGTTGTCTGAACTGGCCCTCCGAGAAGCGGGTCCTCCCCCTCGTCCCCCTACCCCTACCCCTCCTCCCCTTCGTTCTTCTCCTCGCCCCTCCTCTTTCCCCTTCTCCCTGGGGGGCTGCAACAGTACACAGGACAAGCGGTCAACGCATAGGAAGATGCAGTGCACCTCCCCCCCTCCTCCTGCTCATTCCATTCATCCGCGGAGCCGACCAAGTGTCACTTGAGGCATGTCGTCTGTATGCCTCTCGTCTGTATGCCTCAAGTGGTGGCGGCCAAGTATCGTTTGAGGCATGTCGTGGTGCTACCAATGATATACCGTTTGAGGCCCGTCGTTTGCATGCCTCGAATGGCACCGACCAAGTGCTGCTTGAGGCATGTCGTCTGTATGCTGTAGACGGCATCGAGTATCGCTGGAGGCATGTCGTGTGTGTGTGTGTGCCTGAAGTGGTGCGTGACGAGTACCACTGGAGGCGCGTCGTCTGCGTGCCTCAAGCGCTACCAATCAGGTGCCATCTCAGGCACGCCGTCCGGCTGTAAGTCAGATGCCTTGTGAGTGTTCGTTGGCATCTCGTGGTTGGCCTCTCTGGTGCCTCTTTGGGAACCGTCTGAAGCCTTGGTAGCAAATTGTTTGGGCCTCCGAGCCCCCCTGTTGGGGTTTTGTGGGGGCCTCTTGGGGTTTCTTGGAAGCCTCGTGGGGGCCTCTTTGGGACTCTTGGGCCTTCTGGGGCCCTCTCGGAACGGAGGGCTTCAAATTTCTGCTGGTGCCCCCTTAATTTGGTCCTCTTGGGGTCGTCTTGGGGCCCGTAGAGGCCGTTGTGGGCGGCTCTTCCTGGCTGTTTTGGTGCCTTGTTGGATCGTATTGGGGGCGTCTTGGCAGCCTCTTGGGCCTTCTCGAGGCGGTCTTGGAGGCCTTGCGGGTTCTTGAAACGTCGGTGAGTCAAATCGACAATAATGCCAAACAGTATATATATACCCATATATATCTATCTATCTATCTATCTATCTATATATCTATCTATCTATCTGTCTATCTATCTATCTATCTATCTATCTATATATCGATCTATCTATATATCTATCTATCTATCTATATGTCTATATATCTATATATCTATTTATATATATCTATCTATCTATATATATATATCTATCCATCTATCTATATATCTATATATCTATATACCTATCTATCTTTATATATCTATCTATATATCTATATATCTATATGTCTATCTATCTATCTATCTATCTATCTATATATCTATATATCTATCTATATATATATATTTCTCTCTCTCTCTCTCTATATATATATCTGTATACATAGATACATACACATTTATTTTCATATAATATAGATATGGTCGCTTTCGACAAGCTGAAGTGACGTGTCTGTGCCCCGAGGGCTCGCCGCATCGACGCCTGCCGTCGACGTGCCTGCTCCAGTCTCAGAAGGGGCTCAGCCTGCCCCCAGCCCGTGGTCGTGCGCGGCCTTGGCTTCTCAGCCTTTTGCCACTTGAGTGCCATAGGCGTGGCGCGCTGGTGGTGGCAAGCTGCGCCGAGGCTGCCACCCTCCGCTCCCGCGGCGCCCGCGGGTGTTGTCCAGCCCGGGTTCTCGGCGCTGGGGCGGGAGGAGCCGCCCGTGGTGCTGGTCCCGCTGTCGGACTGCATCGCGGCAGCTGTGGTTGCCAGCCCGCCGTCAGGGTGTCCTTCGCCGTGTGCCCCTTGCCCGGCCTGCCCAGAGGCAGGCGAGTCGTCGTCTCCTTCTTAGACGCTGCAGATCGGGACCGGGCTCCTGGGGCTGCCGTTCGTGGAGAGTGCCAAGCTCGTGCTCTCATTGGTCCGTCGGCTCGGGAGCGTGCTGCGCCAGGTTGTCGGAGGCGAAGGGCCGCGCCCAAGCGTCGCCCTCGGCGATCGCGCGCGCGCCTCGCCGGATCCCGAGCGTGAGTCAGCCGAGGCGGTTGACTTCCACGCCCTCGCGATCGAGCAGGCACGGGCCAGCCAGCTCAGGCGTTCGCTGGCTCAGTGATGGCTGGATGTTTCTACCTGGTCAGATACCGCGTCCCCGGACCCATTCTCTTCCATGAGAGATTGACGTTGGGCGAGAGGGGGGCGTTGTCCTACATCTTGACTCCTGAGGGCGACAGCTACGATGAGGGCAGCGCGCCGACGCCGGACATCGCAGAGGTCATCAGGCTCGTCGGCCAGGGCGGTGCTCCCGCTGGCACTGGCGAGGCTCACGTGCATCGGTTTCGGCGTCTGCCGAGTGCTGCTGAGGCTTGGGCTGCTATCAGGCGCGGAGTCGCTGCGGGCTTTCCACGGCCAGCTGGCGACACCCTCAACCTCGAGCTCGCCGCGGGAAACGCGCTCGGGGTGCCCGCCGGCGTTCGCGCCCTTGTCGACCCGAGCGCACCTGCCGCAGCCCCCGCTGCCGTGGCTGCTGACGGCGCCCCAGGGCTGGGCGTGGGGGTCGGCGCCTTAGTCGCTGCCCTGGGTGGCGATGTACCCCCGCTTGCCGCCCCTGGCGCCGGAGCGCCTCCCGCAGCCGCGCCGGCGGCCCCTGGGGCCTTGGCGGTCCCTCCGCCGGTCGCCGCGGCCGCTGCTGCTCCGGCCGCTGCCCCTGTGGCGCCCGTCGTGGCGCAGCCCGTCCTGGCGCCTGTGCCTGGGCCCCCGGCCGCTGGCGCTGGCGTGGCCCCTCCCGACCCGCGGGTCTTGGCGGCCTCCTTCGACATGCTGGGGCAGCGGCGCATCGAGTTCAGGGAAGGCGTGGTGAGGTTGGTCGAGCATCCCTGGCCAGACTGGAGGCTCTCTGGGCCTAGGACGTGCCTCTGGGTCTGCAGATTCAGCCGCGAGAACGGGGGCGCGCCTCTCGGGCGGCATCAGATGTTCAGGACGACCTTCCGCCTCGCCGACTCGGACGTCGGGGTCGTGGAAAATGAGGAGTGCCGCCGCATCCTGCAGGAGGGCGTCTGCTACGACCACGGCAGGTCTCCGTCGCATCCTGCAGGAGAGCGCCAGCACCATTCGCATCCTGCAGGAGGGCGTCTGCCGGGCAAGGGCTCGCTCACCACATGGTAGACGCTCTCGTCGCCCCTCATCGCCATCTCACAGTACAGAGAGGTCTAGGACACTTATGATACGACCCCGCCGCAGCTGTTTTACCACTCGAGCGACGACGCTTACCAGCATCTTGCTCGCTGCGCGCGAGACTCCCTCACGAGAGATCGGCTCTAACCCCCGATCCCCCCGTTCCAGAGGTGGACCAGGCCTCGCCTCTCCACCTCGCGGGCTGGGCCGTCGGCTTCAACGCCAGCTACGACCCGGACGCCAAGGGCGACGACCGCGTGGGCTTCACGTACCACGGTCAGACGGGCCGTCCTCGTGGCGCCGAGGATGGTTTCATCTACGTGCATCGCGTGCGCCTGGGCCACAGCGCAGAGCACGATCTACGTGCCCCAGATTTTCCGCCCTTGTCGAGGCCACCCGTGCCGCGCCCATGGACGTGACGGGCTGCATCGGCAAAGCTACGGGCGGGGTCGGCGGCAACGCCCACTACGACTACAGTGCGACCACGGCCACACCGTGGATGTCGTTCATGAAGGCCATGTGCATGATATCCAGCCTCTCCTCGCGCAACACATCGGTCCAGGCAAACATTCGTGGTGTGCATGGCCACCTGGGCGCTGCGATCCCTGGGCCAGGCCGCAAGTGCCCCCCAGTGGAACTTGCGACGTGAGCGTTGACAGCAGAATGGATGATGATACACAACGACTGGTCGAAAGTGGGCAGTGCATTCCTGGGGCAATATTCCCTGGACACAGTTCAGGATACAAATCAGCTGTACAAGGAGGGCCTTTCTCTGCCTCCTGACATTTACGGCGACGGTGTGTCCACCCCGTGCTATGCTCCGAATCTTGATCGTGCCAGGATCAAACTTTCAGTGCGCCCACCTGGTCCGGCCAGGGCATCCGACACGGCGGGGCACCTCGGCCACATCATCGAGGACCACATCGTCACCGAAATGCGGGCATTCTCCGACTTCCACCAAACCAATCGCTTCCGCCGCAAGCTCGGCACGTGGCAGACCACGCGCGGAGGGTTTGGAGGAATCGGCTCGAGCCCCAAGACGGTGGCAACACCATCTGACCACCCTGACGGCTGGGTCACCCTTCCAGAGCATGGCGATCAGCACTGGCAACCACATGAGGAGGGATCTGTGCTCCCAGGAGAACAGCCTGACGTGGGGGGCCTTGGTATTACTCCAGGATCAGCCATGGACCCGCTCGAGTTGGCTCAGGCGAAATACAGTTCGTTTTGTGGTGGTCGGTTGGTTACCGCTCTTCTCTTTGAGAACGGATGGCTTGGTATGATACAGGAGGACTTGGGCGTGCTCTTCCACCATGCCTTCGGTCCTTCGGGACATGCGTACAAATCGACAAATGGATACACAGACTCTACGCGGATCATACACAAGAGGTATCCAGGGCACGGCACCGACGAGCTCAACAGCCCTCAGCAGCGATATGCGCTTGCCAGGGCGTCCAGCGTTGGTCTCGTGCCGCTCTTCATGTCATGCCTCAATAGAGCAGAGTACATGGGCGGCGCTGCCCTCGAGCATCTGTCAATTTTCATCCGCGACGACATCATGATGCGGGCGTTCTCGTACGGGAATTACAAAGAATTCTTCAAACAGAACGACACTCCGATTGGTCAGGATTGTATTTTATTGCCAGAGGCTGGTGGCGACGCCCGCTGCGATATGGCAAAACTCCGTGAGCAGTCCGCCAGCGCGCAGGGCAAACGTATCGCAGCTCTTCTACAATCAGAATTCGGGACCACGCTTGAGCAACGCAACATGATCCTCATGATCCGCAGGGCCAGAGCCCTATTATGATGAACGACAATCATTCGATGGCAGAATGGCGTAAGCTGAACGAGATCATATGGGACTATTGGGCAAACGACTTCTCTGCATACGTGAAACAGCGACACTACAGCAGGGGCCTCAATGCTGTTGTGGTCTGGCGCGCAAGCGACATTGCTTGCGCTAGCCATGGTCAGCAATGGTTGGATACGCAACGTCACCAGGATCGTGCTCCCACGAACGTACGTGAACGCATCATGATGGAGTGCCATGACAGCGTCCCGAAGCTTATGCCGGTACACGTGAAGGTGGACTTGTCACGCTTCATTGACGTGGTGCAATACTTCTGTTGTCTCACCGTCATGGGGCCAGGCAAAGCAGCGCAATGGGGCGTACATCCTACCTTCGACGAGCACACGAGCGACCTGACCAGAGCTATGCAATGTCGTGGTATTGTGGTACTTCCCTCCGGCCATTGGGTTGAGTCGTACGACAGAGCCACGCCTACGGCCTGGCACGCAAAGCAGAAAAAAACACAATCTGGCAGTGATGACGACTTAATTTTGTGATGCGGTATGCTATCGCAAGTTCTGTGCGTTGATCCAGTCGTTACCATCGCAGCGGTACCCATGTCGATTTCCGCTCCTGACTGCCGTCACAGAGAAGCAAGCCTTCACACAGGCTAAAGAGATCATGGACGCTCTTCACTTCCGCGAGAAGATAATTACAGAGTGGAAGAGGCATCTCAGCCTCCCGACGCTGATGGCCCAGACTGCAGGGGAAATGGCTCATTGTGCTTGGATGGCTTCCTGCGCCAGTGGCACGTTACCGAAATCGACGCCGCTGGCAACAAGCGATCCATATATGCCTATCCCTGGTCTCGGAGACGAGCCACCAGCAGCGGATCCAGCGCAAACCAATCAAGATGATGATCCATATTATGAGGCGTACAAGGAGCTGTACTACAAGCTTATCCTCCTGCTCGAGGATTACCCGGGCGTTTGGAGATCCTACAACTCGGGCGAGAAGCAGGAGCTCTTACACCCTACATGGGTGAAGTATGCCAAGGCTGCGCACGCTCTCACTTGGATTGTATACGAGCAGTTCTTGATCCAGATCAATGATATTGCTGAGGCTAACGATGCAAATGAATCGCGTCTCATTGCAGAGCGTAATGTACTGAACTCTCATCGTGTCGGACCTCGCATTGATAATTCAGATACCATCATGGCGCGCAAATGTTCCTACACCCGGACCGCCCTAGATTGCATCGAGGTACAACCTGAGCCGCCGGAGCCGGCCGCCAGGCCTGCTGTGGCACCGGCCGCTGCAGACCCGGCAACGCTCTCGGCGACCCCGCTCAGTGAGGACAGACAGCCCCTGCCGCCAGGACCGCTTCCGCCCGCCACGCCAGCAGCGCCCCCAGACATGGGTCCGCATACTGCCTCGGATGAGGACGCTGACATGGTGGCGGAGCTGGAAGCAAATCCTGCTGACACTGCGCCTACGCCTGGTCAGCAATTGGAGGCTATGCGTATACTGTCGCGGCAGGACTGCTGCGAGCGATCATGCCATGAGGACACAAGCCAGATACCGACATTCAACAATGCATACACTCCTCTTGAGTATAAGCTCCAGGCTGGTCTCATGGACGATCATCCTTACGTACCACCCGGATTGAGGGGCACCTCCGCACACAATGGAATGGACTGCCTGATGAACAACGACTGGGCTCGTCATTTGGCTTACGACAACTGCGTGACTACCCGCGCGCCCGATATTGCCCAATCCGGCTGTTTCCCAGAATGGAAATGGATGCCACTTCCGCCATGCGATCAGACCCGTTATGGACCAGAGCTGCTTACGCAAGAGTGGCTTGGCGATCCTACATGCATGGGCAAGGATATCACGACCATGCTCCGCCACGCGAATCACAACATACCTTTTCATATTGACCAGCTTCCCGACAGACGGGTCAACATATGGTCGATGACGGCACAGCAATTCTGGACGATTCTTAGCAATTGGAAATCTTTCCAAGATATGGTCCAATGGAAATTCGCAGAGCGTCATGGTCAATCCAACGGACCATTACTAGCCGATATTCATCCTCCGCGCGTTCCAGAAACACACCGGCCCGGAGAAGAATCGGATCGAGGTATATGCCAAATCAGTACCTGCCGGGGGTGGCCCCAGCTGCTTCGACTGGAGCAGCGTCATTGCTATCCGATGCGTTGGAGGACACAGTTCAGTCAATCCGCTCTCCAAACCATGGAATATGGGCTGGAAGAGCTTGAAATGGACGGACGTCAAATACCTCCACCACGGCACGACATTTCGCGTCTGGAGAAGCATCCTCAAGAACGGGATCATTCTTGGCTACGTCAACCAATCACAGAGAGACAAACGGCAAAACGGATCACAGCGTTCGGAGGCATTCTACAGTTCAAGCACATACGTACACATCGCCAAACAGAATCCTCACACATCTGTTCCACCGTATAAGTTCAAGCACTACAAGAACGAGGTGAAGCTCGTGATCGACATGCAGTTTGCCATGAGCTCTGGTTGCAGATTTTGGCTCGGCGCACAGGGCGCTATCATGACTGAAGACGTGGTTCCAGCCGCCGCAATCCTTGCCATTCGCCGTATCGCAGGGTACCGCGAAGCGGGCAAGCAGTTGTGGCCAGAGAAGGGCCCCAGCTTGGATTATCCGCCGTTGTCTCAGAGACGACCATTGAGCAAATGCGAGATTTGCGCTATGCCCCAGCAGCAATCAAGACAATATCAAATGGCACAGGAGTTCGAGGCGGATACGATCGCCGACCCTCCTGGGATCGCCCAGACACTACAGAGTGCGGCCCCAGCAGCGACGGTCTACGCCGCGGCTTCACAGCCGCGGACACAGTCTGCCTCAGCATCATCGGCACAGCCATCTATCGCCCCTTCGTTGGGGGCGGCCCCTGCTGGCCATACTGCTGACGCTGACGCCTTGGATGAGGCTTTCGTCCGTGAGGTGGTCAAACGTTGTGGGCACAACACGCAAGATAAGGATTGGTTGCTTGCAACGTCGCGATGCAGAGAGGCTCTTCGACCCATCACAGCAAAGATTGCGCAGACAGGCTGGGATCGACGGCCCATCTTCAATGACGTCCGCATGGGGGACTTCATTATCGTCAAAACTTGGGGCCAAACCAATTGCTACCATTCTGACAATCACTACCCCAAGGGCGACTACAACACGAGAGCTCGTATGAATAAGGGCCACATCTATGGTCCAGTTATACATTTCGAAGTATCCGAGAAGTTCTTTTCAGTGCAAATACCTATCCTCAACTACGGTCTACGATGGGTCAACATATGGTATTGCGACAAAAACCTGCCCCTGGAGGGCATTGTCTTCGCTTTGCCAGTACGCGCTGACATCGACCCCGTCCACTTGAATGTCGCGCTCCAGGGCCCGTCTTCGTGCAGTGATCAGATCGCAGAATTTGCCGATACAGGTGCTCTGCCATATCTTGGATTGCCGACCCTATACAAGCCGCGTATCCCGCGCGCGCCGGCCAGACGCCCCGCTCCTCGGACACCTGATCCCGACCAGGAGCTGGTGGCGACACCTGCCCACGATCCCATGGCGGACGACGAGGGACCGACACGCGATGCGGGTCAATCCACTGACGCTCCAGTCACTGTCATCTTTGACACTTCTACCATAACACTCACAGACGAGGAGAAGGCAGCCACTGATACCATGAAGGCAGAGATGACAGCGGAGATTCATGCTGATGAGGATGTCGGATCTCCCATCCTCGATTCGATAACATCATCGACCCGCCAGATAATTTTCTCAACCACCCCGGCTACGACCCAGAGGATCATACTAAATGGATTTGTTCCTCTTACGACCACAGAGCGTATTACTGGACATCGGCACCACTGGTGGACGCGCCCATGACTCAGGTGAAACAAATCATTGAGTTACACGCTGGCAGGGCCAGACTTGTGGTGGACAAGATAGTGTCATACTTGCGATTTGAGTTCCGATTCGTAACCAGTACGGACGCATACCAGATGGATTACGACCACACCCATACATGGGCACGCACGTGATTTGCCAATATGCAACGCAGACCATTTCTTCAAGCAGATGGTACATTTCCTTGACCCTCAGGTTATTCAGGAGTCAACTACAGGTATCTTCCAAAGGATTTCCAAAGTGTACCAGACGATCTTGTTGGATGGTATCAGGGAGCTACATCAATTCACCAGCGCTTCCATCAACAAGAACCATCCTGCTCTCACTGCGTTGCGAGCACTCTTCACAGAGTGCAAACCGACACATGGAGACCCAGGCTTCCCCGCATGGGAGGAGCCGGCGGCGACACCTGCCGCGCCTGACCTGGGCGACCCAGGCGCCAGGCAGGATATTACCCAGGACCCAGGTAGTGTTGCTTCAGCAGCCCCAGATCAAGAGACCATGGTGCAGGTCGTGGCCGAGATGCAGAACATCGACCGCGACGTGGGCGACAACTAGACCACCTTGCAGGCAGAGGCCACTCGCATTCGTGCGGACATGGCCGCATCCTACGAGCAGACGGACTCCATGACTATAGACACCTCCGAGTACACAGGACTACCGGGAGAAGGGCTATCGCCGACCGGGGTCGAGGGGATCGGACGATCGATCGCTTCTCGTGCCACCGCTGAGCTCAATCGTGAGGCTTTGAACCTGCTTGGTCATTCCCTCGTGTCAGCAGCTGGTTGCAACACTCGCTGGGGCTCTCTCAGGGATCTCACCGCGTCTGGGGCCCCTGAAGAACTCCGGCAGGATATCCCGCGAAGTCGGAATTGCGATCGCCTCCTATCTTTGGGGATCGTCACCGGTGATGGGACACTTTGCGACATCTGTTGGCAGTATAGTGTCTCTGTGGGCGCCACAGGCAAAGGTAGGGCCGAGGAGAGTGACCTGGCGTACCTCCAGCAGCTCAACTACTGGATCAGGACCAACCTCTCCGAGGACGACGTCAGGCGCGACATGTCAGACGGAGCGCGTGTCTACATGACAGGCAAATGGTCCATATACGGACGCGAGAAGGACACCTTGAGGAAACTTGCGAAGAAGGCGGGAGAGAGGTACCAGAGGTGGCTCGATGCAGGTTCCCCCCCTGCAAACAAGTGCAGGATGATGGGTGAACCCGACGATCAGCGCCCTCTGTGCCACCCTTACCGCAATGTCGCCCAACGCTTCCTCAACGACCCACGTTTCCGCCACCAGATGACTGCCGCTCGTGTGGAGACTGGCAAGAATGCCTGGATCATCGAGGACATGCGCGATGCTTGCGACATCCATGCTCGCAGCGTTGAGCTTGGCCACGCTGGTCGCAGGAACTGGTGGTTGAACGAGGGTAGGATGGACAGAGGCACCAGGCAAGAGCGTGGACTCATCACAATTGCTTTGCCCCGCGGGGACGGCACTTGTGAAAAGGTCACGCAAAGTAAGCTTGCCAAACTCGCTTCTGTCGTACCTGCCATGGGTTCCGCCGATTCAAGGGGGGTGAGTTCAGGGGTTAGAACCGATCCTGATGAACCCCATGCACACTCCTCTCACACGCATGGCGCCATGGCGCAGCAACAGCCGCGGCGCCCGCCGCCGCCTGGCGCTGCTCATGGCGACGCTGCTGGAAACCGCGCCTCTGGCGCGCAGGCAGGGGTGCCCGCAGGGCCGAGCGGCGCGTCCGCTGCGCCACGGCAGAGCGGCGACAGCAGTCGCAGGCCGACGACGCCCCCGCGTGCCAAGCGGGCGCGCACGAAAGAGGGCGATGCAGCGTGGTGGCGCCACAACCTTGAGGATCGCCGATGGGGCCCAAGATGCTGGAGCTACAACGCCAAGTGCTGGATTTACATTTCGGAGAACAACGACGAGTTCGTGTACTTCCGCGACCTGCTACACAATGATCGGCTCCGCAACTGGACCCCAAGGACGCCGTGGGAGAAATTCGCGACGAGCTACGTCGAGACCGACGGCCACAGAGTGTGGGACCACAGGTTCTACATGAGGCAATTCGTAGTTTTGTTGGCCGCAGGGCCCGCTGCTCGATAGGCTTGAACTTCATATGTGCAAAAGTTCGCCTCGAGCAGTAAGCACTTATATACTATTCGGCCACTTCACTATACAAGATAAGTGGCCACTCGTATGTATCTTGTGAAACCCGAGGCAAACTCTTAAAGGGCATCGCCGGGGGGACTGACCAATTGCAGAAATTATTTGCACATGTTCGCACTTATCAACGCGACTTTACGTCTGGCCAGGCATTTGCTTTACTGAGTAGACGTGTTTCTTAACACGATCGTGTTTCTCAACACGACATGATATCGCATGTTTTGCCGATTCTATACAGTATCGTTTGACACATTTTTGCGTTGAGAATGATCTGATGCCCAGCTGTAGTCTGGAAGCCGGTGGCAGCACCTGCCGCGCATATACGCGGCAGCTTCTGATGTTGTTTTAATTTACTCAGATCCTCTTGCTCCGCCCACCCGCGCCTCATTCTTCTCCGCCCTCGAGTGCCGAAGCGTTTGGTTTGGGGCGCACCGAGGGGCACCAAAGCGTGCTTGGTGAAGTAACAGGGGCCCTGGGTGTTCTTTCTTTACCCTACTTGCCTGATCCCTGCTGCCCTACTTGCCCGATCGCTGCCCCTTTGCACGCTGCTGTCGTGATCGGGGCGCAGCTGAAGCGATGCATCTTTTACGTTCAGTTGCCTTCCAGTGCTGAGGATTTCAGGTGTAAAAGGGTGACAGGTTCTTTTCTCCTTTCCCCGAGCCCTGCCCTTGCGGGCGGGATTCGGGACGGGGGGTGTGAATAGAACCCGTATAACACCCTCATATTTACTCCTTATCCTCACTCTCCTGCGCCTGGCCGTTTGGGCTCAGGCATTGGATTAGATCGATCAGACTTCTGATCGTGCAGGGGGAAATGTATCCATCTTTCCCTCCTTTCCTCCACCAGCGGATCTGGGTTTCTGTACCTTTGTACTTCAACCCCATGCGCACCTCCTCCTCCTCCTCCTCCTCCTCCTCCTCCTCCTCCTCCTCCTCCTCCCCCTCCCCCTCGCGCGACAATATGAGGGGGGGCCCAGGGGGCGCGCGCCAAGCCTCTTGGGGGCACGCGGGAAGCCCCGAGAGACTCGAGAGAGTGTGGGGCCCCGGCCCCTGCGAGACTCCTCGGCCTCGGGAGCGAGGATTGGGGTTTTCAGGATCACGTTGTGGCCCCCTGGGATTGAGGCTTTCAGGATTGAGGCTTTCAGGATTGAGGCTTTCAGGATTGAGGCTTTCAGGATCAGGTTGCGGTCCCTCAGGCTGGGGTCCGGGCCCCTGCGAGACTCCTCGGCCTCAGGGGCGAGGATTGAGGCTTTCAGGATCCGGCTGTGGTCCCTGGGGGCGCGCCCGCGCCGTGCCAGAAGGCGGCGGAGGCCGCTCTCGGCAGAGCCGCCTGTGCAACGGAGCTTGAGGCGGCCCGACGTTCGGCTCCTCCCTTCCTGACTTTTGAGGGGAGCTCACCGGCAAGGCTAGGAGCGTCGTGCCTGCGTCCACTGCCGTTCGTATCTAAAGCAGATATCCCCGAGCATTTTGCTGTCCAATGTACGGGGCGCTACCGCACCGGAGTAACACAACACATCACCGGAGGGCGCCTTGCCTCATCCCATGCCTCATTTCTCATCTTTTTGCCCGTGCTCACGCTATGGATACGTCTGTCGGTACGATCACAAACCTTGGGCGTAGCATCTGGTCCGTTTTACCACCCCAGTTTCGACTTGCCCTTTTCGCTCCGCTTCCGCACAAGGAAGCATGAACCCAATGTGGCACGCGACCGACAGGCCCCCTCCCGCGCCCGCGCAGGAACGCCGAGGGCGGCCGGCAACCCAGCCGTGGCGCCCTCGCCACCGCGCTGGCGGCGCACTTTGTGAACTGGGCGGGCCCGCTGGGCGGCGGGTTGGGGGGGTCGATGGGGGAAAGGGGAGGAGCAAGTAGGAGGAAGGGCGGGGGAGGAGGAGGAGGAGGAGGAGGAGGAGGAGGAGGAGGAGGAGGAGGATGATACTAAGAAGGAGCCTAACATCAACAAAAACAGTACTAATAATGACAACAATACTAAGCTTAATACTAATAACAATAAGAAAGATGAATACAACGAAGAAGAAGAAGAAGAAGAAGAAGAAGCAGACGAAGAAGAATAAGCAGACGAAGAAGAAGAAGAAACTGAAGAAGAAGAGGCGAAGGAGGAGGACGAGGAGGAGGAGGAACGGAAGAGGAGGAGGAGTAGGAGGAGGAGGAACGGAGGAGGAGGAGGAGGAAGAAGAAGACGAACAATAATAATAAGAAAAAGCCGAAGAATAAGCATACACATAAGAATATGACGAACAATGCGAATAATACTACTATTAAATATAAGGCATGATAATAATCATAATACTAAGAATACAAATGCGAATACTAATAATATTAATAATAATAAGAATAACCATGATGATAATACTAAGGAGGAACGGAGGAGGAGGAAGAAGAAGAAGACGAAGAAGAGGAGGAGGAGGAGGATGGGAGGAGGGGGATGACGATGCAGATGATGCTGATGATGATGATGATGATGATGATGATTATGCTGGTGATGCTGATGCTGATGCTGATGCTGATGCTGATGCTGATGAGGATGAGGATGAGGATGAGGATGAGGATGAGGAAGAGGATGCTGATGATGATGACGATGACGATGATGATGATGATGATGACGATGCTGATGCTGATGACGATGATGCTGATGATGATGCTGATGATGATGAGGATGATGATGAGGATGATGATGACGATACTGATGACGATAATGATGATGATGATGCCGATGATGATGATGATTGTTGATGATGATGATGATGATAATGATGATGATGGTGGTGATGATCATGATGACGATGATGATGATGATGCTGATGATGATGATGATGATGACGATGATGATGATGATGATGACGATGATGCTGCTGATGATGATGATGCTGATGATGATGATGATGCTGATGAGGATGATGAGGAGGATGAGGATGAGGATGGTGGTGGTGGTGGTGATGATGATGATGATGATGATGGTGATGATGATACTGCCGCTGCTGCTGCTGCTGACGATGATGATGATGATGATGATGATGATGGTGGTGGTGGTGATGATGATGCTGCTGCTGGTGATTATGATGATGGTGATGGTGATGATGATGATGATGATGATGATGATGATGATGATGATGATGATGATGATGATGGTGATGATGATGCTGAT
>CAUYUJ010015524.1:291533-326533 GCA_963575745.1 Prorocentrum cordatum | reverse complement strand
CACCCTGGCAAAATCCAACTGGTTTCTTGGCACGCGCCCCCACTGTAGTACATGGACGCGCCCTTCTGCGAACGACCGGCGGAGCGCGCGGAAGATCTCGACGTCTCGGACGCGGCGCGGCTGGTCTCCATCAAGCCGCAGACATCGAGCTTCTTTGACTTCCGCAAGCACAAAATCACGCTCACGTGCCTGCCGATCTCCCGCGCCCAAGTGGCGACGTCGACGGCGTGCCAAAACCGGACCATGCACCGGGGCATGCCTGTCGACGCCGGGTATAGGGATGTCGACGACACGGGCGGCCTCTGGCTCCACCTGTACGTCGTGCTCTCGAGGGCGACGGCACCGGACAACTTGCTCTTGGTGCGCGACCCAGGCCTCCAGTTGTTGTTCCAAGGGGCGCCGGCGGAAGTGGCCGCGCGCCTCCGGACGCTTGGCACCTGCACTGCACGTTGCAGGGAGGCGGCAGCGAGGCTGGTGCGCGAGCTCGGCCTGGAGCAGTTCCTGCACGACTGAGGGACACACTTGCCTGCGGTGTCAGGCGAGTTCGCGGAACTTGTCGCCAGCGCTTTGCTGGCGAGGGCGGCTACGATAAATGCGACTGACGACAAGTACTCGCATCCCAAATTGCAAAGGTTCCCAGAGCGTGCGGCGCTGTCCCGTCACGTAGCGCTCGGCGCTGTCGCATCGCAGCTCGCAGGGAGCCGCTGCGCCGCGCAACGCATGGCGTTGCTTTTTGTCCGCGTGGCATCCCGTCCTCAACTGCCTCTGGCCCGCCTGCCATGCCGCGCGCTTGCCTCGCTCAGCGCGTCGCGCTGTTCTGCTATAGAGCGAGCACCTGGCTCAATTGTTTTCAGCGTGTGTAGCGCTCGACGCTGTTGCTGTTACTGAACACGTATGTCCCTCCTTCAAACCCCTCTCTGTGCTTCTGTCGTTGTCTGCATCTTGATCAGTCCTGCATGCTTTCTTGCGTACTTCTGGGAGTTCATGCGCACTGCGGGTCCTTGAACCTGTTTGTTTGCAGT
The DNA here is from genome assembly GCA_963575745.1 of Prorocentrum cordatum. Lineage (NCBI taxonomy): Eukaryota > Dinophyceae > Prorocentrales > Prorocentraceae > Prorocentrum > Prorocentrum cordatum. Next base: position 325,511 of record CAUYUJ010015524.1, on the reverse strand, counting down.
GAGCGGTCCTATGTGTGTATCATATATATATATATATATGTATATGTATACGTGCGTATGTACACACACACACATATATATATATATATATATAGATACGCGCCATCTGTTTAGAAAAGGTTGGGATACGCCACTGGATTATGTGGCCCGCCTGACCCGCATGCTGGGGCGCCAGGGCTCTCGTGGCCCACTCGACCTGCCAACAAGGACCAAGAGACCACGCGACAGGGCGGCGGGCTGTTCTGCGTGTGCCGCAAGGCGGCACCGAGCTCGCGAGACCACTCGGGTCGGGCGAAAGGGGGGGATAGCAAAGGGGGGGTTTGAGAATCAGCTCACGTAGCTGACTTTCCCGGCGCCTCCCGGCGCCGGAGGCGGCTATGTATCGAAGAATGGGCCCCTCCGTGGGGGCGAAACCAGCCGCATGCAGCAAATTTCGTAACCCCCCCTTTCCCAATCCCCCCCTTTCGTCCGGCCCGAACCACCTTCGAGGCAGCCGCAGATGGTCGTCATGGAATGCGGGACGAAACCGCGTGCGGGCAGCACGGGTTTAGACACGAAGGTTCCTGTGAGCAGGGCGGCCCCGTCTGGCGGCGGGCAGGGGCCATCGACAGGTCCGAGCAGTGCATTGCTGATTGGGATGGCTCTGGCGGCTCGTTACCTGGTGTCTTCGAGATCCCATGAGCAGCTGGTAGAACTGTTTTTTTCTCCTGCCTGTGACAGCTCAGCAACCAACGTTCTCTATGTGCTTGCGCACATGTTGCTGAACCCTGCTACTGGTGATGTGCCCATGCATCTGGAATTCATGGCGGACCTTTGCTGTTGTCGTTGCCCGACATGCTCTCCCTGCCCAGCGACTGCTCTGGACAAAGATCATTGCTGCAGTGGGTGGTGTTCAAGCAGTTGGCAGTGAGGTCTGCGAGATGGCTGGATCATTAAATTGTCTCGAGCTCGTGCTGCAGCTGAGGCGCCTCGTTGCAATTGCTGCGGGCTGGCATCGCTTCTCGGTCTTCTCGATCTCTGCAAATGTCCCGTATGCAATGCTAATAGCGCTGCCTCCTCATCCTCCTCCCATTGCGCTGCCGCTGGTTGGAATCCCACTAGGGCGGCGTTTCCTCTTCCATCTTCCCTCTTCCCCTTCGGGGAGGGGTTTACCCCTCCCACCTCCCCCTCACCCTGGGTCTGGAGGGGGGAGGGTCGCGACCCACTGGTGCGTCTCAGACGGCCCTGGCGAGAAGGCACAGTAATTTCACTTAGGTTCTGAACCGATTTTGGCCTCCTGGGGGGGCAAACTGTTTGCCAATTACTATCCCCCCTTCTTTGATCGATCTCCTCCAAGATTGCCCACGAGGCTCTCAAGTGTGCCCCAAGAGTGCCCCAGGAGGGCCCGACGAGGCGCCCATGGGGCCCCAGGAGGCCCCCCAAGAGGTCCCCAAGAGGCTCACAAGAGAACCCCAAGATGCCCCAAGAGGCCGAGGCACCCAAGGCGCCCCAAGAGGCCTCCGGGACCGCCAAGAGGCCCCCAAAGACCCCCCAAGAGAGCTCCAAGAAGTTCTCGAGAGGCACCCGAAGAGGCTCCGGGAGGCATACAAGAGACCTCTGTCCTTTCTGCTAGCCCTCCTCTCGGTGGCGCGCAAACATGGATTAGCGATCCATGGATTTGGCGCGCGGCCTCCCCAAATTGCGGCCGGCGCCGCCTCGCTCGGCAGCGGAAATCCACGATTCCCCATGGAAATGGGGCCCCTCACTAATCCACGCCCCCTTGATCCATGTTTGCGATCGCCTGAAAGAGACCTCGGTCCTTTCTGCCAGCCCTCCTCCTCCTCCTCCTGTTCCTCCTGGTCCCTGCTCTCTCCTCCCCCTCGCCTGGCGGTCCCCCTCCTGCGATTCCTCCTCCATCCTCACTCGGCCTCCCCCCCGCCTCTCTATTGTTCCACCGCGCATGCTCCTCCACATCCCGGAGGAAGGCACCTCGCGTGGGCACCGTTCCTGGATGGGCAACCATTCCTCCTCCTCCTCCTCCTCCTCCTCGTCCTCCTCCTCGTCCTGCTCGTCCTCCTCCTCCTCCTCCTCCTCCTCCTCCTCTTCCTCCTCCTCCTTGGTGGGTTTTCGCGAGTCGTCTGGGATATCAGGAAGGGATCTTCGCGTTCCAGAGGGCCCGCTCTACCAGCACACCGCTCCGAACGCGGGCTCGGGCCCTGCCTGTCGGTCCTCGCGGCTTCCAAGAGCAGCGCGGCGGCGGACGGTCGGCCTCCGGAGATGGCGCGTGAGACTTCACTGAGAAACAGGTCGACCCGCGGGCGCTCCTCCGACGACGGGAGGGGGCACACAAGCGAGAGGGAAGCACGAGGATGAAGGGGCCCCGGGACACACAAATAAATACACACAAATACACCTATTCTCCATATTTTCCAATATTTTCGGGGTTTCTGTCTTCCCCCCCACTTCCTTTATTTCCCATATTTTCTGGGGAATCGAGAGGGAAGCACGAGAATGAAGGGGCCCCGGGACACACAAATATATACACACAAATACACCTATTCTCCATATTTTCAAATATTTTCGGGGTTTCTGTCTTCCCCCCCACTTCCTTTATTTCCCATATTTTCTGGGGAATCGAGAGGGAAGCACGAGGATGAAGGGGCCCCGGGGACACACAAATAAATACACACAAATACACCTATTCTCCATATTTTCCAATATTTTCGGGGTTTCTGTCTCCCCCACTTCCTGATTTCCCATATTTTCTGGGAATCGAGAGGGAAGCACGAGGATGAAGGGCCCGGGACACACAAATAAATAACACAAATACAACTATTCTCATATTTTCCAATATTTTCGGGGTTTCTGTCTTCCCCCCCACTTCCTTTATTTCCCATATTTTCTGGGGAATCGAGAGGGAAGCACGAGGATGAAGGGGCCCCGGGACACACAAATATATACACACAAATACACCTATTCTCCATATTTTCCGATATTTTCGGGGTTTCTGTCTCCCCCCCCACTTCCTGTATTTCCCATATTTTCTGGGGAATCGAGAGGGAAGCACGAGGATGAAGGGGCCCCGGGACACACAAATAAATACACACAAATACACCTATTCTCCATATTTTCCCATATTTTCGGGGTTTCTGTCTTCCCCCCCACTTCCTTTATTTCCCATATTTTCTGGGGAATCGAGAGGGAAGCACGAGGATGAAGGGGCCCCGGGACACACAAATAAATACACACAAATACACCTATTCTCCATATTTTCCAATATTTTCGGGGTTTCTGTCTTCCCCCCCACTTCCTTTATTTCCCATATTTTCTGGGGAATCGAGAGGGAAGCACGAGGATGAAGGGGCCCTGGGACACACAAATTCGCCGGCCCAACGGGCCAGAGGCGTGCCAAAATCTCGGGTAACTTGTTCACAATAGTCTAGTTCGCGCGCGCGGGGCCGCCCCTGGGGGTCTCCGGGCGAGAAGTACCCCGGCAGGGTCCCGGCAGACTCGGGTCAGAGAGGCCGGACCGGGCAATTTTTCGACACCGCTCACGAGGATCGTGGCCTCCGAGGGGGGGGGTCCCCCAAGACGCCGCCAAGGAGCCCCAAGAGACTCCCAAGAGGTCCCCAAGAGGCCCTAAAGAGGGCTCCAGGGCCGGCGGAATGAGCGAAGCGATTAAATAAATACACACACAAATAAACATATTCTCCATATTTTCCAATATTTTCTGGGTTTCTGTCTTCCCCCCCACTTCCTTGATTTCCCATCTTTTCGGGGGAATCGAGGATTAATTGTGTCTGTGTGTTTCTTTTCCCCCTGAGAGGAAATGAGGTGGGAACGGAACGAGGGACGCAAGGAAGGGAAGAAGGGGACGAGGGGGGGACCGGGAGGAGGGGGGGAGGGGCGGGAACGAGAGTTGTGAAGACGGGATCGGGCAACAACGGCCAAAGCAATCAACACACACGTTGAGCAAGTATCCCGCCCCTCCACCGATGAAAGGATCGCGCCGCATCGTCGATGCATCACCGACGCATCGGCGACGTCGGTGAGAAAGTCGGACTCCACATCGAGCCGCATGGCTGGTGGAACGGGGATGCGGCGCGATCCTCCGACCCCATCTTCCCCTTCCTCCTCCTCCTCCTCCTCCTCCTCCTCCTCCTCCTCGTCCCCCACCTTCCTAGACTCGAACCATCGCGCGCTTCGCGCGCACTCCGCTTTTACCTGTCTTGGAGCACAGCCTGGAAGAGGGACCGTGCCCGAATAGAAGAGCACCGTGGGTCTCGAACAATGCCCCTGCGGGCGGCGGCGACCCCAGTTGGTGGCGCGCAGAAGGAGGGTAGGGGGAGGGGGGAAAGACTTCTTAGGAGCAAGCTGCTTCTCAGAAGCCGCCGGCCGTACATCTATAGAGAAGGCCCGCGCCTTCTAAGAAGCAAGGGTGCTTCTAAGGAGCCTTCCCCCCTCCCCTACCCCCCTCTTCGCGTGGCCGACCCCAGGCAGCTCCCGCCTCCACACCTCTCCCCGATCTGCGGAGGGAGGAGGTCGAGAATGGCAGTTCGGGCATCAGTGAAGGGGGACGGGGGCGCGGAGGCTGGGTGGAGAAGGCCAGACCGCAAGCAGGGAGCAGGAGGCCTGAGAGGGATGGGGCAAACAGGAGGAGGGCACGAAGACAGCTGCTGGCCGTGAAGGAGTTGGGAAAAACGACGGCGGAGGAGGAGGAAGGGGCCCCTCATGCGGCAGTCTGCTCTCCGAGACACGGGGGTCTCTGAGATAATTTTTGGAATCTCTTGGAAAGCCTCTTGTGAGCCTGTACGAAACGTGTTGGGAATCTCCGGAGGCCTCTTGGAAAGCCTCTTGGAGGCCTCGTGGGCGCCTCAGGCGGCCTCTTGGGGGCTTCTTCTTGGAGGCCACTAGCACAGTAATACAATCGGCGGTGGACAAACCTCCCTTTAGTGAGCCTCCCTTTAGTGAAAGCGGCCTAGGACCGAAACCGACGGACCTGGACCCGCAAAAATGACGGCCGCGACGCCCTCTCGCGAACCGAGAACGGCCAATTCACTAATCGACGTGTCAGGGTGGGAGGCCTATCAACCTCCAATACAAAATCCATGCGCCAACCCTAAGCACGGCGCTTGGTCACAACTGCCACCGCTGAGCTGGGTTTCTGGCAGGACGTGCGCGGCAATTCGATTGCGAAACGGACACATGACGACAGAGCGCCCGACCGTGAAGCAGAAAAGCAGGGCGCATCCCGACTGTGAAACAGAAGCCGATCCCCCGCGAACAAGGAAGAGGGAGCGGGGGACAAGGACGACGGGTTGGGGGGCGGAAAGATACGGATACGTGTTGTCCCCGGACCTCTCCTGGGGTGCGTTCTGACCAGAATTTCGAGGCGAATCCAGCGGTGACAACGAGGATTCCCCAGGAGGACCAGGACAGGCCGAAAACGAAGGGGGACAACACGTATCCGTATCTTTTTCTCCCCCGAACGGGGGGAGAATCGAAGCGGTCTGCTGCCACAGACACTTCGGGAAATGACTCATAAGCACACCGAGCCCATTGCAACTTCGGGGCGGCCGCGCCTCCGGGGACTACATGCCACTGCTCTGGCGCACTTGCCCCGGGTGCACATCCGAAGGGTCTGAGATTGCTACTGTCGGCGGCGGGCCCAGGGGGGAAATGAGAAGGAGCAGGCCTTCTCAGAAGGCCGCGGGACTTCTTAGAAGTCCGGTGGACTTCTGAGAGGTCTCCTTAGCCTATTTCGAATACAGACTGAACTTCTCAGAAGCCCTCTCAGAAGTCCGGAAACTTCTCAGAAGCCTCGGAAGTCCCGCCCCTTCTCATTTCCCCCCCGCGCCCGCCGCCGATACTGTCTGGCAGAGAGCCACTTTTGTATACGCCTGCACGTGCCGCCTGCGCAACATCTCACTCAGACGATCTGCCCGCGCTGTCGACAAGACTGCGGCGTTCGACACACTGGAGTAGCACGAATGTTGAATCCCACACCCCTCGGAGACAAGACGCTTGGAGGTCAGCTGGCGGTATCGAGCTCTTGGGGGCCTCTCTGGACCTCTCTCCTGGGAGCGTTTTGGGCCACTCTTGGGGCCCCCTTTGGGCGCGCAAGGGCGGCCTTGGGGGCCGTCTTCGACAATCTTGGACGCTGTTCAAACCGGGAAAGCGAATATACCAGAAATCCACGGTCCTGGTGGAACACTATTTTTGCCTCCTGGACCTTGGGGGACTGCAGGGCTACCTTGGGCCCACTTGGGGGGGACTCTCGAAGCCGTCTTGGGCCCACTTGGGGGCATCTGCAGGGCTACCTTGGGCTGCTGGGAGCTGTCTGGAATCAATTTGGCTTCTTCGCCGGTCTTGGAACCCGTTGAAACTTTCTGGAGGCCCCGGTGGGGCCCAGGGCAGCTCCATGGAGGCTCTGGGGGCAGCCCGGGGAGGCCCCGGGGGGGAGTCGGATTGGGGGACTTCGTGTACACAAACTGCCCCAGGTGTTTTGCGGCCATAAGGCCCCCAGGGTTGGGTTTCTGGTATGTGACAGAAGAGGAACACACTGCATAACCATAACCTCTCAGAGAATCCCTTGGATCGGCGCTGAACCCCTCTCAGGGATGGCGCCAGGCGGGGAGGCCGCCATGGGGGGGTCCAGCGCAGATCCAAGAATTCCACGCGGCCCTCCGAACCTTTGTGTTCACGCCGAGGTCTCTTCCTCGACTCCCTCCTCCTACTCCCTCCTCCTACTCTTATCCTCCTCCTCCTCCTCCTCCTCCTCCTCCTCCTCCTCCTCCTCGGCTCCTCTCCGTGGGCCCCCTTCGAGAAGGACCGTTGAGGGGACCGGCTCATGAGGGGAACCGTCGAGACAGAAATGGCGATGCATCGCCGATAGATCGACGACTTGTTCCCCGATAACAAAGACGCACGTTCCAGGGCGCGGTGGGCTCTCGGGCCCCTATCGGCGATCAATGGGTGCTTGGGAGTCGATGCCTTGTTCCCCTGAGCCCCCCCCCGTTGCGCCTGACCTCCTCCTCCTCCTCCTCCTCCTTCTCCTCCTCACCCCACCCCGTGGAGATTCCATGGTTTCTATTAGTAAGCCTATTGTTAATATTTCGGGCAGTAGCGATCATTACCCAGGGGGGGAGGGGTTGAGAGCTGGGTGCCGGTAGTGTGTGGGCGGGGTGAGGCACGTCGGGGTGGGGGTGCGCTGCGATCGTCATGCGTAGTATGCGCGCGAACCCCGGCATGCGGGGGGGGGCCCAGCCCCCCCCCCCCCACGCAGGGTCGTTGCGGTTACGCGGGGGGGGGGGGAAAGGTGCGTAGCCTATGTGCCTGGGTAACGACCGTTTCTGGAGGAAGTAACCATGACGTGTACATGAACGCTCGGAGTTCCGCGCGGGTTTTTCGGACCTGCGCTTGCCCCCTCTTCCTGGCGCGCGGATCGAAGCAAGGGCGGCGGCGCAGGCTGCTCATGCACTGTTTGTTCTCCGAAGATAACGACCGCTTTGGCGCCAGATGATAGACGACAGGAGCTCTCGAGGACACCCTGCGCGGGCCCCAAGAGTACACACCACCACCACCACGTCGATTCCTCCTCTCGGGTCGGGCGAAAGGGGGGGATAGCAAAAGGGGGGTTTGAGAATCAGCTAACGTAGCTGATTTTCCCGGCGCCTCCCGGCGCCGGAAGCGCCCATGTATCGAGGAATGGGCCCCTCGGTGGGGCCGAAACCAGCTGCATGCAGCAAATTTCGTACCCCCCCTTTCCCAATCCCCCCCTTTCGCCCGGCCCGATCCTCCCTTGTCGACCTCTCTTTCTTTCCGTTCCGGGGGAGGGACGGGGAAGAAGGAGGAGGTGGTGGGGTGTACACGTTGGGGCCTCCTCCTCCTCCTCCTCTCGTCCTCCTCCTCCTCCTCCTCCTCCTCTTCCTCCTCCTCCTCCTCCTCCTCCTCTTCCTCCTCCTCCCCCTCCTCCCCCTCCTCCTCCTCCTCCTCCTCCCTCCTCCCGTGCCCTGGCAGGGCGCCCGCCCCCTGCCCCGGGCCTGCGCGCCGGCCGCGCCGGGCGAGGCGCAGCTGGCCGCGAAGCTGCCGGAGGCCTGGCAGTGGCGCCCAGGGGGCGCCCAGCTGCTGGCCGCCTGGCGGGGCCTCCTCCTCCCCCTCCTCCGCCTCTCCTCCTCCTCCTCCTCCTCATTCCTCCGCCTCATCCTCTCATCCTCCTCCTCCTCCTCCTCTCCTCCTCCTCTCCTCCTCTCCTCCTCCTCCTCCTCCTCTTCCTCCTCCTCCCCATCCCCTCCTTCTCCTCCTCCCCTCCTCTCCTCCTCCTCCTCCTCCTCCTCCTCCTCCTCCTCCTCCTCCCCTCCTCCCTCCCTCGCGTTTTGAGCAGGCACCGGCCGTCCCGGCATTCCTCATAGGCCTACCACCACGACGTGTTCTTGGAACCCCAAAGCGCACTCATCACACAAACAATGTTCTTAGAACATCAGCCCGATGTGTTAAGACAAGACAGTCTCAGCCAGAAATGTTCCAACACATTTTTGTGCAGACCACAAAAGGTTATTATAACATTCTTTGGTGGGCCTATAGGCGAGCCTGGGCGCTTCGCCACTGCTTGATGATTGGAGAGGGCACGTTTATGTCGTCGCGGCGCGGCAGATCGGCGATCCGCTCGCGCGTTGAGCAGCCCGGGCTACGGCATTGCGAACTGTCCCGCGCAGGGGGGCAGACAGAAGAGAGCTGGCCGCAGAGACAGGAGAGGGAGGAAACCAGGCGCACTCATGCGGCGGGGCCGCGGGCGGGCGCGCGGGGCGGCCAGGCTGCAGGGCAGGCCCTGACAGCGTGCGCACGGCGGCGTCGCGGGCGCACTCCGGGGAGGAGCCGGCAGCCGCAGAGTGGGGCGGGCCCAGCAAAGGAGGGCAGCGGGAGCGGCGGGCCGCCAAAAGGGGCGGGCTGGATGAAGAGGCCCCAGGACACACACAAATAAATGCACACAAATGAAAAGATCCCCCATGTTTTCTGGGTTTCTGTCTTCCCCCCACTTCCCATGTTTTCCTACATTTTCTGGGGACTCGAGGATGAATTGTGTCTGTGTGTTTTTTCCTCTCCTGGCTGGAGGCGCAGAAAGGGGGGGGGGGGGGCGGGAGGAAGCAGCGCAGGCCAGCTGCGGCAGGCTGGGCGTGCGGGCCAGCGCGGCGTGGGGTGGCGGCGGCGCGGCGCGACCGCAGGGCGAGGGGGAGGGCGAAGATGACTACCTACCAGACCACCCCAACCCAACCCGAAGACCCGAATTTGACCCGAATTTCGGGTTGGGGGGGGTACGGGTTCCACGTGTTTTTTCAACGTTCCCTGACCCCCCCCCCACTGGAAATGGAGGGCAAATTGAGGGCTTCGGGTTGGGTTGGGGTGGTTTGGTGGGTGGTGAGAAGACGCCAGGGGGAGCAGAGCGCCGGGAGAGTGCCGAGCGTCTAGCGGCAGCCAGGCGGCGCATGGAGACCACGCAGTGGGCAAAGGGCGAAGAAGCGAAACGCCGAGTCCAGGGCCGGCGCACGCATCGCAGCCAAAGAGTGGGCGGCGCCCAGTGGAATAGGGAACTGGGCGCGGGCTCCCGGTGAGGCAGGGAAGAGAAAAGAGGGAGGAGGGGTGCCGCGACGGCGGTGCCCCCCGGAGTCGGGGCAGCGCGAGCTGCCAGCAGGGGCGGCGGCCCATCTGTGAGGCACCTGGGCTGCTGCGCCCGCGAGGAATGAAGGGGCCCAAGGACACACAAATAAATACACACAAATAAACATGTTCCCTAGATTTTCCCATATTTTCTGGGTTTTTGTCTTCCCCCCCCACTTCCCATATTTTCCCATATTCTCCTGGGAATCGACGATTCATTGTGTCTGTGTTTTTTCCCCTCCTGAAGGAAGAGGAGCGCACCATCTGGGCCGGACGACGCGCAAGCCAGGCGTCTGCGGGGCGCATACACCCTGCGAAATGCTTAAGAAATCATGGGTTAAGAAATTCGTAGTCTCAGAACTCGAATAAAGACCCAAACATTCGATTCAAATCTTAGGATTTACTTTGAAACATTAAGTAAGAATCATCGAGACTCTGGCCGAAACATTCAGTTTTCTTAAGCATCGCCTAACGTCCATTCCCTGTGTTTTTTGTCGGTTTCTTGCGTGGATTTTTCGCCAAACGGTCAAGGATGCTCCTCGTTGGTCCTCGCCGAAGGAAAAATGCACACGTCCGAGCGATGCCAAGACAGGCAGTGGTCACCGGGCGGCGGGGCGGGCGGTGGCGCCTCCACTGGGGCAGGCGGCGCGCGGGGGCCCGGCGGGGCGCGCCGCCGGGGTGGGGCGGCGCGCCCGCGGGGGGCGCACCGGAAAGGTGCACCGAGAGGTGGGAACAGAGCCCCAGGGGGCTCGTTTAGGTACCATTTGGGTACCTTTTCGGACCACACTCGCCGCCCCCCCATTTACGATCCCCCCATTACGCAGCGCCCAAGGGGTTAGGTGGGGCGCGTCGCCCGGGTGGGGCGGCGCGCCCGCGGGGGGCGCACCGGAAAGGTGCACCGAGAGGCGGGAAGAAGCTGGGGCACGCCCACAGCGGCCATGCGCACCAACGACGCGCCCGCGGGGGCGCACCTGAACACGGCCCCTCGATCCGCGAGACCGGCCGCGTTATACGAACATTTGCGCAACGCGTACTCTCGAACCCAACGTGGGTTCATGTACGTGTACGTCCTTCTTTCGCTCCTGACAGGTGGGAGGAAGCTGGGGCACGCCCACAGCAGCCATGCGCACCAACCGGGGCGTTGGTTGGAGAGGGCGCGCGGAGAGGGCACAGGGCCCTTCCGAGGACCACGCTGCCGCAGGAGTGTGGAGGGCAGGGGTCGCGCAACACAGGACACAAGGGTACGCTTGCTTTGGCAGGGTCGACCTACTGATCAGCCTCGACTGCAGCCTTGACGAAGCATTTGCGATCCAGGACCGCATCCTCGAAATTACCTGTCGTAGCAGTGCGGAGACGTCCGAGCTCATGGCTGTGGTCATCGTCGTCGTCGTCGTCGTCGTCGTCGTCGCCTGCTCCAGGGGCGGGAGACGGCGCTTGGGGGTGCCTTTCCACTCCACCCTTTCCGACTTGAAAGTGGGGGAAATCGAACCCCTCATCGCCCCTCTAACGGGGACTCCACCAACGGGTACCTTGGCTAGTGACCCGGCGAACCCAACCCTGCCCGATGTGGGCAACGCTGCAATGCCAGAAAGAGGCCCTAAGATGGCAACTTCCAGCAAATCTCCAAAGTACCCGTTAGTGGATACCCGTTACGGTGCCGCTGACCCCCCCCCTCCGGACTTGCACCAAGGAGGAGAGGGCAGGGGGCTTCGACCACCCCCCCTCTCGCCTCGGCTTCTGCCAAGGAGGGCGGGTTGGCTCGGACCCCCCACTCCTGGCTTCCTCTCACCGTCCTCAAAGGACGCCCTCTCCGACATCCGAGCTGGTCGGCTCGACATACCCAGCCGCACGGTCAAAAAAGCGGGAGGGGGCCGAATCGAGGCCGAGACCATCGAGGCGGGCGCCCCCCCCGTCTAAAACGGTTCCGCAGCCTTCGCACTTCCACTAACCCAAAAAGAGCCCACATGCACTGCCCCGCCTCGCCTTCCCCTCCTCCGTTCCCGTCCGCTCCCCTCCTTTCCCACCTCTTCATCCCCCTTGCATCAAACCAATGAGCGGTGGCTCGCGAGTCTGGACGTCGCCCACGCCTGCTGATGCAGTGCCGTCGCCGACGGGACGGCACGTAGGCGCGGAGGAGAAGTGGTCATCCTCGGGCAAACTCGCGGAACTTGGGGGAGGGCTGGGGGCCAGGCAGGAGGACGGATAGATGGAGGGGTAGCGTGCGGTGGAATAGAAGGGCGTGGAGGGCAGGGGCAGAGATGCGGAGGGGAGGAGTGGTGGGCAGGACCAGTCAGCATCGCATCGGAAATTCCAATCGCATCCGTATGTGCGTCGGATCGGGCTGCATCGGCACGGGGTCGAACTCGGATCGGACCAACTGTTCCGACATGCACAACAACGCCATGCGGGCATCGGGCCGCGTCGGAACGTCAGAGTCGAGTCGCATCGCGACGGCCAGAAACGAAATCGAATCAAATTGGTCGAATCGAAATGAGTCCTGGTGCATCATAGGGACGAAGGGGTCGAGAACGAGGACGAATGCTCCCACGACCCATACCTCGCGCGCCCGAGTCGAGTAACGCCGCAACCCCGAAGTTCATTCGTAATCTCCGAGGTCGCGCCATTTGATCTGGTCGCCTCCTCACCTCCCATGTCGGGTTCGTTGCGACGTGTTTCGAAGTACCGGAAATGACACATGGAGGCCCTCTGTTTCCCGGAGGGCGTCTTCGCCATGGGCCATAGGTTCCTGCGCCTGTCTCTTTCCTGATGACTGCTAACCAAAACGCCGCTCACAAAACGCGAAGATGCCGTCCTCGGTGTAATTCTCGTCTCAGGCCGCCGAGAATGATAGCTTCGCGCCATAGCGGCTAATACGCAAGGTGGCTCCAAGAGAGCCTCGGAGAACCCAAACTTAGCTCCAACATGGTTCAATATATATATATATATAAACATATATGTATATATATATATATGTATGTATGTATGTGTGTATGTATGTATGTATGTATGTATGTATGTATGTATGTATGTATATGTATGTGTATGTGTATGTGTATGTGTATGTGTATGTGTATGTGTATATGTATGTATATATATAAATATGTATGCCAAGCCTCCAAACGATGGCTTTCAAGATGATCCAAGAGGCCCCAAGACCGCTCCAAAAAGGCTCCAAAGAGCCAGAAGGCTCCCCAAGGAGGCCCCGAAGAGGCTAACATCCTCCCAAGACCAATGGAAAATCAATGATGGTTTGCCGTCTCGCCTTTTCGCGTCTGATGGCCTTCCGAGGCCTCAAGATGGCTCCAACAAGGCCCAATAAGCGCCCACGATAGCCCCAATACGGCCCCAAGAGCGCTCGAGAGCGCTCCAAGAGCGCCCCAAGAGGGGCCCAACAGGCGATTTTACGGCCTCTAGACTGGCGACGGTAATTGATGAATCCCCCATGTTTTGATCGATGTCCTCCAAGATGGCCCGGACAATGCTCCCTGGGCACCCGAGAGCGCCCCGAGAGGGCCCCAAGAAACGCCGAGATGGCCCCAAGTGGCGCCCAAGATGCCTCCAAAAGGCTCCCTCGTGATCCCATAGAGGCTTCAAGAGGATCCCCGAGGCACCCGACATGCCCCCCAGACGTTCCAAGTGGCCTCCGACAAACTTCCAAAAGACATCCGAGAAGGCTCTTCTGTTCGTCTTTGTTCTCCTCCTCCTCATCTCTTCCTCCACTTCCTCCTCCTTTTCCGCCCGCTCCTTCTCATTCCTCCTCCCTCCTCTCCCTCCCCCACTTCGAACGGCTTCCCCCGCCCAGTGTTCTCCTGCGTGCTCCCCCATTCCCCTGATCACCTCAACTCCCCAGGTCATAATTTCTGAATGGGCTGGTGGGGATTTTTGATCGCGACCGCGGCGGAGAAATGGTCGGGGTGCGTCATGGGGCGGCGCAGACTGGCAACGGCCTAAATTAGCGCAGCGGAAGAGGAAGGGCAAAACGAGGGCAAGACCAAGCAGGGGAACAGGCTGAAAGGAGGCGAGCCTCGCGCCTCGCTGCCGCTCAATGGAGAACGCACGCCAGGAGGTCCATCGGGGGGACGTGCAGCACCAGGTGGTAATTCGGGTAGCCAATCACGTCCCTGACGCGGAAGACCGCTGGCAAGACGCACCGCAAGCCCCAACGGAAGCAACCCGGATCGCCAGACACCGAGGGGTGTCGAGTGGGCAGCTTGGGCGGTCGCGACCAGACCACGCTGCAAGTGTCGGGAGGGAACGGTCAGAGGGCCCTCCAAGGACAGGCGACGGGAGGGGAAGAGCCGAAAGGGGGGGTGCGAGCGGCACGCGCCGCCCAGGTGGCAGGAGGCACAGCTCAGAATGTATTGGATGAGCAGCGCGGTGGGGGAGGACCAGGTGTCCGTCGACCCCGTGCGGAGAGGGGAGGCAAGCGGCACGCGGGACGCAATGCGCGGACCGCCGGGGGCACGCGAAGTGTCAACACTTTAAGATGAGACAGCTTGACTGGTTGTGCAGCCGTGGACATGCCAGAGAGTTTCCTCCAGGAGTTTCAAACGACCATTCAAGCTGATCTTTGGAATGAGGCCGCCAAGCGTTTCGGAGGCGCCGGAATGGAAGGCGGCGTCTACAACTGTTCATATCGACAGCTTCCCCAGCATCTGGAGCAGGGGCCTGGTGGCCCGCGCCTGGCTGGGATCATGCTTGCTGCAGCGGCAAGTGCATCTTGGCCCAGGACCAGGGGGCAGACCACCTGCAAGCAGAAGATCTCGGACAGATGCCCACACTGTCGCACAGAGGTGAAAACCAGCTTCCACAGCGTATGGGGTTGCGAGTCTCGATCCCCTAGCTCGGCATATCAGTTGAGTGACCAGTACATCAGCAAGGCGTACGCCCAAGCGGAGGCCGAGGAGTGTTTCTGGACGCGGGGGCTGCTGCCGTCGTCGCGGGTCGCAGTCGAGGACCCACCAGATGCCGAGCAGTGGTACGCATCAGAAGGAGTTTGTCTCGCTGAATTCGGAAAAGGAGACCGCCGAGAACCCCCTTTACCTTTTCGGTGATGCCAGAGGAGGCAAGGACACGCACCACCCTCGCCTCCGCCGCGTCGGCATCAGAGTTGCCCTCTTTCGCTCGCTCGATGATGACATGTGCATTTTTCACTCGGCGTGTGGACGGCGCTTCTGGGAGCCCGGCAGATCGTTGTCAGAGGTGAAGTGCACATTCTGTGGGTGTGCGTGCGCGAGAGCGAGGGCCACATTGTGTACACTACGGATAACTCGACTGTGCGCTCAGGATGGTATGAATCTGGGTGGCAGTCTCCCTCGGGCCCAAGCCTGATCTGCACTGCACTGTTTTGTTCATTAACTCGCACCTTGGTGCCGAGCACATGATTGTGCAACATGTCCCTCGTTTGTTAATCGTAGGTAACACCGTAACTGATGAGCTTGCGAGTGCTGGCGCCGCCGTGACACGCTTTGTCCAAGAGCACGCGCACAAGCGTGTACAGTGCTGAGAGCCTCGCTTTTGCGGTGCCCATGCGCATCCTACAGAGAACGCTCGAAGCAATTCAAGCTGAGGACTTGTTGTTTCAGGCCGCCTAGGTCTAGGAAGGCTTAGGAAGGCTGTCTCTGGTGGCGTGTCCTCCTTCAGCCAGTGTTTGTGCAGTGTTCGCCTCATCGCACCATCTGGGCGATGACGGCCGCCGTAGATGCACACGTTGTACGGGTAGTTTTACACGGGGCTGGGCTTATGGGTTTGCTTTGTTTGTGGGCGTTTTGCAGCTGAACAGCTAGCACAGCTCGGCAAGTAATGCAACACACACCTCGACGGTAATCGAATCGGTTATCGTAAGCGTACTATCCAGGGACTGTGGCCGAAGGTCTACATAGAGCAGGCCAGAAGAGCCAAGAAACAACATTTAGCCTGCGCCCTGCTTCCCCATCGTAACTGTAACCCGCACAATCGCGATACCCGTATCTCCGTAACTCCTGAACTTCGTAACTCCTCCTCCTCCTCCTCCTCCTCCTCCTCCTACTCCTCCTCTTCCTCCTCCTCCTCCTTTCCTCCTCCTGTCCTCCTCCTCCTCCTTCTCCTCCCCTTTCTCCCCTTTCTCCTCCTCCTCCTCCTCCTCCTCCTCCTCCACCGCCTTCTCCTCCTCCTCCTCCTCCTCCTCCTCCCTCTCCTCCTGCCCCCCCTCCCCCGCACTCCCCTCCTTCTGCGCCCTCTCCTCCTCCCTCACTTCCCCCGCCCTGCCCTTCCCACGCCCTCCCATCCTCCTTCCCTGACCTCCTCTTCCTCCTCCTGCTCCTCCTGCTCCTCCTCCTCCTCCTCCTCCTCCTCCTTCTCCCCTCCTCCTCCAACCTTCCCCCGCCCTCCTCTCCTCCTGCGCCACCTCCCCCTATCCCTCCCCCCTTCGGGCGTCCGCAACGTCGGCGACAAGGCCCGGGCGTCGCTGGATATCGCAAGGCTGGGCACGCTGATCCCGCTCAGCACTCCCCCAAGCGGCGCCCGTGGCTGCCCTGTCGGCGCCAGCGGCGGCGCTGGCGCCTAGGTGTCGCGAGGGGGAGGATCGGGGAGGATCGAGGATCGGTGAGGAGGTTATCGGCTATGATCTGGAGGTAACGAGGATCGACGCGGGAAAGGATGATCGAGGAGGGGGGATCAGGGAGAATCGACAATCGAGGGGGACAACAGACTTGGTGGCAATTGGCGTTGTACTGAAGTGAAAATACGGTGGCGCCCTCCCTACGGCCGTTTTCCTTCGCCGAGGGACCGTAGGGAGGGCCTCGGCCCCTCCCCGTGCCTTGTGACGGGCTCATGGCGGGTGGAATTACGGCGACGGGGACCCACGCAACCCCTATGACAAAAGTTGTGCGGGTTGTGGGGCCGATTGGTGGTACTCACGAGTGGGGCCTATTGACGCTCCTCACGTGTGGGGGGGCGCGACGGGGAGAAGGATGGCACGGCGTCGGCGCCGTCCACGAAACCACAGGTCCTGGTGCGAGACACCTGAAAACGGGGAGCCCGAAAAGAGAAAACGCTGGGAAGAACAGGGGGGGGCGGAGGAGAGAGACGGGGGGCAGTCGGATGCGGAGGGGAGAAACGAAAAGTGTGAAAGTGCAAAAGGGGAGGGATGGGAAGGAGGGGGGACTGGGGGAGGGGAGAGGGGGCGGGGGGATAGGCAGCAGAGGGGGGGGATTGGAAGGGGGGCAGCAACCGATCGGCCAAAAGCTGGGTGGGGCGCGAATGTCTCTGTTCGTTTCGGCAACTCGCGCAAATTCGCCTGGCGAAGGACCCAACCGTACGCAGTTGTGAATACCGCAATTGTGAATATATCTTTCGGCGGCGCTCCGTACGGGGTCACGAACCGAATGAAGGGTGTGCCGAATTGTGAGATGGGGTAAACGACGCGAACGAAAACGATTGGTCTGAGTATGGAAGCTTGAGCGCGGGCGAGTCTAGGCGCGAGTGAATCTGATTCTGAATGGATATGCGCGCGATTGATTCGATGTGCATGACTGCGAGCGTGGATACGCCTAATGTAAATGCACACGACAATGAATGGTCTGGGTCTGCCGAACTCTGAGAGCTCGTGATGCTGAGCGTAGCTTCCGCGAGGAGCTTCCCTGGGAATCCCGACGGCAGCGCCCGCGCGCCGCGACGCCCATGCCGGCGCGTTCCGCGCGACGATCGCGCCCGCTTCCTCCTCTCGTTGTCCTTCCTTTTTGCCCGCGCGCTCCGATGTCCGAGGCTGCGGGCGCCGCGCAGCGCGGAGCCCCCGCGACGCGCGCAGGTCGCCGCGAAAGGGTCGCAGTGGCGCGAGCAGTCCGTCCGCTGCGCGGAGTAGAGAGCGCTCGCAGGCTAACTGGTGGCGCGCGCGGCTCTAGCCGCCGGGCGGAGCGACGAGGGGCGAGCGAGGCGCCGGGCCGCGCGAGGCGCGGAGTTCGCGCGACGCGCGCTGGTCGCCCCGAGAGGGTCTCAATGACGCGCGCGGCTCGTCCGCGACGCGAGGCCAAGCGACCGGACAGCCAAGAGAGGGCGCGGCTGGGGCGGGCCGCTCCTCAGGTCAGCCGTCGCGGATAAACTCGGTGAGACCGAGCTCCCTGGCGAGGGCCGTGGCATCCCTCCTGCGCCTCTTCGTGCGCGCCGCAAGCTGCTCCGGCTGCTTCCGCAAGTCCGCTGGCGGCCAGGCCAGGAAAAACTGGATGCGCGGTGCCCGCACGAGGAGGAGGTCCTCGTGGCGCGTGGCGCGCGAGAGCAGCGCGTAGAGCTCCAGCCACCAGCCGTCGTCCTCCTTCTTGCCGTTTCCGACCTCGTGGCGGCCGCACGCCTGGGCGACGCCGGCCGAGGGGCCGGTGCGCCGGGCAGCCGACGGCCCAGGGCGAGAGTCCACAGGACCGAAGTCTGGCTGCGGACTGCTCGCGCCATGGAGGTCTGGCCGTCCCCCGAACGCCCGTCCCTCGTCCCGTCGCCTTCTCGCATGGTGCGCCCCTGGCACGCCACCGTGGTGATCACCCTGCCGCGCGAGAGCGGGAATCCCGTCCGGGTGACCTTGGCGGCGCAGAACCACCGGCTCCCTATGGGGCCACGAAACGTGTGAGAAGTGTGTCGATTTGGGTGCGCGGGACGCATGCGGGCGGCGGCACTGGGGCCTTCGGTGCAGCTCCCTATGGGGCCACGAAGCGTGTGCGGGGGGTGCCGAGTGGGGTGTGCGGGACGCATGCGGGCGGCGGCACTGGGGCCTTCGGTGGGGCTCCCTATGTGGCCACGAGGCGTGTGAGAAGTGTGCCGATTTGGGTGTGCGGGACGCATGCGGGCGGCGGCACTGGGGCCGTCGGTGCAGCTCCCATATGGGGCCACGAAGCGTGTGAGGGGTGGGCCGAAGTGGGGTGTGCGGGACGCGTGCGGGCGGCGGCACTGGGGCCTTCATTGGAGCTCCCTATGCGGCCGCGAAGCGTGTGAGGGATGTGCCGAATTGGGTGTGCGGGACGCATGCGGGCGGCGGCACTGGGGCCTTCGGTGCGGCCCCCTATGGGGCCACGAAGCGTGTGAAGGGTGTGCCGAAGCTGATGACGATGATGGTTTCGATGATGGCGATGATGATGATGATGGCGATGAGGATGATAGTGACGATGATGATGGTGATGACGATGGTGAGGACGACGACGATCACGGTGACGATGCTGATAAAGATGATGATGATGATGATGATGATTATGATGATGATGATGATGATGATGATGATGACGAGGATGATGATAACGATGATGATGGCGGGAAGGAGGAGGGGGAGGAGGACAGGAGGAGTGACGCGGGCGCTGTCTCTTCAAAACGAGGACCCAACACCACAGGATGGTTGGGAATAAAACATGCACGACCTCACTTTGCAACACCCATCCTTGAGGAGCACGGGTTGGGTGGTGGGGGGAGGACCCCTAACGGCGCCGCCCCGCAGCGGCAAAGGTCGACCCGTCACCAGAGTGGGCGGGGTGCGAAATAGACTCGGCCCTCCGCGGGAGGGCGTCCAGAATGCTAACATGCATGACAAAACTGGCGTTGACAGGCACAATCAGTCGGCAAACCAATAAATCCCGTTTGCGGCCTTAAAGCGGAAAACCGCGTTGGTGGCAATTGACGCGGTGGAAGTACGGTGGCACCCCTCCCATACGGCCGTCTTCGTTGGTCGACGGACCGTGGGGGGGATCGACGATCGAGGAGGAAGACGATCGAGGATCAACGGGGATCGTGGAGGATCTTCGTTGAGGGCTTAACGGCTCCTGCTGTCCCTCGGCTCGCGCTGAATCTTCCACGATTCATGATCATTTGTTGGTATATCTCTGGGCTTCCTTCGGCTCAGACGGGCTCGCAATGATTTTCACAAGGTATCTTGCTTGTTCCTTGCAAGCGGTTTGGGACAACTCGCCAGGCCCTGGGGGATCTCTTCCATTCTCCTCACTGGAAGGGGATCGAGGTTCGAATGCGATCGAGAAAAGGGGCGGGAGGAGGATCGAGGATTGGGGAACAAAGGAAAAGGGTGGAGGAGGGGCACCATCCTCCTTCCTTTCGCTTTGCGGTTTGGCCGTCTCTGATCACATGCGTTTTGCTCCTCCTCCCCGTCATGCTCTTATTTTTTCTCTTCCTCCTCTAACTCCTCCGCCTCGTAAGCCCTCAGCCCGAACCGCCCTATCCATTCTGGCTCACACGGCAATGGATGCCTCGGGCCACACCAACGTGCGATCGGACCAAGGCTCGCGATTTGTGAGAGAGTGTCGGGTGACATGCAAGACTGCCAGGATCACCGCCGATTTGCACCGACGGGATCCGATGCGCTTCGTCGCCCGTATACCGAAGCGCCTGGGACAAACTCCGAGAGGACAACACTGCTGGAACCTGACATCACCATCTACGATACGTTTCTCCCACATCCGCCAAGGAAACAAGAGTGATGTTGTGGGGTTAGGTGGCCAACTCCGCCCCAATCCGCAGGTTGGGTATGAAGTACGGGGGCTCTGGGCCCGTCCACATTGCGGCCTGGGCGAATTTCAAACAAACATATTATTGGTGCAAACACTATAAGTTCAACCCCGCGCTGCATGGCGTGCATAACCTGTCTCATGGAATCCAAACCGTGGAGCACATCTGCAACTGCGATGGATGAACCACGTATCGGCTTAATGCGAGTATCGTGAAAGGGTTTGATCTTTCCCGGAAGCAGTTGCTCGCACAACCTCTTGGTTATAGAAGCTCACGGAGGACACGCTGGTGTTTCGAAGTCGTGCCGAAAAACGAATTGTCGTGGCCCGCGTCACACGTCCTCACGAGAAACCTCGACCGCCGTAACATCTGTGCTGGGACTCTCAAGTCCGAGCCTCAACACATCCACCACACGTGGGCCCTCAAGGCTCATGCAGGAACCCTGGCTCGCCCGGCTGGCCCCTGCGGTGCACGCGCGCGCCGCCGTCAACTCGCGCAGGAAGGAGGCGAGAGCCCCGCTCGCCTGGTCAAGCGCAGGCACCGCTCTTGCGAGACAAGACGGTGCAGCGGCGCTGGGCTGCAATTGGACCAGAGCCCACGGCGACAAAACAACAAACTTATAGCGGATGTCGGTGGGCCCTCATCGGGGCTTCAAAGACTTCGCGACGACGCGATGCGGGGCTCGGAACTTCGCGGCACCTCTGCGACATGGCGCGGGAACTTGAACACCATTGCTTTTTTACATCTGGATTCTGCGGTACTCTGGTCGAACATCAGCCGCCCCAGTCGGCATGTGTGAGAGGCTTCTCGTCGTCGTCGGCGTCGTCGTCGTCGTCGATCGTCGGTCGTCGTCGACGTCGTTGTCGAAGTCGTCGTCGAGGACGTCGTCGTCATCGTCGTCGTCGTTGTCGCCGTCACCGATCATCCCTGTTCCTGTCCGTGTTCCCTCCTGTTCAAACTAGCCAAAGAGAAACCGAGCAACGTCGCAATCGAGTCGAATGGAGGCCCTTCCCTTAGATTCCTTCCCCGCCAGAGGGTGGGGGGCGAAGCGAAGGGGGGGATCCTGGGGGGGTAGGGGCGGCGGGCCCTGGAGGTTTGAACCCCCCTCCGCCCCTCCGAACGCCTGCGGCTTTCTCTTCCAGGTCGGCGGCGCCGGCCGCAGAGCTTTCGTCATAGAATCCACCACCGTGCCTTCGTCGGCGCGCTGTGGACTGAATGCCCAAACGTCCATGCAGCTCTGCGAGGTAGACGGCTTGAGGTTTGGAAAAGGTCTCGATGGCCCGGCCCCCTGTGTCCCAGGCGGTCCCGGGTGCTACTGCGCCATCCCGGTGTGTGTGTGTGTGTGTGTGCGTGCGTGCGTGCGTGCGTGCGTGTGTGCGTGCGTGCGTGTGTGTGTGTGTGTGTGTGTGTGTGCATTCTGCCCAGGGCGGGTGTTTCTCCGCGCGTGTGTCGTCTGGGCACGTGGGACGCCAAGAGAAACCCAAGACGGGTCAAGAGGACCCTAAGAGGCCCCAGAGACGGCCTAAGAGGGTCCCGAATCGTCGAACGATCGGTCGACGACGCCCACCAAGGTCGCCAAACGGCTGAAAATGCCTCCAAGACGCCCCAAGAAGAGGCCTCCAAGAGGCCTCCCACGAGGGCCCCAAGAGGCAAATCAAACATATGTTCAATAATTTGTTGGAAACCGTGTGGCGTTCTCGCCTTTTCGGCTTCCCGACGCTCCAGGACGGCCCAAGGAAGCGTTCAGGACGGCCCCCAAAAGGCCGAAGAAACTCCCCCAAAAACATCTCCACGGCCCAAAAAGGTTCAAGACGGCCCAAAGTCTCCGACGGCCCAACCGCTCCCGTAAACCCCAACACGGGGCCCCAACGGAGGACCCGAACGGACATTTCGAACGCTCGGCCCCTAGAAACCCCCAGGGGGCCCCCAAAAGGTTCCAAGGGGCGCCCGGTACGCTAAGGAGGGCCCCCACAAGTGCTCAAGACAGGGAACGTGGCAAGTTTTCGGCATTCGGGTGGCCGGCGGGACGGGCCGAAGCCCCATGGGAGGATTCAGCAAAACCAAAACCAAAACCGATAGGATTCAGAACCCAAACCAAAACCAAAAGCAACCCCAGGGCCTTTTGGAAAAAGAACCAAGACCAAAACCAATAGGATTCACCACGCCAGGCACCCCTGCGATGAATCGACAGGGGGCGGCGGATCGAGTGCCTTTCGGCCCGTCTGGCCATCGTGCTCGGTTTGATGTTTACGCGGGATCTCGTCGAGACTTTTCGTGGGCCTCCTGGCCTCCTCACGGCAGTTTGAAGTATATTTGGGGGCCGTTTGGGGGCCTCGGGCCTTTTGGGGTGCTTCTCTGTGGCTTCTGGGGGCCTCTTGGAGCCTCTTGGGCCCAAGATGGCGTAATATAGCCTCGAGATGGCCCAAGACGGCCCAAGATGCCTCAGTACGGCCCAAGAGGCCTCCCAGAGGTGCGCCAGGAGGGCCCGAAGAGACCACAATCATTGATTCCCCTTAAGTTTTTGAAAGATTTGGCGCTTACCTCTTCTCGGAATTCCGGCGGCTCAAGGCGGCCCAAGAGGCCGCCAAGATCGCCCACGAGGCCTCCAAGAGGGCCCCATGACGGCCCAAGAGGCCTCCAAGACGGGCCCAAAGAGGGCCCCAAGACGGCCCAAGAGACCTCCAAGACGCCCAAAATGGCCTCCAAGACGGCCCCGAAGCGCCCAAGAGGACCCCAAGTCGGTTCAGAGAGGCCCCCACAACGGCTCCCGACGGCGTCAGACGTGCCAGGAACCCACCGAGGCCTTTACGACTCCCAAGATGGCCTGGAGCACCCCAAGAGGGCCCCAAGTCGGCCCAGAGAGGCCCCCCAAACGGTTCCCGACGGCGTTAGACGGGCCAGGAGCCCACCAAGACGGCCGAAGATGGCCCTAAGATGGCCTAAGACGGCCCAAGAGGTCTCCAAGACGGCCTCCAGGAAAGCCCGAAAAGGCCCAAATCATTGATCCCCCACGAATTTTTGAAGGATTGTGGCATTTCTTTTTTTCCGACCTTCTGACGGCCCGAGACGGCCCAAGAGCCCCCAAAGATCGCCCAAGGAGGCCCAAGACGGCCCCAAGAGGCCCCCAAGACGAACCAAGAGGTCTCCAAGGCGCTCAAGATGTCCTCGAAACCACCCAAGAGCCCTCCAAGACGTCCTCCAAGAAGGCCCGAAAGGGTCAAACTGGCCTCCAGACGGCCAAGAGGACCTTCAAGATGCCCACGTGTTCCCCGAAGGTTTTCCAAACCGATTCGGGGAACGCATGGTCCGATAGCTTGGCAGATCTGGCCTCAACGTTCGGCGGCCACATAGGCGCTTCCAAAAAGGCAGAGGGCGGCGGTGATTCGCCGTCGGCGTCTTCTATATTCAAACTGGAAGCGATTCCAGGAGCCCGCGATGCCGCGCGCCGGTCCTGTTGTTAATTCATAGGGGTGTGCAAAAGGGGGGGCGCTGACTGCGTTCGGAGGTCTCCCAAACACGGGTTTTCTCTGCACGAGGGAGCGCAGCATGCAACGAAAAACCTGTGGCCTTATGATTGGAATCGGAGATCGGCTGGCCATCCGTTTTCCCATTCCAATCATCGAGTCACAGGCCCATGCTGCAGGTGACGGAAAGGGTCCTCATCTTCGTCGAGGAGCCTCGGCCGACGCAAAGGCATTGTTGAGGTCCTCAAAACCGAGGCTTCGACATCCAATCATGCAGGAACCCTGGCTCGCCTGGTTGATCTCCGCGGCGCACGCGCGCGCCGCCGCCAACGCGCGCAGGAAGGAGGCGAGAGTCCAGCTCGCCTGAACAAGCGCGGACACCATCTTTGCGAGCAAGGAAGGTGCAGCGGCGGCAGGGTGCATGTGAACCAGAACTCACGGCGACGGACCAGCAAGGATGATGGCCAATGTCGCGGATGAGGATGAAGAGTGACGACGGTGGGCCCCCACGGGCACTCGAAAAACTTTCGCGGTGACGCAATGCGGGGTTCGGGGCTTCGCGGTGCCTTTGCAACATGGCGCGGGAATTTGAAAACGCTGTTCGTGCGTCGGGATCTTGCGGTGCACCATAATATTTTACTACTAGCCCGGGACGATCCCAGGGCCCCGCGATGTCGCGCAACGATCCTCCAGCTAGGATTAGGACGGAGGGCGAGGAGGGCGCTGACTGCTTTGGGACATTTCCTTACAAACTGATTATCATTGCGCGCGCGCGGGCGCAGTGCCCTGCCTGGGCACCGCAATCCACATCTGAATTTCAGTCTGAATACGACAACGGCTGTAGTCTGGAATGCTAGCAATATTTGTTTGTTCCTTCGACGCTGCCGATGACGCGGTGTATTGTCTGGTTTGCTGGGTTGGTCTCTGGCATTTGTCTATCTCGACGCCTCATCACTTTCGTGCCATGGTATGCAGGTTTCTCGCACAGCAGACTGACATGTTTGATGCGGTTGTTACATGGCCGCGCGGGTAAACGTAGGCGTGGGCGCCAACAACAGGAGCGTTACACTGAACGTGGATCCAAGCGCCGCGAGGTCAAACGGGGCACGGCCGCACGCGGACCGCGTCGCCGAGCCTCATACATCCTCCTCCTCCTCCTCCTCCTCCTCCTCCTCCTCCTCCTCCTCCTCCTCCTCCTCCTCCTCCTCCTCCTCCTCCCCCTCCTCCCCTCCCCCTCCTCCCTCCTCCTCCTCCTCCTCCTCCTCCTTCCTCCTCCTCCTCCGCCTCCTCCTCCTCCTCCTCCTCCTCCTCTCCTCCTCTCTCCTCCTCCTCCTCCTCCTCTCCTCCTCCTTTCCTCCCTCTCCTCCCTCCTTCCCCTCCTCCTCCTCCTCCTCCTCCCCTCCTCCTCCTCCTCCTCCTCCCCTCTCCTCTCCTCTCTCCTCCTCCTCCCTCCTCCTCTCCTCCTCCTCCCCTCCTCCTCACTCCTCCTCCTCCTCCTCCTCCTCCCTCTCCCTCCTCCTCTCCTCCTCCTCTCCTCCTCCTCCTCCTCCTCCTCCTCCTCCTCCTCCTCCTCCTCCTCCTCCTCCTCCCTCCCCCCCTCCCTCCCACCCCCCTCCCTCTTCCATGAAGCCCAAGCCCGCCGCCTTTTCAGGAAGCCCGCCCCTCTCTCGAGCCCCGCTGTGGGCCCATACGCGCTGCCCCCGCTGGGCGCCTCCCTGCGGGCGCTGGCGGCAGCGAGCCGCGAGATCGTTGCCGGCGGCTGCCGGCCGCGGCCGCGCGTCCTCACCGCTGCGCGGAGGCTCGGCCACGCTGCGCGCGCCGGGCGCGCGCCTCCCTGGTGCCCGACGCGCGCGACTTCTGGCGCAGGCTTGCGGCACTGCCCGCGCTGGTCCTGCTCGGCCTCCCGGCGTCCATCGCAGCAGTGCTTCTGGCCGCCCGCACCCTACGGTCGGGTCGGGCATGTCCCCCTGCATGCAGATTGGGGGCGAAGAACTGTAAAGATACCCTAAAGAGTATTCAAACATGGTCCAAGCATCGTCCCCCGACTGTGTTGTGCTATTTTTGAATACTCCTCCTGTAGAGGGCACCCTGCGGATGGGGATCATCTGGGCGATGCTGGTAGTCAAGCTCAGCCGCTTGCACCGCCGCTGGCATATCCCGGCCACCCTCGGCTGCCCATCATCTTGCAGAAGGAGGCCCCGCCAGACCTGTCGCCTGCGCAGATCTCGGGCCCTTGCTGCTAAATACTGGGGCCCCTTCTTCTCCGATGCTGGAGGCTTCGCCTAGATTGGTCTTCGTGGAAATCACGGTGCCGAAGTGTGTCATGTCCTTCGACGTGCCGTCTTCGCCTCGCCCGCCGCTCCACCAGGACGAAAAAAGTGCTGCAGAGCCTAGCGCTAGCAGAGCCAGCTGGGATATTGCCACCGAGTGCGCGCAGCGGCTCACTGTCATTGCGCAGCAGCGCGACCTTTCTAGTCCAGGTAGCTGCGATAGGAATATTGGCACCCTGCTTGCCAAATACCAGGGCCAGGAGGATTTGATTTACTTCAAGGTGTGCCAGAAAGTCGGCGTGTTGCCGAATCCGCTTCATGTGCGCGGCCCTCCTGATTGAATGTAGCCGCGTGGTAGAGGCGGTCCTCTTCGAAGATAGATCTGCTCCTGGGGCGATCGGATCCCATTGCGTTCCCTGTCCCTTTCTTTTGTCTCTCTCTCTCTCTCTCTCTCTCTCTATGTATTTGTCTTCTCGTCCTGATTACCTACCAGACCACCCGAACCCAACCCGAAGACCCGAGTTTCGGGTGGGGGGGGTAAGCGTTCCACATGATTTTTCGATGTGCCCCGACCCCCCCTGGAAATGGAGGGTAAATCTGAACCTTCGGGTTGGGTTGGGGTGGTTTAGTGGGTGGTGACGTCCCCTCTCGCCTTCCTCTTCCTCCCTCTCTCCGTGGGGGGCGGGCCCACATTTCCCCGTCGGGCTGTCTGCCCCCCCCCCCCTTGCGCCGCTGACGGCACCACCACCAGCTTTTCGCCTCCCGGTACTTCGCCTCCGGGTTCCTGTCCAAGGCGTTCCTTTGCATGCACTTCGCTTTCAGCACCGCCTGATCCCGGGGCTTTGCCCACTCCTGGCCTCGACATAAGGCCCCGCCTTCTTTTTTCCTCCCCCTGTTGATTAAAGCTGTGCGCGGCCCGCTTAGCTTCGACCGGAAGAGGCTCGCTCTCCACCCGCGAATCAAAAACTCTCTGGCCCCCCCTCCGTGGGAGTGGGTGGTGACGTCCCCTCTCGCCTTCCTCTTCCTCCCTCTCTCCATGAGGGGCGGGCCCACATTTTCCCCGTCGGGCTGTCTGGCCCCCCTTGGGAAAGGGCCGCCCTGGGCGCCTGGCCCCCCGCCCGCTCGCGTGCGGCCCGCCTGCGAGCTCGCGCCTGCCTCGGGCTTTCCCTCGCCGTGGCTCGCCCCCGGTCGCTCCTCCCGCTGGTTCTCCACTCCTCCCTGGCCAGGGAGGAGGAGGAGGAGGAGGAGGAGGAGGAGGAGGAGGAGGAGGGGGAGGAGGAGGGGGAGGAGGAGGAGAAGGAGGAGGAGGAGAAGGAGGAGGGGGAGGAGGAGGGGGAGGGAGGGAGGAGGGGCCCTTCGCCGCCTCCCGGGCGCTTCCGGCCCCCCTCTCGGGCGCTCGCCGCCCGCGCTCTCCTTGAAGATCCCCTGGCCTCCCGGGGCCCTCGAGCTTGCGACGCGAGAACACGCTTCATTGCACGGCCCGCGCCGCAGACTGCCGAGTCCGACCGACCGACCCTCCTCCTCCTCCTCCTTCTCCTCCTGCTGGACCGTGAAGGCCAGAACATGGGCGCTCGGGATCGGCGCGCTGGCGTGTTCAGTCCAGGATGGCGCTCTCAGCTGGGCCCGACCTCTCCTCTCCCTCCCTCCTCCTCCTTCCCCGCTGGCGCCGCCACGACGCCCCGATCAGGACGTTCCCTCCCCTCTCCTCCTCATCCTGCTGCTCCTCCTCCTCCTCCTCCTCCTCCTCCTCCTCCTCCTCCTCCTCGACCCCCTCCGTGCCCTCGCACCCACCCTCGCCCTGAGCACCCCCCCTGGCATGGGTACGGAAAGAGTGGGCACGAAGACCGACAGCATTTCCTGTTCATGTTGAGCGGGACTCGCTGCCGCTGCGACAGACATTAACATGGGGGAACATGATCCCGAGGGAAACGGGTCCTGGACCCCAGGACCGTCTCCCAAGACGAGATTTAGGCCGGGCATGTCCCCCTACAGGCAGCCCGTGTAGGAAAACTCAAACATGTGCAAACAATGCTCAAACATGATGGAAAAGTAAAAGTCGTCCCCAGACTATTTTTCACTGGCTTCGAATCTTCCTCCTGTAGAGGGACATGCCCGACTTCCGATGAGATCTCCAGCCCGAGCCGCTCTCTCGCCGGCCCTCTTGGGCCCGCGGAGGGCCCCGAGAGCCCGAGGGCACGGCGACAGACCTCACGAATCGACTGCACGCAAGAGTGACCCTGGGTAAGAGTGACCTTTGGTGCGCTTTTTTTTTCTCCACCCTTGGTGCGCGGCTTTTTGGGGGCCGCGGGGGGGACCAAACACGAGCGCGCGAGACGCAACTATCGCATCGCAAATCGGTGATCGGGGGGCCCCATTGGGCCCGCTCCAAGGGTCACTCCGGCGAAAGGTCACTCTTACGTGTAGTCGAACGAACCCGTCTCCCTCGGTACCCGGTCCTCCCAGATGGGGTCCGCGCAGATGGGGTCGGATCGCGCCGCATCGCCGATGCATCTGCGATGCGGCGCGATCCTCCGACCCCATCTGCCCGGACCTCCTCAAGGAGGCCTTATGGGAGCAGCCCGCCTGCCCCAACGGCGCCTCAACGCCTCTCTAACGGGGACTCCACTGACGGGTACTTTGGCCAGCGGCCCGGCGAACCCAACCCTCCCCGATGTGGGCAACGCTGCCAAGCCAGAGAGAGAGGCCCTGAAGCGGCAGCTTTCGGCACATCTCCAAAATACCCCGATCTGGACGCCCTTGGCGCCACGGGCTGGATCCGCCTCGGGGCCTTGCTGCGAACGGCCCCGAGGGCGACCAAGGACGCTCTGGCCCGAGGGCGGCTCGAGGAGAGATCCCACCTCCAGGGCAAGGCAGGACGACGATGGGACGACGAGGGACAAAGTACCCGTTGGTGACTACCCGTTGCGGTGCCTTGGCGGCGCGCACCAGGGGGTGGGGGGAGGGGGGAGGGCTTCTTAGAAGGGGGCTGCTTCTTAGCAGGCGCCGGCCTTACATCTGTAGATAAGGCCCGCGCCTTCTAAGAAGCAGGGGTGTTTCTCGGGTCGGGCGAAAGGGGGGGATAGCAAAGGGGGGGTTTGAGAATCAGCTCACGTAGCCGATTTTCCCGGCGCCTTCCGGCGCCGGAGGCGGCTATGTATCGAGGAATGGGCCCCTCGGTGAGGCCGAAACCAGCTGCATGCAGCAAATTTCGTAACCCCCCCTTTCCCACCCACCCCCTTTCGCCCGGCCCGAGTTTCTAAGAAGCCCTCCCCCCTCCCTCCGCCCCCCTCTGCGCGTGGCTGGGTGCCGCTGAGCGCCCGCCCTCCGCGCCCCCGGCCGGCGGGCCCGAGGCGGCGGCGGGGCAGGCCGCCACGCGCGGCGACATGTGCGGGTGGCCCGCCGTGGCCACGGGCTGCGGCGGGAGGGAGCCGCCGGCGGCGGGCGGCGCCCCGGGGTGCTGCCGGCCCGGGGGGAGGGCCGTGGGCGCCAGGGGCAGGCGGGGGGGCAGAGACTTTCGAGGTCGCTGAGGGCTCCGATGTTCGAGAGCGCTCAGGGCTCGGATATTCGAGGTCGCTTAGGGCTCGGATTTTCGAGGTCGCTCAGGGCTCGGAGTTTCGAGGTCGCTCAGGGCTGAGATTTTCGAGGTCGCTCAGGGCTGAGATTTTCGAGGTCGCTGAGGGCTCTGATTTTGGCCCGGAGTCGACGGAAATCGGCAGCCGAGTCGGGAGAAGTCGAATCGGCAAGCGTCGGCAAGCTAGTAGGCCTCCAGTGAGACATCGGATCCCAAACCGGAATCCGAAGTCGAATCGAATCGGAGTCGGAAGCCATCCAAATCGAATCGAGTCGAAGCGGAGGAACCGAAACGAGCCCTGGGGGGGCGTCCCCCCCAGGAGACTTCGGGGCCCCGACTGACCCAGACCTCGGGCCAGGGCGCGGGAGGAGGAGGAGGAGGAGGAGGAGGAGGAGGAGGAGGAGGAGGAGGAGGAGGAGGAGGAGGAGGAGGAGGAGAGGAGGAGGAGGAGGAGGAGGAGGAGGAGGAGGAGGAGGAAGAAATCGGGACGGCAATTTCGCACGGTCTGCGGCCTCTCGGGGCCCCTACCAGGCCTCCAGTGACCGTCCACAGACTGCTCGGAATGGAGAACGCTGGCCCCGGGGAAGCGGTCTAGAGGTCGGGGGCCCTCCTCCCTCCCCCTCTTCCCCCTCTTCCTCTCCTCCTTCCTCCTCCTCCTCCTCCTCCTGCTCCTGCTCCTGCTCCTCCTCCTGATTCCCCTCCTCCTCCTCCTCCTCCTCTCCCTCCTCCTCCTCCCCTCCCCCTCCTCCTCCTCCTTCCTCCTCCTCCTCCTCCTCCTCCTCCTCCTCCTCCTCCTCCTCCTCGAAGCCAATGCGAGGATGGCATCGTGCGAGGCTATCTCGAGAGCCTCTGAGAGCCAGCGGCTCTGGAGGGTGCCTCGGGCGCCGCGGCCTCCGCAGCTCTGCCCGCAGCCTGCTGCGGCCATGCACGTTCAGACTCGTGCTCCTCCGCGGAGGGCCCTGGGCTGGCCGGAAGCAGCACGTGGCCACGGGAGGGGAGTATGACGAGGCGCGGAGGTGAGGAAAGAGGCGAGGAGAAGGAGGAGGAGCGAGGAGGAGGAAGGATGAGGGAGGAGGAGGAGAAGGAGGAGGAGGAGGAGGAGGAGAAGGAGGAGGAGGACGAGGAGAAGGAGGAGGAGGAGGAAGGATGAGGAGGAGGAGGAGGAGGCGGAAACGAGGACGAGGGGGCGAAGGAGAAGCAGGACCGGGTGTGATCCCGAGGATCCACCTGTCTGACCACCCACCTGCTCTGGTCCGTAGCCCCCATAGCTCCCCCCGAGCTGCTGGAACGCGGGCATGAAGAAGGCCATCGGGGTCACGACCCCGGATATGCAGCGGGTCAGCGTGTCAGCGGGAACCTGCAAGCGGCTTTTGATACTGGACTCGGGCTGAAAACTGCACAGCACAGCGGCAAGCCAATCCATGACTATTACGTCACGCGGCAATCCTTGCCAGACCTTCGGTCAACCCGCACCTCCAACTGGCACTGGTAGCAACATGCCCGAAATGGAGAACGGACATACTTACCCGTGATGTGCCCTCGCCCTTTCCAGAGGAGCCTCGCCGCGTCAAGCATTGCGCAGTGCATGTGATGCATATCGATAGTGAGCTTCAAAACATCCCTACGGCATCAAGCGAGTAATACGAATGAAATGAGGTGAAAGGAAGCAAAAAACAGGAAGACGAGGAAGAGGGAGGCGGAGGAGGCGGAGGGAGCAGAGGCTGGGGAGGAGAAGTATGAAAGAGGGGAGGGAGAGGAGGAGGGATGGTTATTTCTGGACCCTGCCAGTACGACAGAAACCCGCGAGCCCCGCAGCGTGGCTTCGAGCACCACGGCGAGCCTTCGAGCAGCAGCGACACCACACGTCGCGGGCAACGCTACCCGTGGGCGCCGACGTGCCTGTGAGCACCACGGGGACACTGACCACCTGGACAGCATGCTTGCCCCTGCGAAGCCCACAGCACGACGGAGGCGCTCGGGCCCTGGGAATAGGACCGTTGGCGTTGCGAGGAAGGGAAAGGAATGGACTGTCGCGGGAGAAATCATGCGAGAAAATGGTTCTGATACCGAGTCACCTTCCATTCCGTGCAGTGTTGGAAGGTGAGGCTTCTGGACAGCGAAATATGACGGATAATCAGCCGAGAGCACAGTGTTGAAAACGACACGCCATCCACCCAACCGCAGGGAAGCACAATCTTTAGCGTCTGCCGTTTAGATCGTACATATACAGTAAATCATCAAACGAAAACGGTGTTTTGAAAACGGACTAGCTCCATCCGTGCAATGGTTGGACGACACGCTCAGTCTGCACGACCGACACATCTAGTGTTGCGACGAACATTTGCGTGAAGGAAGACGGGTGGAGCAAGATGACGTGGACGACGGAGATACACGTGAGTCTTTCTAAGCATGAACAGGGTCTGCTCGGTACCAGTCTATCGCCCCCACTGGGACACCGCCCCGAACAATTGTTCGTCATCGTCGCCCCACCCCCGCAAAGACGCCGTTGCGAACATTTGTTCGAATCAGGTCCGGCCGGGGCAAGGAGGGGGCGCAAGGGACCGCCACGAGCCCCCTCCCCTCCCCCCAATTCCCCTTCCCCCTCCGTCTCCCCTGCCGATTTCTTTCCTCTCCTCGCTCGTTCACCTGGCTCACCCTCCGTTCTCCCCTGCCCCGGCTCCCTCTCCCGCTCCCCGCTCCTCGGAAGGAGGGCATCGCCTCCTTCGGCTGCGCCGGCGCCTGCACTGGAGACTGCATCACGCTGCGCACGGGGGAAGGATTGGCCTGGCCCGGTCCAGGTGGTGGTGGCGAGGGTGAAGATTGGGGGGGGGGGGATGAGAACAGGGGGAGGGCAGACGACGGCGAGAAAGAAAGATGAGGGGGAGTCGGTGGAGGAGGCGGAAGTCGGACAATAAACGCGACTACAGACTATAGGTTTGATGAGGGGCGTGAGCACCAGCAGCAAGAGAGCCCAGCGAGAGTTCTCTTGCGCACCGGCCAAGCCAATTTAAACCTAGCTCGTGTCCCATCCCCAGGATCAACCTTGCACCTACGCCAACAGCATGCCCATCGACCATCCATGCAACACCTCATCCCGCAAACAAGTCCCGTAGACCACTCATGGACCACCTGTGGACCACCCATAAGCCACTCCAGATTAAGCGCATATCCCATACATTACACAAAGACAAACCTCGAACTACTTTACTGCACAGGCAACTTTCACCGACCACGCATAGACCACCGAGCACTCATAACCCAACCATATATCATCCACCAATCCACAGACACATTACCTTCATTCACAGGCGGTGTTTGCGACTGCGCCTGACAGCCAAACACGGCTAAGCTTTGCAATGCCGCCGACATGCAATGCGCGGGCGGACCAACCTGACGGGCACACCATCGTTCGGGCGACGGACACTGACCACGGTTACCGTTGCTGCAGGTGTTTTTCTCACGCAGGTGTTCGGAGCTGGCAGCTCGGCGGGGCAGAGAGGTGTACCCATCGGTCGAAAGAAGTAGGTAGAAACATGAAGTAGGAAGGCGTTGGAAATTGATTGGGTTTCCGCCCGCCTCCTGAAGAGGAGGGAAGAGGGCGAACCACTCGACTCTTGAAGTAGGAAGGCGCCTGAGAGTAGATTGGAATCTGGAAATCCAAACATACCTACTTTCAACGACCGATGGGTGGGAGCGCACAGACGCTTCCGAGGAGGCCAGGAGCAGCCTGGGCAGACGGCTTCCCGCGCGGCTGCCCCTGCGCAGAGAGCCCCTCCGCCGTGCCCTGCGCCGCCCGCCGCCTGGGGACGTCGACAGAGCGAACTCGCCCATCGGTGACCCCTGAACTTGCCAGCCTCGAGCGCATCCCTATCCCGTCGACAGAGCGAACTCGCCCATCGGTGACCCCTGAACTTGCCAGCCTCGAGCGCATCCCTATCCCTAAGATTGACACGCCAAAAGGCGATGACAATCTTAGGGATTCGCCATCAAAAAATGAGGGAATCCCTAAGTTTGGCATCGTGATGAGGAGGTGCCCAGCATAGGGATAGGGATATGTTCCAGGCTGGTAATGAACAACCGAATGAATGGGACAACTCGGATGACGACCAGTCGCGGAGATCGGTGGTCACTCGCAATCTGTGCACACCGTCGCCAAAATCAACGACTGCCGATGGGGGGGGGCCTCGAACAGGGAGAGCTCCGTTGGGGTCCTGACTCGCGGGCCGAAGCTCTGCCTGATGATTTCAAGCCAGGGCTGGCTGAGGTCCGCGAGAGGGAAGGGCTCTCGGACATGCATTCCTCTGGCCGCGAGCCCCGGCGGCGCCAGGGCAACCGCGTGTCTGGGGCGTGCGGATTGGATTTAATGGTGGCTGAGTTTCTGTTGCAGGGAAACTATGAAATCCGGGTCGGTCGTCGAATCATTTCGCCTGAACTTGCGGACGAACCCAGAAAGGTATTCCATGAGCGAGCAACCCTTCATGAACTCCAGAGGCGGGCAAACCATTGCTGCGTGGGCCTCAATGCGTTGTAAGAGACACCGTCGTCGATGCACGTCAGCACCTTGCTTGGGCCG